>OW052221.1:266678659-267278659 GCA_932526605.1 Nephrotoma flavescens | reverse complement strand
GCAAACAAATACTGCAATATACACCTTGTAACATACACTATTTCGTATTTTTTTATTTTTTATTTGGAAAGGACCACAAAGATCGACACCAGTAGTAGTAGGTTTACTATACAGGTGATTCTATGACCAGTACCTTTATTGATTCACGGCAACAAGTATCGTCTTATTTTAGTTTTTCTTTGCGGTTTTCCGGAATTGTTGCTAATAGCTCTTCTTTATTAGCTAACCATTTATGTAAATTAAATCCCCCTTTAGAAAACATTTTAATCAGCTGAACTTGCAACTCAAGCGCTTCATCGATCGAATCCGCACCACCAAGAAAATCATTAACATAAAAATGTCGAACGGACATCAAATGCAAGCTGATTTAAGACGCGCGTGGCATGATATGGTGCAGACGCCGTACCATACGTTACCGTGGTCAATTCATAGGTTTGGACAGGTTCAGATTGATTTGTATGCCATAATATTCTTTGTAAACTTGATTGCGTTGCATCAATTCTCACTTGGCAATACATTTTATTTATATCTGATGTAAATATATAGACATATTTTCTAAATCTTCTAGCCGAAGTGTTAAAAACAACACGTAACTTAGTCGTTGAACTGCTTGGCTTAAAAATCGGGTGATGAGACATATAATATGATTTTGTTTCTTCATTATCGAGGGACTCGATAACAAGTTAAATATGACCTAAATCACTATATTTCTTGAAAAAATTGGTATATTGCTGTCTTAATTCCACATTAGAATTAAGTCTTTGTTCTATAGATAACCAAATCTACGTAATGCTTGTATTGAGCTACCGATTTTATAAACATTATCCTTAAATGGGATAGAAACAGTATAGCGCCCAGTTTCGTCTCTGAAATGGGTTTCACTGAAATGTGATTCCCAGTAGGCTTCTTCCTTTGGTAAGAATTTACTAACTGTGGCCCTATTCTGGTTTTCCCGGGGAATTGGGAATTTTTTTGTCGTAATTACAAATTGCTCTAACTCCCAAATATACATTTCCCGTTCTTAAATGTGTATTCTGGCAGACAGGGAATAATTTTTTTGAGAATTTTTTTTTATGTAAATATTTATAAACTAAAACACGTATTGCGACCTTATTACAAGTTTAATTTATTTTTAAATATATATTTATTAGCAAAAATAATGTTTCAAAATTCATTATGGTACGAATTACAATTCCCCAAAAAAATAATTGGGAAAAATTAACGTCAAAACTGCTATAAAGTGGAATTATTTTTTCCCAATAAAAAAAATTCCCAAACGCCAGAATACACTTTGGGGAATAAAAAATTCCCAACTGCTAGAAAAACGTCACTAATTCCCAATTCCCTATTCCCTGGGAAAACCAGAATAGGGCCACTGGAAGGGATTCTACCTCCCAAAGTCGCTGTAAATTTTGATTTAAACAATCTAATTCGCCCGATTGTTGACATGAGGTTAAAAAACTAAATTCATTTTGTTCAAAGTAATTTCCGTTAAATATCCAAACCGAAGATAGTTTCTTGAATTTTTGGAAGTTCTGCGTTTAAATGGATTTGATTATTTCTTAAAATTTTAAAGAATAATTCAGCACCTATAAGCGCATCAACTGGTCTAAAGGTATTGAAATATGGATCGGCTAACATGATGTTGCCCACCGCGCAATGTCGATATTGGTTTGTGGTAATGCATTTGAAATTGTTGGGACAATAAAAAACGTTAAAGACTTTTGAAACTTGGAAGTACGAGTTTTAATCTTAGTAGTCGTACATTCGGATACATTTGTTTTTGTGTCACTCAAACCGCAAATTGAAATACGGCTATGAGTAGTGCGACTTAAGGCAGATTCAGTGTTGCGTTATTTCGTTCTTTCGTTCGTTCCGAAATTTTTTTAAACCAATTGCGTTGGTTAAAAATGACGTTTTTGTTTCTTGTTAATTATTTTCAGCAACTTTGAATGATTTCAAAAAAAAAATTCAGAAGAAAGCAAGGAACGAACGGACGCAACACTAAATCCGGCTTTAACTGCAATTTATTAGCAAAATCAGATGCTATGAAATTACTCTGACTACCGGAATCAGGTTACACAAGACATTCGTGGTACTTCTCACTGTTACCTCTGATCAGAATTAAAGCCATGGACCAGCAGCGGATAAAGTAACATGGCCAATTGTGTCTCTTGCATCACTCGTTACCTTTTCTAATAACAACGTGAAGTTCACAATGTCCACAATATGGGTTTCCGTTAAATACCGGAAGATTAACGTGAGGTAATCTGACCGCATTAAATTTCAATTTGGCAACCAATGCTTTGTTTTCAGAAGTGCTCTTAACCTGCACCGACCATATTAGCCCGCCTCAATGAAACCTGTACTATAATTTGTTACACATTTATTACAATTTATTACAACAAATCCCGATTTTATTACAGTTACCGTTTTCGAGGAACGAGTGGTCGGTTTAGCTTGTAATTAAACCTACACCGCCAAAATTGTAACTTTTGATATAGCTGTGATGTCGGGATGGTTCTTGGACCAAAATTTATTACAAATTAATTACATTGATTAAATAGTTCAAGATCAACCCTATATCATGAATAAGGGTAAATTTCACCCCAAACGATAATTTATGACAAAAAAATCGATTTTACAAATATTAATAAATTATTACACCAGATATTGAGCCAAATGTTACTCGTTGGACCTTGTGGAGGGTAGATCTACCTTATCCGGGTGTGTAATAAATTATCTTTTTGTCAGGTTACACGGAATTGGCTCCAAACCGTAAAGGGTTCAAACATCTAATTTATTGTTCGATTTTATCACCTTCCACAATTTATTACACCAGACCGCCACTAGATATTGAGCCAAATGTTACTCAGTCAATCTCAATTGTTGAATTATTTTAAATCAGGAACATACATAAATAATATTGTTGTAACATAACACATTACGAACTTCGGTTTTGATTTCAATGTTGAACGGTAATTGGGATTTGGATATAAATTTTAAAGCTGAACGGCAATTACCTATTATAATTTTCATACAAAATATTAAACAGTCTTATAACGGATCCCAAAATTATTGAGATTGCCTTAAATCGGAATTTGTTACTGTTGAACGTTACACGGCAATCAATTATTTATTTTATTCGTTCAATTTTAACAACGCAAAAAAAATGGCGGCTTTAATATTGCTATTTAATCTTGTAATCGGATTTTGGGAATCAACACTTGATGTAGGTATATAACAATGTCCTAAACACTTATATGCTGCCATTTTCATAGTCGTAGTAAAGACGCCATAACTTATTTTAATAAATAGTATCCGGCTCGAGGGAACATTTTGTTTGATCACTGGAGTTTTTCTTTTTGAATGGACTGTATTTTTAATTAGATTTTATTTATATTTTTAATATTTTTTATTTTTTTTTCAAATTTACATATTCACATGTCGTTTGTCGTATTCTTAATAATTTCACTACCAACCAATAACAACCGAATACGTGTCCATATTGTTTTTTACGCCAACTTTAATTAAAAATTTAAATATTATTTTTGTTAATCGTTTTTGGTTGTTAGTGTTTCTTATACAGAACACTCTAAAAGTCCGCACTGCCCCATCCTGTACTAAACCTAAAAAAAAACCTTTTAAATACAAAAACAAATCTACCACTGTATTAGTCGGTCCCCACTAATATGCCTAAATGTTTACAAGTTTATTTTATAGCCGATTAAGATACTGGTGTCATTGATATGGGTTATTAAGAATTCGGGTTTGACGTAATTCCATATGTCAACAGCTCCAAAACTGCTCTGAAGTATGTGTCTGATGATATAAGAGCAAAAATTATTAGTTTGTTATTAGCGCTGACAAAAGACCGACTGCAGCTCATCCAGAATGATCAATGCTCCAATGGGATAGCC
The DNA here is from genome assembly GCA_932526605.1 of Nephrotoma flavescens. Classification (NCBI taxonomy): domain Eukaryota; kingdom Metazoa; phylum Arthropoda; class Insecta; order Diptera; family Tipulidae; genus Nephrotoma; species Nephrotoma flavescens. The sequence continues at coordinate 267,274,739 of OW052221.1, read as the reverse complement.
GTGAAATGGAGGATAAAAGCATTATTATCTTGGGCATGCATCATGATCGTTTTCAGGGGATTAGCGAGTCACATCGTTGACTATAATTTCGCAGTAAACTGAGTTCATTCTCCTATACAGGTGCTCCAAATCATAATAGTAAATATCTGCTATGCAATTTTATAGTTATTCAATTCAGCTACGTTTAATTGAAAATCCCCATTTGTATCGGTATCGTGCATTTTTCATTTGTCAGTTTTTAGTGGATTTTAGTGTAGTGGAATATGCAAAAAAAAAATTAAAAACAGCTACGAGGGGAAAACTATATTGACGCTGTGTAGCAGGACTAAGATCAAGAAAGCTTAGACTAAATGGTAAGTCTAACTCTAGGTTGATATGCCTGGAAGCCGTTTGCTATGTGCGAAAATATGGTCGACCGGATTAATGAAAGTAGTTTCGAACTTTTCGAAGGTTCACGAATTTCAGGACAGGCATGGCTTGATCTGTCGGGTGTTCCATTTAAGGTTGAAGTACCGCATGAATCTTTTTACAAAGTAAAAGTATTTGGAGCAGGCCGCTGCGACATGTATTAAATCAAATGACAAAAAACATTTCCATTTTACAAAAAACAGCTCCATGTACGTATTATTTTGTGATTGGACGATCAGACCCAACGAGATCGTTATAGATCAAACGGATTTACTTTAATTCCCATAACATAACACAACATGTTGATAATCCGCACCACACAACACTATTGTCATTTTTATGTGGAGAAATCAAATTTTCAAAAGATTTGATCAATGATGAAGTACCGTTCTACTATAGACGTACAATAAGCAAAAAGTGTAGACTGTATACTGTGCAACTAATTGTGAGGGGTCTAACTTCCTTTAGCCCACGTTTCACACAGCCTGCATGCAACATCATCAACACTAGGACGTAACAATAGAGGAGGACAGCGTCAGAGACAGTTCAAGTCCCATGAGACAGCGATCAATGTTGATAAACTTTCGAATCTACTGAAGTTATGGGATAAATCATATTCTGGAATTATGCATCGCGGTCTCATTTTGTTCAAAATTTCAATTCTTACCCGCTCGGTTCACGGCTCTTGAAACAGAAGTACGTTTATGCAAATAATTTATCTTGAAAACCAATTAAATTAAATAAAAATCGATGTACGATTGAACCATGGTTTCTTTTCCATACGTTCCATTATAACGGACAGGACAACCATCTCTAGGGCAGCTATAACAATCCGAGAAAACATAGCTTGTGTTTTCCCATTGGCCGCTGCTTTTTCTCACTATATTACAATCCTGGCCCTACACATAAATCTCGTTAATCAATTCATTTTACCGCATTAGTGGTATATATTCACACAATTAGCTGCACAACTGCAGCCAACGGTACGTACCGTTGAATCAATGAACTCGCTCGTTTCTGCCAAAATAATTAACAATCAAGTAAGGTGGTCAAAGTACTGGTGGTTGCCAAAACGTGGGATACACTAAGTTGCGTAACAGGTATTGGCCAGTTCGTATATTTCGATTTCTGTAGTTGAAGAGTTCGCTGCAAATCGGATTTTACCACGGTAATCTTACATCAGTTTTGAAAGAATTTTACTCACAAACGTCTAAAATTATTGGGATTTTCCTCAAAAAGTTTCAGTGATTTTATGCGTTTGTGAGTAAAATTCCTTCAAAACTGATGTAAGATTACCATGATAAGAATTAGGGCATTATTAGTCGTTAAAATATCTCCGATTTGCAGTGGCGACAAACGATTGATTGACATATTGCCATATAATACAACAACTGGTAAAGTTTTATAAAATTATAACATGATATCAGTGATTATCATACGCTGCGGGGACTTGAAAACTGATGCGACCGAGAACATTTTGTTTGTATTCGCTGTCCTGGTGGAATGCGCTTTCATATAAATTTCTCGCGTAAATTGTCTGCTCCTGTGTAGTGACCAGTGGGTCTTTGTGTAAACTAGAAATGTGCGTTATGCCTCTAACAAACTTACATATATTTCTCGAGAAGTATACTCTTGCTGATTAATTCCATAGCGGTTTATCTATGCCAATCCGTTTGCGAGCGGTATCAAAAAACAACTAAGATAAATTACAATATGGCCGGATTTGCCTTCATTTATTTTTATGTCAAAATTGTCAAACATTTTGTACACTTATATTTTTGTATTTCAATTTAAAATTTACAATAATAAAGATTTTTCAATACCTTTCGGCGAACCAAGGTCAAAAAATGAGTCGATTTTATTCCATACAAAAACAGCGTTATGACGTCTATTTTGTAGTATGATCATTTCTGGCATGATTACAATTCAAATTCGCTAAAGAAACTTGAATATATATCAGAATGATCACCGTGTAATGAAACAAGCGAACTGTTGGTATCGTCATCTTAAATTGAGGTAAAACCAAATACATCTTTAAATTTAAAATAATAAAATAACATTCTCGCCTCGTCATAAGCGTTCACCTAAGCTGTGACGATTGTCAAAACCGTATGGTTTTAAAAACGATGTAAATCAAAATGAAAACATATTTTATCATTGTCGGATAGCGTAGACCAACCAGTTAGTATGAAATAATTTTTGGAAGCGAAAGACGTGTTTTTTTTTTTAATTTCGTGTTTTTATCTATTTTTTTTAGTTTATTTATATTCAGAGGGTTATGTGGTTGTGTGTATAATTTTTAAGCAATTTTTGAATATCTGCAATGTGCATCTATTATACGGGTATAATATTATCAATATAATTTGCTACTTAAGATATTATGTAAAGGTTACGAATGAAGTGCGAAATATGAAACTGCACTCCGCAGCTTAGCCCCCAGTGGCACTATTCTGATAATCCCTCGGGAATAGGGAACTGGAAAAAGAATTTATATGTAATTTCTGTTCTAATATTTTTTCCCAGCCTTCTGAGGAGAAAAGTATGACGTAAATACTTATAAATTAGGAATAATTTTTCCATATCTAAATTGGCATGGAAAATTATTCCCTATTTAATTTTGTTTTCAAAAAATTTAACACTAACTTTTTACTTCAGTGTCCCGGAAAAAAATATTTGAAAATAAATTACATATAAATTTTTTCTCCAGTTCTCTATTCCCGGGGAATTACAAGAATAGCGCCACAGATAGTGAACAAATTGGAATAAGACATGTAGGGGGTGGAGTCAGCCAACGCATGCTTACAACCTCCTTATAACCGATTTTTAATGGTGTATATTTTTTTAAATTCCACACATTTAACGATTTCGCACTTTAACCTTAACATATCCATGTGTACGTCATCTAACAATATTCGTATTATTACAGAGTAGATTGATAACTTGGTGTGGCCATTTTAAGCTATGTGATAGGAATTTCCACCGTGCGAGAATTATAGTCATCACAAATATAAAAACAATTCGAAATTGTGTATGCCACCAAAGTTAACCTGCGTTTACGAGGCGTACTGTTCTTGAGGTAATAGGGGTTTTAATTTTCCGAGTATAAACAACTAAAGCAAGGTAAAAATTAAGAAAACAAATTTATTTTAAAATATTACTAAGTGATAAACAAAATGAAATACTTGCAGATTGAAATATGGTTCAACCAATCTGTGATATAGGAACAAAAATGCTAGTACCACCATCAGTGTTTAAACCACTTCAAGAGAAAGATTATGAGCGTGTAATTGGTCCAAATAACACCAAAATACCGACGTCATCACCGCGATAGTCAATAACTGCCGGAAGAACATATTCCAGCATATTACATAAAATTAACAACTTTTACATAAATTTAATTTATCAGTTGACCGTGTGACGAGTGTAAAAAATTATAAATCAAGCTTGACACAATTTTTTTTCCGTCGACTGTAAATTACATTCGTATATTTTTCAATCATCTTTTTCTTTTTTTTTTCAATCATCGTTTCTTTCCCCGTTGACCTATGATACCGGTTTTAATTGCGATTTAAACAAATTTTCGGTGAAACCACACTAACACAGTCATAAATGAAATAAAAAATATTTCAAGGCCATTTTTGACTTATACATTTTGGTTTAAATTTTATTTTCGAGAGAGCAGAACAAAACAAAACGACTAGTTGACCTTGAAAAAGTAACCAAGAAACCAGGAACCTCGTGTGCCGTCGCTCGATAAGAAATAAAATGAAACAGAAAACAGGGGACTTACTATTAAATTCGACGCTAGTTTTCGACGGAAATCATTTTCCTATATAGACAACTACAAGTGGATCTGACGACAAAAAAATTAAACTTATTGGGTCTACTATTTTTGTATGTTAATTTTTATTTTCATAAAGTATGCCGTGCTAAAATTTCATGTAAAAAAAGACTCAATGTTAACTTTAACTTTAACAGTCGTCAATTGAGACCAGGAAAAGTATAGAAAACGCTACCACTGGAAAAAAATCAAGATTGCTTCAGATACACCTGAGACACTTTTTCCATTTTTAAATTGATAGTTTTAATATTAATTATAAATAAATGTATAGTTTTTATATTTTAATGCAATATCTAAATAATATTAAACTTTCCAAGATCACTTTTCATAGATAATTCATAGAAAAGCCCGACTAAACTCTTTTTCGTATAAATATTTTTTTCCGTGAGAGCACAGGGGTACAAGTTCCAATAGCAAGCGTAGGAACAAAAGAAAAAGAATAGTAAAAATTTCATACACTTTTCTTTTCTCTTCTTTTGTCTACTATAGGAAAACGATAGCCTTCGAAAATGAACGTCGAATTCAATAGGTAGGCCCCAGTAGAGCTAGTTGCGAGCAGCCGAGAAAAAACCACTAAACAGATCGTGATGTCAAATAAAAGTCGTTATGTGTTGTTTATTTAAATTCTTTAGTTTTTTTTTTAATTGAGAAGTGCTGTAACTAATTTATATATACAGGGGTCGACACTAGATGCGTTACCAATTAAAAATGCTGTAAATTTGTCAATTTTATACTTGTTATTTAATAATAAAATATTTGTTAACTTTCTTAAAATGATAATAAAAATTTTATTTTAAGAACTATAGTTTCGGGCACATTCGCCCTCTGTCAACTTGTTAAAATATTCTAATTATATATTCTGTTCGCGCGGCTATTTATAATCATCTCATATAAGCAGCTATACGGCATTTTGTCATTTAGTAATAGGTGATTGTGTTTATGTTTATAAATCTCCATTTCCTCTTTTCTTCACACTGTGTAATACCTGTAGATTTTTCGTGTAATTTGTATACAGAATTTTATTGTTTGCTAGAAATTCTCACTAGAGAAGTATTTATCCACACAAATTCACATCAACGATTACATCACTTTTCCACCTGATATGAAAATGAAATTCGCAGGGTTTATTAGCACAGCTAAGACCTAAATAGCCGTAAAGCCCGCTAGTGCAATTTAGTTCTGGTATTATGGTTTGCTTATTTTATTGTCACGAATTGCCAATGCACTATTCGATTTAGCTTAATTTTCTAATTTTTATTTTTTTTTTGTATGTTTCATTCCAATAAGCCTTGAGCTTTTTAATATTTTAAGAATGTTTTTTTTGTAAATATATAATATTGCACTGTTTGTCCACAATAAGAAGTTGCAACAATTTTTGACAGTTTTCAAAAAAACTTTATTAAAAATGTGTAAATTAAAATTAAAATTGTATTAGATTTTAATTTCGGGATAATGCTACATTTTTATGTAACAATTTCTTTTGTGCAAGAAATGCTCAAAAAGTGCGGGGTTTCAGGATTGCACTACATTTTTGTAACGACTACACTTTTTTTGGGTTGGCTACACTTTAGCCAAGAAATACACCAGCAAATTCGGGATGGATTTCCGGGCTAACTTCACCGACCTCCGTCAAGGCGGTCTATATGTGATGATCATCTTGTGGCGCCTGGTGATTTCATGCGATTGCCCCCATTATTTACAAAAGGTCTTTCATAATCCGGAAGGCTAAATTCTTTTATAAGTTCATTGGGCTTCGCTACACATAATTTTATTTTTTCGTCTGATATAGTCTTTCGATATGCCGCACAAGGAAAAACCAAAAAAAGAAACAAACACAATAAAAATTAATTAAAACAATTTGATGTTACATCATTGTCGACTTAAAAATGACGTCGACATAATGATCAACAAAAGACAAATAAGAGTAGATTAACACGAAATTCGAAATGTTATATTTAAATTTAATTATAAATTGTAAAAATATATTATTACGAATCATAAATATGGGGTTTTAAAATTGAAAAATTACTCAAGGAAAGGTTTAATTTCTTATACTATTGAAATATTTATGGCAATAGTTTTCGAATAAGATAATTAAACGTCGTAAAAATCACAAAAAAAAGTATTCAAAGTTCGTTCAATCTCCACTGGTTTTAAAAGATTATACGACAGTTTAAAAAAAAATCAAAAAACGCTTACAGTATAAAAAATTGCTGAAATCTAAGAGATGACTAAGAGGAACGGTAAATGTTAAGATAAGAGCCATCAAACGACACCACCCTTATATCAATACGATGACCAGAACCCATTTGTAGTTGACGATGAAAAGGAAAATTTAATTAACTAAGGGGAAGATCTCTGTAAAAAAATTACCCAAATCTCAGAGATGTCGGTTCTCATCAAAATTATATGGCCAAAACCAATAAATAAATCAAAATAATTGTGAAATTTAAAAGGTTTCTAGTGAATTACGTATATATGACACAAAATCCGTTTATGTCGATTTTCAAATAGTTGTCATATATGCTCAGTTTTATATTTTGAGTGCATTTATTTAAATATTTTTAGATTACTAAAATTTATTTAGTGGTGTGCAAGATGACGAATTAATGAATGATGAATAGGATGCTATATCGTCGACGAAAACAGGGAATTTAAAGTTCAGGAATTATATATAGAGAATATTCCAATAATATTAGCCAGCGAGGTGAATATAGAGGGTGCCTATATATTTGGAAAAATGGAAATAGGCGGACTGATCAACAAGGTATTAGTAACGAGGAAAGGGAAGTAAAAGAATTGAGGGACAAATATAAAAACTACTTTGGAAAATCGTTCCAGAAACGTCTACATGTAACGCAAACGCGCGAATATCTCAAAAAATGATGGCTTGAGAAACTCGTTTATTGTTCTTTAGTATGTTTAGAATCTATAGTCATAGAGCAATATAATTTATAAATCGTGGTTATTAGACTTTTTTTTAATACAATTAAAAAACTTCTACTGGTTGAAGCCTATATATTTTATATTTACTTTGTTATCATTTATAACAAATCGCCGACGTTTCGGATATTAATCATATCCATTTTCAAGGCTGAGAAAAAACAAATTCACTAAAAATTAATAAAACACTATAGATTAAAGTTATATAAACCAAAAAATTAAAACTTACCAAAATAGAACAAATAATGTATATACATATATTTTGTATATATTATAAATTTAAAAATCTTAATATAAAAAAATTTAAATAAAAAATTAAAATTTCTTTTGTAAAAGCCCGTAATTATTTTTTCTCACAACGGAAAAACTTATTATGAAAATAAAATGTATACGTAAAACCAAAAGCAAAACTGATTTCTAGGCTAAAAAACGTAGAAAGCTTTTTTTAAAAAATTGGAATATAATTCTGAATAAAAATATAAACTACAATACCACATTACAACAATGACAATAATTCAAAAAACAAAACAAATTAGAAAATTAACGACTTGTAAGTATCTTGAAGATACATACATTCAGATTGTTTGTTTCGACAATCTGAAGTTTGTCGACTTCGTTTTATATGTATCATTTCCAAAACTTGTCGTGTTCGGTAATTTGTTTCCTGTTCTACAACTTCTATATTTTCCATAAAAACCGAATGGTTTGATTCATGAAGATGAGTAGATAAACTGCTCGGGTTTGTAGTACTTTGGTTAATTCTATTTAGTCGTATTGCGTTCTTTTTGTGTTGGCAAAAACGAGAGCATAACACTTGTTTAGTCTGGCCAATATATACCTTGTTACAAGTACAAGTAACTTTATATACAACTTCTTTCTTATTATTTAAAGGTGTGGGATCTTTCAAAGATGAGAAAACAGTTTTACCTAAGAAATTATTAGCTTTTCCCACAACTTTTAAATTAAATTTTTTCAGACAACAACTAATTTGTTCATGTAAATCTTTTACATATGGAATTCCAATATAATTAACGTTAACCGCTTCTGGTTGTGGAACATTTATGGCAGATTGATTATCAATATTTAAATTTTTATATAAGGTTGAATTTATAATTGGTCTAATTAATGAATTTGGATAACCATTCTTCAAAAGGGTATTTTTTAGTAACTGAAAATTGTCTTTATGAAAAATGGGGTCCGATAAAAGAATAATCTTGTCACATAATAATTTCACTGTGTTACGTTTATAAGAATTTGGAAGATGGGAATCGAAATTAAGATATCTACCAGACCAAGTAGTTTTGTGAAACCAATCAGTCGAAATTGAACCATCAATACTATGAATTAACAACAAATCCAGAAAGGGTAATTTATTGTTTTTATTTAAACTTAAATTGAAGCTGGCTAAAGCTCTTAATAAAAAAATTTTTTTATTAAGATGCCGCAAACAAGGTGTGTTTCCAAAGAACAGAAAAATGAAAAATACCAACAATATTAATGAAGTCGTTTTCCGTCGACTTGAAGCACGGTTTATTTTTGGTGTGATCAGCCAAGAAATTGCAGAAACGTTTCTCCGAATTAACAAATTGAATAAATTGATTTTCCGAAAATTAAAAAGTATTAAAGACGCCATTTCGGTATATTTTTATAAAAATTTTGTAAACAAAATAGAACAAAGTTTTAAAGCAAGGTATGATTTTTATAAAATTTTACATTTAGATAATCATATAAATATAAACAACAACATTATTGACAATATTGATGTAGACAATGTAAATCATTCATCAAATATAACAAACGTAAATAGTTTGATAGTTAACGATAACACTGACAACCAAAAATGGCTAGTTAATTTGACGAATAATGAAATTCCCGACACAGTAATCAATATTTTAAAACTGGGTGAAAAATTTTGTTCTCCGATTACTGACAAATTTGTACCTTATACAAAAATTATAGCTAATATAGAAGGTAAACTTTTAGACATCCCGGATGAAAATATTGATAAAGCTCGTTTGAGAAATGAACTTGTCAATATTTTAACAAATTTCAAAACCCGAAGTAGACACAAAAAACGCTTATCTCAGGCCGAATTTAAAATTTTAAATGATGTTTCTTTTACAAAAAATTTTATTAAACAGAATCCTGAGATTTTAGTGACTAGAGCTGATAAAGGGAATATTACAGTTTTAATTAATAAATCAGACTATCACAATAAAATAAATTTAATGCTTGACGATACGATCACATATCAGTTAATTCCAAAAGACACTTTAAATTCGGTACAAAGAAGAAATGTTATGGTTGGTGAATGGAAAAATCAAAATAGAATTACTTTATATGAATCAAAAAAACTTAAGAGTTATCATGGGGTCGTAGCAAAGTTGTACGGTTTGCCAAAAATTCATAAAGCTGGTATACCTTATAGACCTATAGTTAGCTCCATTGGTACGCCATTATATCAATTGTCAGTTTTTCTCTCTAACATTTTGAATAAAACTGTAGGTAAATCAACTACTAATATAAAAAATTCTTTTGATTTTAAAGAAAAAATTAAACAAATTATTTTACCGCCAAACCACACCATTTTATCATTAGATGTCATTTCTTTGTTTACTAATGGGTCATTCCATTATATTTCAGCAGATTTTTGGCACTTTTTGAACTCGACTTCACCGATTTTCAATTTTTTGGTTTTATCGTGTTCTTTGAACCAAAAAAGCAGACGCATATTTTTTTGTTAAGTTTTGTGACCTTCATTTATCCCGTTATACGGTTTCAAAATTGGTCCGTTTTTCTAAATTTTAATAATTTTATTTTTAGGAGTTACATTAAACCACTATATTTCCGGTACTACTAATGGTATCATTAAAAGTGGTATCACGTTTGAAAGGCCATAAATGGTGCTAAATTCTTCAATAAAATATTTCATGAAAGTACCGTTATTGTAAGAGTTTTAGTGAAATGAATGTAGGCAAATGGTTTGGTCTGTAGAGGGCGCAGCCACCAGCTCATAAAAAGGTTTGACCAACCATTCGAAAGGTAGAAGTTTCACCTAACTATTGGTATATGATTCATTGATGGTCAAGGCGTAGTTTGGTCCGTACAGGGAAATAAAATGAAAATATATTAATTTTATCTTCGAGTTTATTATAAAACCCGAGTAGAAAGAGAAATTTGTTCAAAAATTTGGGCCTATTAGCAATAGATTTTGATAGATAACTAATCCCTTTTTTAAAATGGGTAGCTATTTAGGACATATAACATTTATTTCGAGCCAAACATGGCTACAAACTCGAAAAAATTTAATTTTTATCAGTTTCCCATAACAAATGCCACATAAATAAGTCGATACTGGAAAATAAAAAATATTTGAAGTTGATGTAAGAGTAACTAAACAATAAATACATTAAAAGTTTTATTTCAAACATTATCGAGTGTTATGTTGACGAGTTCAATTTATTTGAGTTTCCCAAATGTTACAAAAGTCAGTCAGTGATTACTGGTTCAATAATGAATTACAACAAATATTTTAGAAAGTTAATAAATCTCGTTTGAAAACAATAAACTGCTGCTGTGTCGTGGGTTTCTTCATCTGATGTTACTGCATAAGATAATATACTGATTTCACCTTCGGACGATCTAAAGTACGCAACAATTGGAAACAATGTTGCTTGATGAGTGTAATAATGGGATGCTTGTATCTCGTTCTGTCTTAAAAATTTATAATTTTCCGAGAAATCCATTATAACAGCATATTCTCCAATTTGAAGATTTTCTTTTACTAGTCGTAAATATTGTGCCTGTTGCCGGGCTATAAAATCGTGTTTTCGCAGTGCTGACAAACAAAATTTTGGCGAACTGGAGAATATTTGAAGAAACTCTTCGGTGGAAGACGTAACCTTCTCTAGTGTGTAGATGTTATCCTTAGAAATCCAATTAAGTAAGTTATGGTAACTGAAGTAAGTTAAGTAAGTTATTTCATCAATATCTGCACTTTCTATTGCAGCCTTAAATGTGTGAAGAAAATTATTCTCAAGCTTATTGCATTCTTCGCAATTTCCTGTAAAAAAATTTAATTTTAGTTATATTTTCAAATAATAAATTCAAAAAAAAATTGTTCCTTCACAACAATCCCACGTTAAATTTTGACAAGACACTGTCTTAAGCAGCTCGGTTTCATTTTTAATAAAAGCATCAACAGGCAAAAAATTTGATATAACAGGACATAACAAATTAATATTTTGATGAATTAGACAAACGCATACATTATGAGTTCCGGATCTCCCAGCTAAAATGCACTCCTTTGGTCGCAGTACCGCAAATTTGGAAAATCCAATATTCTCTAATGGATATTTCTCTACAAATGATTGATAGGCTTCAGATAAACTACACAACGCCAGCTGTTTTTGCTTTTTAATGCGTTTGCCTTCAGAATTACGAACACTAACATAGTCATTTAATCCAGGAAGCTGTCGACTGATATCCATACTTATAAAGAAATTTTTTGCCAAATTCGTTATTTCAAGAGATATTCCCGTTCTCGTTTTCCTTTTGTCTGGAAAACTGCCATGACCGTTTTCAGTTATTAAATTTATTTGCTTTTTCAACCATGTATCTTGTTGCCGCGAACCCGCTCATAATTTTTACTGTTGACCATTGCTCCGGTAGAAGCGAAAGAAGATACATTTTACTTTGATAGCTTTCCTCTCGATGAAATGCTTCTTTAATGTTTTCCAGAAGACTTTCTTCATCCTTATTATGATCTGGTTGATCATCATCCGCAAATAATGGAACATTTGGAACTGGAACTTGTAGAACATTTTTGCAAGAAAGCTCTACTATTTTGTTAAGCTGCTTCTGTTTATATGCAGTTTGTGATAATTTGGATATCCTGACAGGTGAACCGCCCAGTCTTAAACACATTTCAGAAAAATCCTGTTGGTACACTACTTTATTAACTTCCATTGGTGAGGATCTTTCCGACTGAGCTGGCGTGGTATCAGATGATGCGGCATATTCATTTCCCTTTCATCTATATACTTTCATGTAACATTTGGAACAAATTTGTTTGTTTGTTATGTCAATGCCCAAATTTTTATTGGCTTTTTCCGTTATATTAGAACTGACACTCCTCGTTTTTAATTTCATATTACGATGATTAACTGAATCAAAAGGATTACAGCATTTGTAATGAACTATTTTATCTGTATTTCTCGGTAATTTAAAAATCACTTTTAACTAATATATTACACTTCCAAGCACAGTTGTGAAAAATCACTGAGGTGCTTACAAATTTGTTGGCCTATTTATAAGAAAAATAAAGCTTAAAATTAATATTGTATTATGAATCATTTTCAACCCTCAGAATGTTTAAAGTTACAAAAATAACTAAAATTTTTGAGCTAAAACACCCTTAAATGACGATTGTTTTTGAGCAGGTACAAATGTATCAATAAAAAAGGACATGAACACTAATATAAAGAAATATTAAAATTGCAATAAATGGTACCCGCCCGTAATTCGTTGTACGTGAGTCATGTCATACGAGAGTCATTCGAACAAAGGGCGTATTTTAAGGATTGCTGTGTTCATTTTAAATATTACGTCATTAATTACCCACTATTATTGTAGAAAATAGAATATTTTTAAAAATCTATTAATTTTACTTGGCATTTGTAATGGTAAAAATGTTAAAAATCAGCCTATTTCGAGTTTGAATTCGTGTATCGCTGGAAATTATTATTATACTTTTGACAAATTATGCACATTTTAAACAAGTGTTTATGAAATATAAAAATACTGTTACTTACAGTTACAAATTTCGTAAATTCTCGTCACTTTACCTGTTTTCTATATTGAAATGTATTTCAAAAATCACATTTTTTCCAATTGAAATTACCGTACTGGCCAAACTAGGCCATCAATGAATCATATACCAATAGTTAGGTGAAACTTCTACCTTTCGAATGTTTGGTCAAACCTTTTTATGAGCTGGTGGCTGCGCCCTCTACAGACCAAACCATTTGCCTACATTCATTTCATTAAAACTCTTACATTAACGGTACTTTCATTAAATATTTTATTGAAGAATTTAGCACCATTTATGGCCTTTCAAACGTGATACCGCTTTTAATGATACCGTTAGTAGTACCGGAAATATAGTGGTTTAATGTAACTCCTAAAAATAAAATTATTAAAATTGAGAAAAACGGACCAACTTTGAAACCGTATAACGGGATAACTGAAGGTCGCAAAACTTAACAAAAAAATACGTGTCTGCTTTTTTGAACCAAGGCACACGATAAAAGAAAAAAATTTAAAATCGGTGAGATGAAAATTTTTTGCATGCTGAAATATAATGGAATGACCCTAATATAGATAGTATTTTGGTATTAAAGTTAATAAATGAAAAATGGAAGGTTATTAAGAGAAATTCGGGAACAATTCTAACAAAAGTTCAATTTAATTATGCTATGGAACTTGTTCTTAATAATTGTGAATTCTCATTCGATAATAAAGTACATATATAAACAACTTTTTGGATCACCGATGGATTCACCCATTAGTCCCTCGGTTGCAAATTTGGTTATGGAGTTTATTGAATCAAGTGTTCTGTCTTCTCTTGACTTTAAGCCTATTTTCATTTTCGGTACGTTGACGATATTATAACAGCGATACCTAATGATAAAATTGATTATTTTTTTAGTGTTTTCAACTCATTTAATAATAACATTAAATTTACTATTGAATTGGAATCTAACAATAAATTACCCTTTCTGGATTTGTTGTTAATTCATAGTATTGATGGTTCAATTTCGACTGATTGGTTTCACAAAACTACTTGGTCTGGTAGATATCTTAATTTCGATTCCCATCTTCCAAATTCTTATAAACGTAACACAGTGAAATTATTATGTGACAAGATTATTCTTTTATCGGACCCCATTTTTCATAAAGACAATTTTCAGTTACTAAAAAATACCCTTTTGAAGAATGGTTATCCAAATTCATTAATTAGACCAATTATAAATTCAACCTTATATAAAAATTTAAATATTGATAATCAATCTGCCATAAATGTTCCACAACCAGAAGCGGTTAACGTTAATTATATTGGAATTCCATATGTAAAAGATTTACATGAACAAATTAGTTGTTGTCTGAAAAAATTTAATTTAAAAGTTGTGGGAAAAGCTAATAATTTCTTAGGTAAAACTGTTTTCTCATCTTTGAAAGATCCCACACCTTTAAATAATAAGAAAGAAGTTGTATATAAAGTTACTTGTACTTGTAACAAGGTATATATTGGCCAGACTAAACAAGTGTTATGCTCTCGTTTTTGCCAACACAAAAAGAACGCAATACGACTAAATAGAATTAACCAAAGTACTACAAACCCGAGCAGTTTATCTACTCATCTTCATGAATCAAACCATTCGGTTTTTATGGAAAATATAGAAGTTGTAGAACAGGAAACAAATTACCGAACACGACAAGTTTTGGAAATGATACATATAAAACGAAGTCGACAAACTTCAGATTGTCGAAACAAACAATCTGAATGTATGTATCTTCAAGATACTTACAAGTCGTTAATTTTCTAATTTGTTTTGTTTTTTGAATTATTGTCATTGTTGTAATGTGGTATTGTAGTTTATATTTTTATTCAGAATTATATTCCAATTTTTTAAAAAAAGCTTTCTACGTTTTTTAGCCTAGAAATCAGTTTTGCTTTTGGTTTTACGTATACATTTTATTTTCATAATAAGTTTTTCCGTTGTGAGAAAAAATAATTACGGGCTTTTACAAAAGAAATTTTAATTTTTTATTTAAATTTTTTTATATTAAGATTTTTAAATTTATAATATATACAAAATATATGTATATACATTATTTGTTCTATTTTGGTAAGTTTTAATTTTTTGGTTTATATAACTTTAATCTATAGTGTTTTATTAATTTTTAGTGAATTTGTTTTTTCTCAGCCTTGAAAATGGATATGATTAATATCCGAAACGTCGGCGATTTGTTATAAATGATAACAAAGTAAATATAAAATATATAGGCTTCAACCAGTAGAAGTTTTTTAATTGTAATATAATTTATATTCTGCACAGAAAAATATCTTAAATCCTTTTGTATTATCCAAAATGGATTTGAAAAAGTTTAATTTTTAATATCTATTAAGTTCCCAAACAGATCTGTATTAGAATGCCCTTATTGTTGTTGTGAGAAATTTTTTCGTGGAATGTGATTTTATACTAAACGAAATATTTGTATTCCAGTTCAATGGAATGGGAAAATAAATTCCACTTATGTGGGAGCTGTAAAAATATCTCGCGGCCATATTTGCTAGTGAAATTTAAATAAAGCAACGTGAGATTCGATTTTGTGTGACCTTATTAAAATTAGCCGATAGTTTCCAGCCGAAAGTAAAAAAAAATAATCGATAATGCAGATAGTGTCTTTGCTATCTCAGCCGAAAATATAATATGAAATAACAAATATTTATATGCTTCAGCCGAAAGTTATCAGCCTACATTTTCAGCCGAAATATTACCTTATTAAAATTAGCCGAAAGTTGCCAGCCGAAAGATAATGCAGATAGTGTCTTGACTATTTTTAAACTCTCTTTATACTCTCGCTCCTATCGATTTTTAAATTCCTATAAACTGAAATAATTTTTTTATTCACCCGAATGATGTAACCCGATATTAAATTCTCCTAAATTCGAGTTCATGACTGATTTTTGTTGTATTCAAGACACTATCTACATTATCTTTCGGCTGGAAACTTTCGGCCAGAATTTAGGATCGGGTTATATCATTCAGGTGACAGGGAAATTATTTCAGTTTATAGGAATTTAAAAATCAATAGAAGCGATAGTATAAAGAGAGTTTTACTTTCGGCTGAAATAGTCAAGATACTATCTGCATTATCTTTCGGCTGGAAACTATCGGCTAACTTTAATAGGCTACACTTTGAACCTTATTAAAGTTAGCCGAAAGTTTCCACCCGAAAGATAAAAACATCGATAATGCAGATAGTGTGTTCGCTTTCTCAGCCAAAAGTGTATAAATACGTCACCGTTGATCAACATTCTTCAGCCAAAAGTTATCAGCCGAAAAATTTATTGCAACAATACATCAATAAATCCCAATTTGTATATTATGCGGGGTTTGTTGTAAAACCTAATTCTGCTTAAACTTGTGAAATACAAATGTTTAAATCAATCATAATTCGAAAAGCAATATTGTTTACCTTGCTTCAAATGAACATAATGTATGGTAGGGATGTCACTATGGTCATTTCACAAGTTTAAGTAGAATTAGGTTTTACAACAAACTTCGCATAATAAAACATTCAAATTGGTTTCAGTTGATGTGTTGTTGAAATAAAATTTTCGGCTGAAGAATGTTGATCAACGATGACGTATTTATACACTTCCGGCTGAGAACGCGAAGACACTATCTGCATTATCGATTTTTTTATCTTTCGGCTGGAAACTTTCGGCTAACTTTAATAGTATCAAACTGATTCAAATGAGGCCTTTTGAGGATATAACACTTGTTACACATACACAATGTTACGATTTAACAAATTATTAAAGCTTTCAAGTGTATCTTACTCCCTCATATATACCCGAACTTCAAGCAAAAAACTTGACCTGGAAAATTTCCCAGAGATAACTATTGACGATTCAAATTAGACCTTTACCAGATATAGCGCGTTTAACGTTACCTTTTTACAAATTTTTGAAGTTTAGCCATGTACAATCATATTTTATGCAATTTTCGGTTGATTTTATAGGTTAGTTACTTTCGGTTGGGATATTTTAAATTAATATATATTTTTATACTACTGATATTAACAAAAAATTTGGCAGGAAACTGTCGATAATGACACGCGATGTCTATGATCGATCCCACATAAGCTTTGGCCTGAAATATTGAACGGATAATGTCTACTACAGCCTCAGCTTATATAATAATAGCAAGTTTACATGACAAACGAATTATAGTTTTGCGAATTTTTATATAATAGAATGTATTTCAAATTCGTAATTGGCAAAGTCAGAAGCATGGATATTCCAAATTTAAACCACAAACTTCAAGTGACTGACCTTGTGATTTGTTAATGGTCATATCAAAAGCTAGACGAATGGGGCATTGTATTCTTTTAAAATTAAATGGCATATCTGACGGAATTATAATAGGAATGTTTGGGATTAAAACTTCTACTCCTTTGTATTTGCCAGTTAATATGGTTGCTCCAATTAAATATGTCATTCGTTTTGGTTGGTTAATATTTCGTATTAAAATGATAGTACACCAATTTTTAATTGAAGAATATGTGGTGGTACTCCAGGCAAATTCCAGGCAAATCTAATAAATTTTAAAATTCTGTAGGATAGTTTACCACTTCGTCTTGATCTATGCCACAATCAGTTGGTTTGTATGAAAATGTTTCACCAACATTTTTATTTTGAATGGCAGTATTTATATCATTAACATCCTTGTTTTATGATGTCAATATTGGTCGATCACTTAACCAATTATGATTTGAATTGTTGTACAATATTTGGGTATACGGTTTCAATTAATTTTTCTTTTTAGTCTTTTAAAATACAAAAGTTTTGTGGAAATGGAATTGAATCAGTTGCACAATCAATTTGAATTTTTCCATTTCCAATGTCTAATAATGATTTTGGAAATGTTATAGTCGATTCATCGTTTTGCAATTGAAAACGCATATATATTGTTAAATTAAAATTTTTAAATGTTTCTCCAGAAATTATATGGTTTTAAACATTCGTTTGATTCACCAGCTTGAGTTGATCGGGTTATAACAATACCTATGTTAGTGTCTGTCTAAAACCACCTGATAATTATATTGTTGTACCATCAAATATCTGTTGGTTGTTGCATAAATCTTGTAACGTTTTATCTAATGCTTCTAATGATTTTTGATGTGCCATTGTGCATTCGTCCCAGTTTATTATTTTGCATTGTTGCAATAACTTTCCTGATGTTTTTGGTATGTTACATGTTGGTATTTAAATTATTTGCATATTTAATGGGAGTTTTAGTACTGAATGAGGTGTTCTATTGCCATCTAATAATGTTCCTGCTATTCCTGAAGAAGCAATTGCTATTGCTATGTATGTTGATTTGCGATCTTATCAATGTAATTATTAAATCGAAAAAAACTCCCATAGAAGCTGCCACTTCCAGTGGCTCACGACCCATAGAACATATATATAAATTTTTATTACAGTTCATACAGTAGTTTTTGAGTTTATCGACCGAAAATGCTCCTATGGAAGCTGCAACTTCCGGTGGACCATTTTCAGCTAAAAACCATTCTCATGACCCATACAACATTCACCAATTTTTATCAACATTGGTACAGCAGTTCTTAATGTTACAAACACACACGTCCTTATATATTCATACATATAGAGATTCTGGATATAAAATTTGATCGTCTTGTGAACGGCAAAATGACCGGTAACTTAATCAAGAATTACAAACCCAAATTTATTTGATTTTTTTGATAGTTTGATGGTTTTTTTGGATCTGGCATCCCCACCGTCAAATTCAATAGGTTTTTAAAATTTGGAATCGGGGGTATTATTATGCAAACATAAAGTCATTACGTTATTTAAAGTGTTTTGGATTGTCGGTTATAAATGTGAAACACAAATCCTAATGATTGATCTTTTTGTTTTCAATAAAAACAAAAAATTAGTTTGAGTCGATAATCGTAAATCGTACTGAAGACTGCCGCATGAAAATTGTCTACGAGCTAAGTGCAACATAACAAAGTTAAAAATGTGTGATATATGTACGAGTATAATGCACTTGTTGTTGTACCACCGTTTTGCTTGAGGTGTAATTTTAACCAACAAACGATCAGATCTGCTTGTATAAAATTAGTAGTGTTGCTTTCACTAATCTAATCGGATTATCTAAGAAATGTAAAAGCAACAACTTTTGGCTTTAATTTTTAATGCGTTTTAATTTTTCTGTGTTGGTTCATTTTATTAATATTTATTTTAGTTTTTTTTATTTTATGAAATAGATCAAATTAAATTCGGTATTTTGCTATCAAATAACAAATGCCAAATTTTACTAAAAGATAAATTTTTCGGGAAAAATAGAAAAAATACCGCCTTGCTGTAAACACCATAATCATAAAATGATTTTATTTCCCCTAATCCTAAAATTTTTTTTCTTAACATTCTAAGAAAATCGG
Organism: Nephrotoma flavescens; assembly: GCA_932526605.1. NCBI lineage: Eukaryota > Metazoa > Arthropoda > Insecta > Diptera > Tipulidae > Nephrotoma > Nephrotoma flavescens. The sequence continues at coordinate 267,255,286 of OW052221.1, read as the reverse complement.
CTTTAATACAATGCAATTGTTGTTGTAAAATTTTGAAAGCAACACAGCTATTATGTATCGCGAATTACGAGATGTAAATGATAAACAAAATAAAATCAATTCCGCGTGAAAATTCATACTACTCCAAATGTACACACATCTGTACAAAATTGCTACGTACATAATATATATGTATTCATATCTCATTAAAATCTTTTCATTCATTAGTAGATAAAATACAAATAGAATTTACTATGGTATTTATTAGCGATTGAAAGCAAACCATCTCATTTTCATACACACCACTAAAAAATATTGTTACTTTCAAACAGGGTTGCCAGATTGACAGATTTATCTGTTTTTCACAGATTTTCAATCGGCAAAACAGTAAAACAGATTTTATGTCATATTTACAGATTTTTGGTGAAATGTTTATTCTTACAGATTTGATGCCAAAATCTATATTATTCTTGTTCTGTCCAAATTATGTTTAAAGGGAAAACGTATGGGTACAAATAAGATTTTCTTTTTTGTTTTACTCTTCTGTTACATTTGTTTAGTTTTGATGAGATTTTAAATAAAACGGTAAAACACCAAAGTGTACATAGTTTTATTAAGTTAGTTTCACCAAAGTGTATAAAATTTTGTAGTTTGATTTAATACCTAGGTACATAGTTTTTTGTTCAGAAATTAAATTGATTATTTATTGAAATTTGTTGTGATTCTAAAAATTAAAATGTGATTTGCTTAATTGTATTATTTATTTATTTTTTTAAATTTAATTAGTTTAATTGTATTACTGAAATATGTGATAATTTGGTGGTTTAGTAACTTTATATGAAAAAACAAATGTAAACCAAGCATAATTAGGTTTGTTAAATTATTTTCACAATTGAATTCTTTTACATATCTTAATGTTACTTCTGTTACACTTACAAGGCACATTTTTACCGAATTAAAAAAAAAACAGATTTTCATGCTCAAAAACAGAGTTTTTTTGAAAAATGTACAGGTTTTTAATAAAATTGTCTGGCAACACTGCTTTCAAAGCTGTTCATCGATAACGTCGTTTTGCTTTTAATCAAAACCGAACACAATCATATCCCAGCAAACAAACGCTGATAGCAGAATGAAACAGATGGAAACATTTGCACACGTCGAAGCGAGAAAACAAATAAATTTACTTCGGTTTTTTCTATGCACTGCATTTTTACCCCCACCTAATCTCTTTTTTATCAATTTCATTTCAAAAATTATTATTTCATTTCTATCAGTTTCCAGATTTCAGCTGAAGGTAATAGGTGTGCGTTGATTTGAAACATATTCAATGCATACGTATGACAATGTTTGTAAATGTTTTTCAGATGGATATGGATAACATATAAAGTAAGTATACAAAATTAAAAAAATGTGTAGTTGTACCTGAATGACAATACACATTTGGTACATACAACCAAAACCAAACACAATCAATAATATATGATTGTGTTTGGTTTTGATACAACAAAATACATTAAAAAAATATTATTTTCTGGTAATATTATTTCCGGTAATAAAGCCGAGTTTTCGGTCGACAACAATACGAATAGCATGGAATTAGGTGCATCAATTTGAAGTAAAAATTGAGCGCTCTAATTATATGCTGTTTATGCGCTCTTTGTGCGCTGATTTGTACTACTGGGATGATTGTGTTCGGCTTTGTTTTAATAGAAGATAAAAGCAAAACGACGTTATCGATGAACATACTTATGTACATAGATATACATCGAAACAAGCCATAGAAACTAACTACGTCTGTTGTATTCTGGTAAAACTAATTAGGAATAAAATCAATAAATTTTACGGTTGGTTCTTTACTCTGCTTTCTTTTTTTTACCAAAGGAATTTGGTTTTTTGCTAATTTTTCGGTTAATATTTACAATTTAGCAAATCGTCAATCATCTCAGATTTTTTTTCTGCGTCTTTTGATATATTATAATCTAAGTTTTGTTGACTGATATCGTCGCAATGGTACCAAAACTTTTTCGATTTTTGCGAATATTGTTTACTTTGTAACGCCATAGCGGAAAAACTAGAGGGAAAAATTGAAAAATCCACCGTCAATTTTCCTAAAAAACTTCAATTAAAATTTTAAGACATAAATATCTGCGATCGGTTAGTTAGTATTTATGCTATGGTACCACGAAAAGTCGTGTTTTTGCAAAATACGTGAATCGGGACCTTAATTTGAATTAAAAACGCTCAATAACTACATATATCATATATGTAATACTCGTATCTTAATAATATCTGCTGATAATGTATTCGACGTATATGCACGATTCACGGCACACGAACATTTTTTTTAGTTTAAATACGGAAAATGTTTGCGTTCATTCATCTTCATAGAAATTCTAAATAACAATAACAAAAACACATTTCATACCCATTATAAACACATATTTCACATTTTCACAATTAATCCGCCAGTTTACACGAGTTGTGATTCAACCAAAAATTTCTTCTCTTCTTTCCCCCTGCCTATAAACAAGATTTTAGTTTATAGGCAGGGGGGAAAGAAGAGAAGAAATTTTTGGTTGAATCACAACTCGTGTAAACAGGCGGATTATACATATTACCACAGCTTGTTTTTTATATTCTCTACATACCCCACTAAAAACGAAACGAAGGTCGAACCAAATAACAAAAAAAATATTGTTTTGTACGTATACAGCGGTGAAAGCAAATCTAAAATTTCTGCTTTGAAATATTTTTCATAAATAAAATAAACTATTTCATGCACTGTGTCGCACAATGTGTAGTACCGAAAACTAATATATTGGGAGCAGCACTAGCTTCGCACTGGCTTATAAAAGTAATATTTCTTGGTTTTTCTTATATTTCTTTTTTCGATGCTCATGTGTTATTATACAGATGGCAGTGTTAATTTTTATAAAAAAGAGTTGGTTCGTACCGGTATCTGGCGGGGGATAGTATCACTATATCAATTCAAATCGACGTAAAAAAATCATAATAATATTTTTAATTTTCCAAAACATCGCATACAAAATTAGAACAAATATCTTATAGAGTTTCGTATTTTAACCAAATTACACCTTTCTGCCTCATTTTCGATAAAAAATTCGGATTTAGCCTGATTTCATAATCAGATAAATTCATATTTAATACAAGCCGAAAGTAAAATGAAACTCAAACAGTGTATTATTTTTTATTAATGTAGACTTTTCAAATGAATACAGTCAAACAAATCGTTTAAAGTCAAATATTAGTACAAAATGGTAATGTATTGTGGAATTTAAAATTCTCCAATTACAGAAGATGGGTGTAAAAGTTGTCAACACAATAAAAAAATTTAAATGCGATACAGCAAAACCAACAACAATATAAAGCCATGCTAATGCAACAAATACAGAAAAAACTACACTATAGATAGGTGTATTAGAACATATATGTACATTGTATGTGCGCACTAGTTTAATAAGTAGTGGTGCGAAAGAAAAAAATTAACATGGGATTGTTAGTGTAACCAACACAATCTTCTCTAGTTTGTTGCATATTGGTATCTGCGTTTCAGACTTTGTTCAGGGCTTTTAATTGTTGTTGGTTTTGGATACAGCGATACTATATTTAGCCACGCCTTTCCCTTTACAAAAAGGTCAACAACTATAAATTGTGTGATGTGAAGCTTGATTGGTTCTTGTTCTTTGTGACGCCATTATTTAATAATGTCAAATTATCAATGAATAATAAATATTCTCATAAGTTGGTAGAGTAAAGCAAAATTAAAAATTTTCAAAAATAGCCAAATGCCGTATTACAGTTTATATATGCAGATCAGTCAAAGGAATTTAATACTAATTATAAACGTAACCATTGGGATGACAGTTGTCTAATTTTACCACGTATACAGCTAATTACTCTACCTTTCGGTCAGCAATTATTAGGGTTGGTATGATCGACGATTAATAAAATCGAGTGGCATTACTAGTTCTAGCGGAGTATGGTCTTGTTTAAATATGTGGAAATGTATCGACTATTGTCCAGTAAAAGCGCATGCACATATAAGAAAAAATCAATGAAGAATTACAAAAATTATTTAATGGTGTCAAAACCCTGGTTAAATAAATTCAGCACGATTAATCACATCATGTACGGGTAGACTTCTTCTTGCAAAAAAAAATAATAATTTTCACAGATGTGAGATGAGTCACCTACATATCTACGAGTGATTGTAAAGTATATGAGGGGGTATAATTTCGACCGAGCTATGTTGATGAAGGGCACGAACTTGTATGGTTTTCGATTTCCGACAGTTAATATATTCATATATGAAGGTAGGTTGTATCTCCGGCACCCACACCAGGCGGGTTGTATGAGTTTATTAAAACTTTATTTCGCTTCTGTGACAACTCCTCAAAAGTTAGCACGGAGAAAAAGCTCTAAGGGGGCCATGTTTTTTGAAGGTAACTGCAGAAAATGGTATTATACTCATCACATATTCTCATGCTGACGGTTAATTTATTTGTACTAAATGTTACTCGAAGTTAAAGTTCCCTTAAGTTATTTCGGGAAGTATATCCAGAATTCAAGAAAATACTGACAGAATGTTTCTAGCTTTCGATATTTTAATGGACTTTATTCGCTGATCACTGTTGAGGGTTAAGAAAATAACAGATACTGTTAAAGTTAGCCGAAAGATAATGCAGATAGTGTCTTGAATACAGCAAAAACCAATCATGAACTCGAATTTAGGAGGATTTAGGATCGGGTTATATCATTCGGGTGCAAGGGAAATTATTTCAGTTTATAGGAATTTAAAAATCGATAGGAGCGAGAGTATAAAGAGAGTTTAACTTTCGGCTGAAATAGTCAAGACACTATCTGCATTATCTTTCGGCTGGCAACTTTCGGGTAACTTTAACAAGGTCAATAACAGATCATGTGAAGTTAACCCGAGAAGCAGCAAAAAATAGAAAATTGTGTCCTTGCTACAATTCTAATACTTTCGGGCTAGTCCGAAAAACTTATATAGAAACTTCATTACCTTAAATTCTCATCGCGATATTTGACATTCGATTTCAACATGTCGAACAACTAAATTCGAAGAAAAACTGAATAAGTTTTATTGTGCATGGTCCAATATCACGTAACTTGGTGCAATATTAGATGGACTTCTAAATCCAGTAATCAGACTTCCTTGCAATCGTATCGTTGCATTGGGAAAACCTGCCCGCCAAATTTTATCATCAAATGCTAAAAAACACTCTAAACCCCATCAAGAACCTCAATTATTAAGGTGCCTTTCTATCAAAACTGTTAAAAACAATTTTTTAAGCAAAATCAACCTGCGGGTCAAACCGACGACCCACATAATCATATTTCTCCAAAATTAGGACACGTCGCAATACATTCGTTCCATTAGAATATATAAAACCCTTAAAAAATAAAACCCTTAAAAAATGAAATAAAAATGCTCGTGCCTCACCGAACAACCTCCCCTAAACGACTTTTCCTAGAGTTAGAACCGATCGAAATCGATTCCTGGCATTTAAAATTTTCCCTTTACAATTATATTCAAAAACTTGTGAACTAAATTAATTAAATAATGGAACTCGCTCGGTCCCTACCTAGTAAGGCATCAACATCGATTTCTGGTACTCGAAATCTCTACTCCAGCAATTTTTAGAAAATTCGTGCGAGTCAGTTCTCATAAAAAAGATGCGAGCCAAAAAAATTTTAAAAATGGGACCCAGACCCCACAATTTTCTGAACGATTTTTTTCGGATTTTTGCACTAAATTTCTGGTACTCTAAAAACCTCCCGGAGCAAAAATTCGTTCGAGCTGAGAGAAAAAGGAGAAAAGGAACCCGGGCCTCATTGAAAAAAAATGAGTTTAACTTTCGGCTGAAATAGTCAAGACACTATCTGCATTATCTTTCGGCTGGTAACTTTCGGCTAACTTTAACAAGGTTTGTTGATGGTTATCGTTGGAAATTTTTTCAAATCAAGTTTCTTGATGGGATTACGTGAAATTTGGAGGAGTGAAATAACTTGCAAATTCCAATCATTTTAATTTAGAAAATCTTAATGTTTAAAGTGTTTTGTGTCTGGAAAAGGCCTCATTTGAAGGGGTTCGTCGATGGTTATCGCTAAAAAAAATTTCTACGTCAAGTTTTATATTGTGAGCTCGAAAAAATTGGTGGGTGTGGGACGTGTATCCAAACAGACTTCAATTTCATTTTGGGAGTACGTGAAAATTGGGGAAAGTGAAATACACTTGTAAAGTTCAAAAATTTGTAAAATCGTAACATTCAAAGTGTTACACCTTGAAAAGGCCTTTTTTGTATATTTTTGCCGATGGTTATCGTTGTAAAATTTTACAAGTCTATAGTCTCTTGTTGGAATTTCGAAAAATTTGAGAAAAGTAAAATAAATTTGCAAATTTCAAAAACTTTGATTTAAAATACTTAATGTTTAAAGTGTTTTGTGAAGAAAGGCCTCATTTGAATGGGTTCGTCGCTTAATATTGCTTAAAAATTTTCTCGGTCAAGATTCATGCTTGGAGTTCATGAATATTGTAGGAAGTGAAGTCCACATGCAAATTTCAAAAATATTGTAAAAACTTATCGATTAATCGATAAGAAAAGAAGATGGCGAAGAAGAAAGTTGTCCATCGACATTGTGATTAAAACTTTTATTTTATAAATAATATAAGCCTTTAAAAATTATTTATTGAGCCAATAATAACTATTTAATAAAGTTGTTAATGGTTTAGGGCTCGTTTTTTATTTTAAATAAAATAAAAACAATTTATTGACTGAGCTTTCCATGCGTCCCATCGACATCATTTTCAAAGCTAATGAAAATTTTTATATAAGATTCTCAAAAACACATATAAAAAGCCTATACAGTAAATAAAAAGTAAATTTTTAAAACAAGTATATAAAATATGAATATGAATTTAAAATTATTAAAAAAAAATTTTAATGAAAATTGTATCTATAAATTAAGCAATGAAATAAATTTAGCAAAGTAATAAAGCAGACAAAAAATGAAAATAATTGTAGAAAATTGTTTGTTCGTTCGAAGTACAACCAACACAATTGTGAGTATAGTTATATAGGATGTTTTAGTTTAATAGCAATTTTACGGGAGAATATAAGCATCCTTTTCTACTACGTTTTCAAGATTTTTCTCTAATTGATCCTGGACCGACTTCAACACGCTCTTACCTGTGAGTAGCTTGAGCTTATCATCTGATTTAAGCGGCGTTTCATGTTCCTCTCCTTCGGAAACATTAAACTTCGATTTTTCAGGAGATTCTGGTATTTTAGATTCATTTGGATTCGAGAATTTTGATGTCGTAGATGATTGAATTCGGTGACTTTTCCAACTTTCCACCGACTTTGAAATAGAATATTAAGTAGAGTAATTAATACTTAAATGTATCTGTAAAATTAACGATGTACTCACATTGCGTTCGTCTGTATCACCATTTATTATTTATGTATTATCATTTATTCATGAAATTACATAACGGTGTTCTTGGACATTACGTTTACATTGAATTTTAATTTATATTTCATGCTTCGAACCATTATGTCGGTTAGGTTTCTCTAATTTCTCTTCTAGTGCGACAAGCAATACTAAAATATGTTGAGAACTGTTTAAAACATAACGGATCAATTAACTTACTTAATGGTTCCTGGACATTACGTGCCCCTCCTAAACTATACAGTTCGCTAAAACCACATGTAATTTGAACAGCACAGCACGGACACGATATTTTTCGGAACGATAAAATTCCGTCTCAAATTGTCCAGTCAGTCGACCGTAAACAGAAAACTTCTTGCCAAACCTTCCATAATGTATTGCTCATCTTTCTCGTCTGTAGTTCATTCACCACTTGAGGGCTCAATATTTATAGCGGTAACCACCGGTAACCAAAAAAATACGACAACAGTAACATGAACATATTTTTATTGTGGATGGCTGATGAAACCATGATGGAATTTAGATTTTTAATTAGGAGCTTCTAAAATTGAGAACGGTGAACTATACAACGTTTCTATAGCACTTTAACAAACCGCACTAAAAATTTATTGAGGACATGTTTTGACTAGACATGACGGTACTTATTTACTTTTTTTATTTTGACAAATAACCTACACAGTTTCATTGGCTGTGTTGATTTTCGAGCTTTTTTCGACCTTGTACTAAAACACTTAACTTCACTCTTGTCTTATATAATAGAATACGATTTTACAAGGCAGTATCATATATAGGAACTATTAAATCGGGCTGGCCCGAAAAATTTAGAAAATCTGCATTACCTTTAATTTCTATACCGAAATTTTGAAAAATTTATAAAAAATAAATTACCTAGGCGAAGTTTCAGGTAATCCCTGTGACAATAGCTGAACATTTCTTGGTAAATTTTATGTTGAAAATCGTTACATACTTAGACTGACACGAACCTTCATTCCGGCTAGTACAGTAATGGGCCTACGTTATTTGAATTCCAGATGGCCCACATTAATGCTCGACAGTAGCCGAAGTTTCAGGTAATCCATGTGACAACCGCCACAAAACAAAAATTTCTTAGACTGCGGTCCAATTCATGACTTATTTTGTGGAGATTGACTTATTTGAAAATCTACAATAAATCTCCTGTCGAATAGACTTATTGGAAACTTGTTAGAATTATTTTGATGAGTTACCAGTTTGGGTGCAAGCCTCGCATAAAAGTCAAACAAGTCTACAATAAGTCTAGCCGACTGGAGGTTTATTGTAGACTTTCAAATAAGTTAGTCTCCACAAAATAATACACGAAGTGGACCGCAGCCTTAGTAAATTTTATGTTAAAAATCGTTACATACTTCAGTCTAAGTATGTAACGATTTTTAACATAAAATTTACTAAGGCTGCGGTCCACTTCATACTGTTAAAGTAAGCCGAAAGTTTCCAGCCGAAAGATAATGCAGATAGTGTCTTGAATACAGAAAAAATCAGTCATGAACTCGAATTTAGGATAATTTAGGATCGGGTTACATCCTTCGGGTGAAGGAGAAATTATTTCAGTTTATAGGAATTTAAAAATCGATAGGAGCGAGAGTATAAAGAGAGTTTAAAAAGAGTCAAGACACTATCTGCATTATCTTTCGGCTGGCAACTTTCGGCTTACTTTAACAAGGTGTCCACTTCGTGACTTATTTTGTGGAGACTAACTTATTTGAAAGTCTACAATAAACCTCCAGTCGGCTAGACTTATTGTAGACTTGTTTGACTTTTTTAACGAACCTTCTTTCCGGCTGGTACAGAAATGGGGCTACATTATTTGAATTCCAGATGGCCCACACTAATTCACGACAGTAGCCAAAGTTTCAGGTAATCCCTGTGAAAACCGCCACAGAAGAAAATTTAAATTTTATGTTGAAAATCGCTACATACTTAGACAGAGACGAACCATTCCGGCTGGTACAGTAACGGGGCTACATTATTTGAATTCCAGATGGCCAACACTAATGCTCGATAGTAGCCGAAGTTTCAGGTAATCCCTGTGACAACCGCCACAGATGAAAATTTCTTAGTAAATTTTATGTTGAAAATCGTAACTTACTTAGACTGGCACGAACCTTAATTCCGGCTGGTACAGAAACGGGGCTACATTATTTAAATTCCAGATGGCATATACAAATTCTCGACAGTAGCCGAAGCTTCTGATAATCCCTGTGACAACCGCCATAGAAGAAAATTTCTTAGTAAGTTTTATGTTTAAAATCGTTACATACTTAGACTGAGACGAACCTTCATTCCGGATGGTACAGAAACGGGGCTACATTATTTGAATTCCAGATGGCATACACAAATTCTAGACTGTAGCTGAAGTTTCAGGTAATCCCTGTGACAATCGCCACAGATGAAAATTTCTTAATAAATTTTATGTTGAAAATCGTTACATACTTAGACTGACACGAACCTTCATTCCGGCTAGTACAGTAATGGGGCTACATTATTTGAATTCCAGATGGCCTACACTAATTCTCGACAGTAGCCGAAGCTTCTGCTAATCCTTGTGACAACCGCCATAGGAGAAAATTTCTTAATATTTTTTTTTTTTTGAAAATCTTTACATACCGCGACTGACACGAACCTTCTTTCTGTCTGGTACAGTAATGGGGCTACATTATTTGAATTCCAGATCGCCTACACTAATGCTCGACAGTAGCCGAAAATTCAGGTAATCTCTGTGACAATCGCCACAGATAAAAATTTCTTAGTAAATTTTATGTTGAAAATCGTTACATACTTAGACTGACACGAACCTTCATTCCGGATGGTACAGAAACGGGGCTACATTATTTGAATTCCAGATGGCATACACAAATTCCCGACAGTAGCCGAAGCTTCTGATAATCCCTGTGACAACCGCCATAGAAGAAAATTTCTTAGTAAGTTTTATGTTTAAAATCGTTACATACTTAGACTGAGACGAACCTTCATTCCGGATGGTACAGAAACGGGGCTACATTATTTGAATTCCAGATGGCATACACAAATTCTAGACTGTAGCTGAAGTTTCAGGTAACCTGCACCATAGAAGAAAATTTCTTAGTAATTTTTTTTTTGAAAATCGTTACATACTGAGACTGGCACGAACCTTCATTCTGCCTGGTTCAGTAACGGGGCTACATTATTTGAATTCCAGATGGCCTACACTAATGTTCGACAGTAGCCGAAGTTTCAGGTAATCCCTGTGACAATCGCCACAGATGAAAATCTCTTAATAAATTTTATGTTGAAAATCGTTACATACTTAGACTGACACGAACCTTCATTCCGGCTAGTACAGTAATGGGGCTACATTATTTGAATTCCAGATGTCATACACTAATTCTCGACAGTAGTCGAAGCTTCTGGTAATTTCTGTGACAACCGCCATAGGAGAAAATTTCTAAATAATTTTTTTTTTGAAAATCTTTACATATACCGCGACTGACACGAACCTTCTTTCTGTCTGGTACAGTAATGGGGCTACATTATTTGAATTCCAGATCGCCTACACTAATGCTCGACAGTAGCGGAAGCTTCAGGTAATCCCTGTGACAACTGCCATAGGAGAAAATTTCTTAGTAAATTTTATGTTGAAAATCGTTACATACTTAGACTGACACTGTAACAGTCGAGTGTTACATTGATTTTATAGCCCCTTATGAATTATTATGAATACTACACACAAACTTCAACCTTGCATTTATAAATAAATTGGATTTAGTGGCGCACTATACCTACTTATATTGCAACAATGCAACTCTTTCAAAATATAAAACATATTTGTACTAGATCATATTGAGGCAGGTCGGGAAACCAGTTTTAATTACCCCTACGTAAAACAGAAAAATTAAATAAATATTTGAATCGTTCATTATCAAGCTGGACCTCATAAAGTAAATTTCTACACAGCTGTTTTATTAGTAGCTTGTGTTTAAAAAAAAATAAGTTTTACTTATGTTATAACTTACAAATAAATTATAAATAAAAGAAACAATTCTAAGTGAAAAGTTACCCTGTGTGATATTATCGTGCGTTTCATAGTCGGGATTTAATTTCCAAACAGCTGAGATACTGGATATTATTTGTTTAATTTTTCTGGACCACGCTTACCAAGGTAATTTTCTGCTTTTGGCTTGTGAATCAAGTGAGTTCTTATTAGTGTTTGTCTTTGTGTATTTTATTAAATTATAGAAACGGATCTGATTGAATAGCCGTAGCATACGATACAAGATATCCGTTTACTTGGTAAGCGTATTTTATTTATTTATTTATTATTAAAAGCCACCCAAATTACGATAGATTGTGTAGACAAACAAGAACGTTAAAGTCCAGCTATAAGTACAACCAATATTGGGTTGGAGCGAAAAACGTGGCGAAAAAAAAACGGCTTTCAAGTTCCGGGTTATATTAAATGGTTGTTGCACGTACTATTTCCATTGTCTAATAAACATATTTAAGATTATATTTATTATTTTTTTTACATTATATTATTATATTTTTATATTATTCTTATTGATAAGTCGCATGTTAACACAATGAGTACCATGGTTCGAGTCTACGCTCGCAGGAAAATATGCTAAAAGGTTAAGACAAATTTAAATTATATTTAACAAAATTATATTTACTCATATATTATATATATATTTATTTTACATATTTATTTATTATAGAATATATATTATAATTTAAGTATTTAGGTTATAAACATGTTTCAACTATTTATTTATTTATCAGCTTATTAAAAATCAATATTTATAGCCAAACTTGTGTTCTTGTAATTAACGTTTTATTTTTTTTTCGGTTTGATCTGTACTTTTGTGTTTGCTTGAAGAAGTTGTGTCAGAAAGTGGTATTCCTGCGTTTCTGGTTTTATAATGGTATTGTGTGTGGTTTTCATTCATTATTACAATAGATTAAAGTGAAGTTAAGAATGTGGAATTAAAATTAGTTATCTATGATGGGCTAAGTTTTCAACCGCGCTTTAGGGGGGTTTTAATTTTGTTGGAATCAAACATAATATGGAGGCGTGGGGTAGGAATAGTGACCAAGCGACCGAAGGTCACAAAACGGAGTTGTGTGGTTTGCCTAAAAGTCACCTAAGTTTAATTTTGTGAAATTTTGTTTTTCTAAGTAATATGGATGTGTGCTTAATGAAATCGAAGACTTAGAGCAGCATTATCAAGCTTCTGGTAAACGGTGGAAAGAACCCAGACCGACCACTGCCACCTAGCCGGCAATATGCTGCCTCACCGAAACATCTACCAGAAGTCTGTTATCGATTAAATTCGTGTTTTTTTTTGTACAGTTCATAGACACATGGTAACCGTTACAACACGAACCTTCATTCCGCCTGGTACAGTAATGGAACTACATTATTTGAATTTCAGATGGCCTACACTAATGCTCAACAGTAGCCGACGTTTCAGGTAATCCCTGTGACAATTGCCACAGAAGAAAATTTCTAAGTAAATTTTATGTTGAAAATCGTTACATACTTAGACTGACACGAACCTTCATTCCGGCTAGTACAGTAATGGGGCTACATTATTTAAATTCCAGATGGCCTACACTAATTCTCGACAGTAGCCGAAGCTTCTGATAATCCCTGTGACAACCGCCATAGAAGAAAATTTCTTAGTAAGTTTTATGTTGAAAATCGTTACATACTTAGACTGAGACGAACCTTCATTCCGGCTAGTACCGAAACGGGGCTACATTATTTGAATTCCAGATGGCCTACACTAATGCTCGACAGTAGCTGAAGTTTCAAGTAATCCCTATGACAATCGCCACAGATGAAGATTTTTTAGTAAATTTTATGTTGAAAATCGTTACATACTTAGACTGACACGAACCTTCATTCTGGCTGGTACAGAAACGGGGCTACATTATTTAAATTCCAGATGGCCTACACTAATGCTCGACAGTAGCCGAAGTTTCAGGTAATCCCTGTGACAATCGCCACAGATGAAAATTTCTTAATAAATTTTATGTTGAAAATCGTTACATACTTAGGCTGACACAAACCTTCATTCCGGCTAGTACAGTAATGGGGCTACATTATTTGAATTCCAGATGGCATACACTAATTCTCGACAGTAGCCGAAGCTTCTGGTAATCCCTGTGACAACCGCCACAAAAGAAAATTTCTTAATAATTTTTTTTTTGAAAATCTTTACATACCGCGACTGACACGAACCTTCTTTCTGTCTGGTACAGTAATGGGGCTACATTATTTGATTTCCAGATGGCCTACACTAATGCTCGACAGTAGCCGAAGTTTCAGGTAATCCCTGTGACAACTGCCATAGAAGAAAATTTCTTAGTCAATTTTATGTTGAAAATCGTTACATACTTAGACTGACACGAACCTTCATTCCGGCTAGTACAGTAATGGGGCTACTTTATTTAAATTCCAGATGGCATACACTAATGCTCGACAGTAGCCGAAGCTTTTGGTAATCCCTGTGACAACCACAATAGGAGAAAATTTCTTAATAAATTTTTTTTTGAAAATCTTTACATACCGAGACTGGCACGAAACTTCATTCCGCCTGGTACAGAACTACATTATTTGAATTCCAGATGGTTAAAAATACCTTTTGATAGTAGCCTTAGCCTCAAGTATTTACTGTGAAAACCGCCTCGTAGCAAAATGTTTTGGTATTTTTTTTCAGAATCTTACGTAATATCATCATTATACTCGAATTTTTAATGCAGACTAATTTTGCTTTTCATTTACATGTTATATATTAATTCATTAAATTTGTTTAATCTTGTTGTAGTATGTTGATGTAAAAAATGTGGTGATAAGAATTAAAGGTAATGCAGTTTTTCTAAAATATTCGGGCCAGCCTTAAAATATTACTGATTTAGCAAAGACACAATTTTTCGGGCTACTTTTCGGGCCAGTTTCACTAAAGTTAGGGGAGTGAGATTCACTTGCAAATTTGAATAATTTTTGGAAACGTAACGGTTAAAATTCTTTAATTTGAAAAGGCCTCATTTAAATTAGAATTTTCCAGATCAAGTTTTATATGTTGGGAGTTCGGGGAAATTGGGGATGTGAAATACACTTGCAAATTTCAAAAATTTGCAAAAACGTAACGTTTAAAGTTTTATGTATTGAAAAGGCCTTATTTGTGAGATACGTGAGTGAGATACACTTGCAAGTGAGATACACTTGCAAAATTTCATTTGAATCGGTTTATCAATGGTTACCGCTGGAATATTTTCAAGGTCAAGTTTCACGTTGACAGTTTAAGAAAATTGGCGGGAGTGAGATTCTCATGCAAACTTCAAGAATTTGTAAAAACGTAATGTGTAAAGTATTTAATTTTTTAACTGTGAAACATTTTGTTTATTATGCAAACTTTGTTTTATTTCAACTATGTCTTCATTAGTAATTTGTAGGGTCACATGGAATACCACAAGATTACTTCCATTTAACTCCTGAATCGGTCGATCCATTTGTGCTTCCATTATATTTATTATTTTGCATTGAGGTTCATGTTTGTTTTCAAGATTTGTTAGCCAAATGGCTCAAGGTAATTTTCATCTCATCCAAAATTTACATGCAAAGTTGAATGAATCTTTTAGTGAATCCAGTTGGCTTTGCATGCCTTTCCGAATGATTAATACATCATTGATTGTCGCAGTATATGTGAATCAAAAATTTTACTGTTGTCGTATACACACTTAATATGCTTAATAAATGCTAACGCACATTCCATATTTGGTATAACGTTTAAGAATGAGAAACTTTATACATAAACAAATAATTTTCATTTTACATACGGAATATTTGAAAATTTTATCATGTAGGCCGAAATCATTTCGTTGGTTTACACAACACCATTATACAAATCTTTGTTTATCTGTTTCTCTCTCTCGTGCTAATTGTACCTTGTTCTCTCTGTATGTACAGAAACATGCTGTAAAAATAAGTAAATTTGCAGCGTGTAATCAGCCCACTAAAAAACTTTAAAGATCAAAAGTGTTGTTCCGTTTATCAACAAAGACTTTGTCATTTGTAAATTTATTTGATAATATGATTTTGAGGCACCCTGTAAATTTAAATACATATAGAAATATATGTGATCGGAGAAAAGATGATACATACATTACTTTAAAAAACTACATCGTTTTATTTTTTATAGATCTTATAAATACCGCGAATTTATTTAATTCTCTTTAGTTTCTTGTCGGCTCTTGAACAAAACAGACGTTAAAAATGGATTTTACATCATTGGCAATTCCTGAAAAAAACGCGCAAACCAATCTAATACAAGCACCTAATCCGCAACTTCTTATCGGATCGAACAGTTCAACACCGCTAACCAATTATCAACATACACAACCATCACATATTCAAGTACCATCAACCGGTGCTGCACAAGTTTCTATGGAAATCGTTAATTCCGAACCAAATCAAACGCAAAAATAAAATTGAATTTCAATAAAATTATGAATTTTGACACAACAATGTGAACCTATATGTATGTGTTTTATTTGTATATGTGGAGAGAATGTATAATTATTCTCTATAATTAAAAAAATGTGTTATTCAAACAATGTTAGTGATGTAATCGGGTGACCGTTTTTAGTGAATTTTTCGAAAAATATTTTAAGAAATTTTGATTGTTTTGAGCTGTCGTTTTTACAATCGTTTTCGATGCGGTTCTTAAAAGCAACACTCTACGAATAAAATAGTCTATGCCATCGGTAAGACATGTTTGCAATTTTTGATAACGTCTGAAAATTCGATTTTTTGAAATTTCGTTTAGAAGAAAAATATCTTATTTACTCGTCAGTTGATAATACCTTTAACTAGGCCCCCCTTTGGAGTTTAATTGTTTGTTCAGCCTTTACAAAACGAATTTATTAGATCCAATTCGTTATTCATTTGCAGCATCTTATACCTGGCTATGTCATCGAATATAAGACGTAGCATATCATTTTGCTGTAGCATATTTATTTTTATTTAAATAATTGTGAAATTTAAAAGGTTTCTAGTGAATTACGCATATATGACACAAAATCCGTTTATGTCGATTTTCAAATAGTTGTCATATATGCTCAGTTTTATATTTTGAGTGCATTTATTTAAATATTTTTAGATTACTAAAATTGATTTAGTGGTGTGCAAGATGACGAATTAATGAATGATGAATAGGATGCTATATCGTCGACGAAAACAGGGAATTTAAAGTTCAGGGGGCGAATTATGTAAGCATTACGAGTTACGAATTACGACAAATGACGTCAAAAGGCCTTTTTATTTAAAGCATTTTGAGTTGTCGTAATTACGACTTTTTGTTGTTGTTTTAGTCGTACACATTTATAAATACGAGACAAAAGTCGTACACTCGTACTATCTATTTTTTTCTTGTTTTGATTGATAATTTGTCAAAATTAGTTTGAGTCGAAACTCGTAAGTCGTACTCGTAATGCATACATAATAACCCCCCAGGAATTATATATAGAGAATATTCCAATAATATTAGCCAGCGAGGTGAATATAGAGGGTGCCTATATATTTCGAAATATGGAAATAGGCGGACTGATCAACAAGGTATTAGTAACGAGGAAAGGGAAGTAAAAGAATTGAGGGAAAAATATAAAAACTACTTTGGAAAATCGCTCCAGAAACGTCTACATGTAACGCAAACGCGCAAATATCTCAAAAAATGATGGCTTGAGAAACTCGTTTATTGTTTTTTAGTATGTTGTTTAACGATGAAATGCAGAATCTATAGCCGTAGAGCAATATAATTTATATTCTGCACAGAAAAATATCTTAAATCCTTTTGTATTATCCAAAATGGATTTGAAAAAATTTAATTTTTAATATCTATTAAGTTCCCAAACAGATCTGTATTAGAATGCCCTTATTGTTGTTGTGAGAAATTTTTTCGTGGAATGTGATTTTATACTAAACGAAATATTTGTATTCCAGTTCAATGGAATGGGAAAATAAATTCCACTTATGTGGGAGCTGTAAAAATATCTCGCGGCCATATTTGCTAGTGAAATTTAAATAAAGCAACGTGAGATTCGATTTTGTGTGACCTTATTAAAATTAGCCGATAGTTTCCAGCCGAAAAAAAAATCGATAATGCAGATAGTGTCTTTGCTATCTCAGCCGAAAATATAATATGAAATGTCAAATATTAATATGCTTCAGCCGAATGTTATCAGCCTACATTTTCAGCCGAAATATTACCTTATTAAAATTAGCCGAAAGTTGCCAGCCGAAAGATAATGCAGATAGTGTCTTGACTATTTTTAAACTCTCTTTATACTCTCACTCCTATCGATTTTTAAATTCCTATAAACTGAAATAATTTCCTATTCACCCGAATGATGTAATCCGATCCTAAATTCTCCTAAATTCGAGTTCATGACTGATTTTTGATGTATTCAAGACACTATCTGCATTATCCTTCGGAAGGAAACTTTCGGCTAACTTTAACAGTATCGACATTTCTCAGCCGACATTTTCAGCCAACATATCTCAGTCGACATTTCTCAGCCGAAAGTACTTTTTTTTTACCAAAAATATTTGTTTTATATAAAAAAAAATCAAATGAAATAATTAAAAATAAAACACTAAACTATATTTTAAATAGCATTATTAATTGTTTAAAAAAATCATTTTCCAATACAGAAACTTGTATATAAATATATCGCACACACAAAATTTGAAAATTTTAATATTGACCAGTGCCATGGTTGGAGATAGATTCAAATGAAAGGGTCCACACATAGAAATTGACCTGAATTTTTTTCCAGATGTGAGTATCATTAAAACCTTTCATTTGAATCTATTTCCATTCCAATTTTTAGAAATTTTCTAACTTTGTGTGTGCGATATATTCAATCGGGGTTTCCCGAGCTCCCCACATGGAAATTGACCTGAAATTTTTTGCGTGTGTGGACTTCATTAGGAGTCCCTATGATGCTACAGATGTGAGCATCATTAGGACCTTTTATTTTAATCTATTTCCAACCATGACACTTTAAACGACCTTGTTAAAGTTAGCCGATAGCTTCCAGCCGAAAGATAATGCAGATAGTGTCTTGAATATTTCAACCGAAAGTTAAACTCTCTTTATACTCTCGCTCCTATCGATTTTAAAATTCCTATAAACTAAAATAATTTCCCCTTCACCCGAATGATATAACCCGATCCTAAATTTTCCTAAATTCGAGTTCATGACTGACTTTTGCTGTATTCAAAACACTATCTGTATTATCTTTCGGCTGGAAACTTTCGGCTAACTTTAACAGTATCTTAAAACGGTCAATTTAAGAAATGTTCAAATTTTGTGTGTACGATATATTCAATCAAGTTTTCCCGAGCTCCCCACATGGAAATTGACCTGAAAGTTTTTCCAGATGTGAGCATCATTAAGACCTTTTATTTGAATCTATTTCCAACCATAAAACTATAACGGTTAACTTTTAGAAAATTTCTTACTTTGTGTGTGCGATATATTCAATCAAGTTTTCCCGAGCTCCCACATGGAAATTGACCTGAAATTTTTTCCAGTTTTGAGTATCTTTAAGACCTTTCATTTGAATGGAGATAGATTCCATGACCATGACACTTTAAGCGGTCAATTTTTAGAAATGTTCAAACTTTGTGTGTGCGATATATTCAATCGGGTTTTCCCGAGCTCCCCACATGGAAATTGACCTAAAATTTTTTGCATGTGTGGACCTCATTAGATTCTTTTTTTTGAATATTTTTCCAACCATGACACTTTAAATGATCAATTTTTAGAAATTTTCAAATTTTGTGCGTACGATATGTTCAATCGGGGTTTTCCGAGCTCCCTACATGGAAATTGACCTGAAATTTTTTCCAGGTGTGAACATATTAAGACCTTTCATTTGATGAATCTATCTCCAACCATGACACATTAAGCGGCCAATTTTTAGAAATTTTCCAACTTTGTGTGTGCGATATATTCAATCAAGTTTTCCCGAGCTCCCTACATGGAAATGGACCTGAAATTTTTTCCAGATGTGATCATCAGTAAGACCTTTCATTTGAATCTATCTCCAACCATGACACTTTAAGCGGTCAATTTTAAAAATTTTCAAATTTTGTGTGTACAATATATTCAATTGGGTTTTTCCGAGTTCCCTACATGGAAATTGACCTGAAATTTTTCCAGGTGTGGACATCATTATGCCCTTTCATTTGAATCTATTTCCAACCATGACACTTTAAACGGTCAATTTTTAGAAATTTTCAAATTTTTGTGTGTGCTCACATCTGAAAAAAATTTCAGTTCAATTTCCATGTGGAGAGCTTGGGAAAACACAATTGAATATATCAATCGGTTTTTGCCGAGCTCCCGACATGGAAATTAACCTGAAATTTTTTCCAGATGTGAGCATCATTAAGACCTGTCATTTGAATCTATCTCCAACCATTACACTTTAAGCAGTCAAAATTAGAAATTTTCAAATTTTGTGTGTGCGATTTATTCAATCAAGTTTTCCCGAGCTCCCCACATAGAAATTGACCAGATGTGAGCATCACTAAGGCCTTTAATTTGAATCTATTTCCAACCATTAGATTTTAATAGTGTTAAAGTTTCCCGTCGAAAGATAATGTAGATAGTGTCTTGAATACAACAAAAATCAGTCATGAACTCGAATTTAGGAGAATTTCGGATCGGGTTATATCATTCGGGTGAAAGGGAAATTATTTCAGTTTATAGGAATTTAAAAATCGATAGAAGCGAGAGATTAAAAGAGAGTTTTACTTTCGACTGAAATAGTCAAGACACTATCTGCATTATCTTTCGGCTGGAAACTATCGGATAACTTTAATAGGGTACACTTTAAACTTTAGTAAAGGTTGCCGACAATTTCCAGTCGAAAGATAAAAATCGATAATGCAGATAGTGTCTTCGCTTTCACAGGCAAAAGTGTATAAATACGTCACCGTTAATCAACATTCTTCAGCCGAAAGTAAAAAAAATAAACAAATAAAAAATACCAATGTTTAAATCAATCAATTATAATTCGAAAAGCAATATTGTTTAACTTGCTTCAAATGAACATAATGTATGGTGGGGATGTCACTATGGTCATTTCACAAGTTTAAGTAGAATTAGGTTTTACAACAAACTTCGCACATAATAAAACATTCAAATTAGTTTCAGTTGATGTGTTGTTGAAATAAAATTTTCGGCTGATCACTTTCGGCTGAAGAATGTTGATCAACGATAACGTATTTATATTCCGGCTGAGAACGCGAAGACACTATCTGCATTATCGATTTTTTTTATCTTTCGGCTGGAAACTTTCGGCTAAAACTTCAAGCGGCTCGAACTTCAAGCATAAAACTTGACCTGGAAAATTTAACTATTGACGAGATAACTATTGACGAACCAATTCAAATTAAACCTTTTCAAAATATAGCGCGTTTAACGTTACTTTTCTACAAGTTTTTGAAGTTTTAGCCATATACAATCATATTTTATGCAAATGAAACGGTTGTTACGAATATTCACATATTTTCGGTTGATTTTATAGGTTAGTTACTTTCGGTAGGGATATTTTAAATTAATATATGATTTTATACTACTGAAAATAACAGAAAAATTGTCAGGGAACTGTCGATAATGTTTTGCGAATTTTCATATAATAGAATCTATTTGAAATTTAATAGACATAATAACTTAACATTAAGAATTTACTAGTTTATTTTAAATAATATACACATTTAAAATTACTTATTTATATTTAAATATTGTTAAATAATTAATTTAATTCTTCCTCTTAAAAAATTGTCGATAATGCAGATTGCTAACTTCAGTAAGGTTATACCTTTTAAATTTTAGCTGAAGTAGCCGAGACACTATCTGCATTATCGATTTTTCAATCGTATATCGGTACACCATCACCAGGGCTCATAACTAAAATACAAAAATTGTTATCAAGTGCAGATTCTCGTAGTTAGAAGATCTCATTGGTATATGTTAAATTGGCAATTCAACAATCTTCTGGAGGCGCTATCGCAAAATGAGACCAAATCTTTAGGATCTAGAGTTATCAGGTTTGCTATTCTCGCTTGATCATTCTATTTAACAATTCTATAAGCTTTTTCAGCTGCTATCAGAGCCTGCATCCAAATCTCTGAAGTTAATTAATTTTAATAAATTAATTAATTATTTTTGAAGTAAAACTTCTTTAGGCACGCTTGACTTGGGGACTAACCTGGCAAATGCGTTACGAAAAGTGTAATCGAACGAGGCGAACGAAACAAACGCAAAACGAAATCATTTTCCTTTAGTATCAGGATGTGCCATGACAATTCATAAATCCCAAGGTGGAACATTAGTTGAAACGATTTTATTTTAATATTTGGTTAAAAAAATTGGAAAATAAGAAAATAGGAAAATTGGTAAATGGAAAATTGGAAAATTGGAAATTTCGAAATTTGCAAAATTTGAAAATTTTTTATATTGGAAAATTATAAAATTGGAAAATTAGAAAATTGGAAAATAGGTAAATAGAAAATTGGAAAATATGAAAAATTGGAAATTAGGAAAATTGGTAAATTGGAAACTGGAACATTGAAAAATTGGAAAATTTTAAAGTCATAATATAGACTTCTATGTCACTGACTGAGTCACTCAAGAACGCACAGGGTGACCAAAATTTTTTTGTTTTCTATATATAACATCTATGTCACTCACTCACTTACTCTCTCCAGAACGCACAGGGTGACCAAAAATTCGTCCGTGTGATATATTTTATATATGTATTTTTTTCTATATTATAGCTCCATTCCATACGAGGTATCACAGAAACCGATTCTTTCCTCGTTTCTTTCCCCGTTTGCCTATGATACAGGTAATGCGACTTAAACAAATTTTCAATGAAACCACACGACACAAAAATAAATGAAATAAAAAATACTTCAAGGCCGTTTTTAATATGCCTTACTAGACATTTCAAAAATGATTTTTTTGTCCATTTTGTTACACATAAATAAACATTATCTATTACGACTAGTTGGCCTTGAAAAAGTTGATAAGTTACAAGGTTACCTCTTGTGGCATCAGACATAAACGGCTAGGTGACACTCGAGAACGCACAGGGTGACCAATTTTTTTTTTTTAATATTATAATTTTTCTGTATTATATTATAAATATTAAATATATATTAGAAATTTTACTTCAGTAGTGTGGTTTAAAGCACACTTAATTTTTTTAATTAATTAATTAAAATTTGAGATGGTAAATACAACCACGTTTCGTATAAAATACATTCCATTACTGGCCTCTGATGCACTAAGCCATACTAGGCCGGAGCCCTTTGGATATTATATGAACTCGATACCATACTGACCCAAACCATCATAGCTCTGTTCACAACACATGCAAATCGGTTTGAAATTAAAATAAGAACTAAGAACTAACTGTGCAACCTTGTTTAGAATATAATACTTTTCGTTACTAGTCACCGATTTATCTAGACAGATTAGGCTAACCTTTTTAACGTAGCATAGAATACATTCAGTGAACAGCCTTTTATTGATCATGTTTTTAAATCACAACAGAAGGCTCTTCGTTGTTATATAAAATCCCAGAATTATAATTTTTACTAAATTTTTAATTTTGGTTTTAATATTTAAAAATTTGAAAAAAAAAAATCTGGACTAGAATAAAATTTCGAGATTGAACGAAATTATTATATTAAATTCTTGGCTGGAATACCATTGCATTTTTAGTATTAACCCCGATGATTTTTTTTATTTTCCTGGGATGAAATTCTGGGCTAATTTCACAAGGGTGATGTCTCGCGTACAAGTGATGGGTGTGCGTAGCACGGGAAACATATTTTTTCTTTGAGGCATGGAAAAGTTCTACTGCTAAAGGAATTAAAGGATTTGCAGATTTGTTGATTTTTATAAGTTCTAGGCCATCCACCATCCGAATGTGAGGCTCCGCTAATCGTGGGAATTCTCGCTATGCAAATTTGAGTATCAGTTTCACGATGATCAGTCTGCGATGGGTAGTTTCGGTACTCTGTTCGCCAATCTATGATGAAACATGAATTTAGATCGATCGCGAAAATTCTCAGTATTCCAATATTCGTGACATGAGAAATGTATTTATTGCGTTGAAAAAAAAAAAAACAAAATTCTATATTTATATAAGAGACTTCTTTGGCCATCTATAAAAACTGCCCATCTATAGATTCTAATGAGTTAATGAGGCTATATATGTATTTAATATATTCCTGGTGGCTAACACTAACTCGTGGCATTTGTCGATATCCATATATCCCCGTTTAAACGGGAGGAAATGTAAAATGAAAAGTTAAATGTTTGAGTTCAAATCAACAAATAGCTGTTGTACAACTCTCCCTCAGATTTACATAGTGATTTACTTGCCTGATAGGCGGGTCTAGAACTTATCTAAATTAACTAATATGCGGATGAACCGTAAGGCTGCAGAATTGCTCTATTTTTCAACGGAATCGATACGCTCTTCCCGTGTTGCTATATTAAATTTACATAGCGTGAATTTTTACAACTATAGCGGGTTGTCTTACTCGCACCGTAGATGGCCATTGGAGTTTAAAACTTGTCTAAATTAGCAGATGTGCGGACCTTTTTAATTCTTGAGCGGTAGAATTTTTTTTTATTTTTCAATGGTACAAGAGTATTTCCCATATCAAACTTATATGAATTGTGGAGATTCCCACGATTTGGGGAGCTTGTTACTTTAGCTCGAGACCTTGTGTGCGCAGCACACAATTTTACTATACTAAATATTGCTTTGAATGGGAATAGGAAGTGTGGGATGAGAAGGTCAAGGGAGTATGTGATGGAGGGAAATCGTGGGATTATAAATAATACGTATTATGTGTATAAAATGTAAATAGTCCCAGATGAGCCTTTTAACGCTGGTGCTGCTACTGGTATATTTTTTTTAACGTGGGATGAAAGTCTGGGATAAAATACCCTATCTTGCAAATAAATTTACCCCGTCACACATTTTGTGTTCTCCTACGCATATTTACTATTTTGTTACAAAAATTCAATTTTTGTAGTTTGTGTTCGTTTTAGAGAACTAAAAAACATAACGAAAATCAGCTTACTTCATTTCTAAGTTCATCCAAAACAAACTTCCTTTTCGAACGAAACATGTTCTCCTTTGAATTAAAATATGTTTCTTTCGATAAATTTTGACGCAGAGATGCTAACTCATGAATTCATGAATTTTCTGAGCCCCAAATGCGGAATTTTGCTTGTTGATGTAGCCTCCGTTATGAAAATGAGCTTCGTCGGAAAAGATGATTTTTCGGTAAAAATGCTCATTTTCTTCCAAGACTGATGTTGGTGGACACATTCTGAACAACAGCTGCAATGTTCTGTATACGCTGTAAATGTACGTGTACGTGCTGCTTTATTCAATAACAACCCAGTTTCACGAACTCGCTTCACGAATTGATCCACAAATTGCCTTGTAGGCATTTCATTTCTACTGAATTTTCTACAGACTTTTCTTATAGTTTGGGTAAATCATCACCGCTTTGAAGTAAGATTTTAATATTTCTCGTTTGTTTTTAACATTTCATAATTGTCAAACATTTAACTAATTTCTGTCATAACACGAATAACGTATGTTGCCACACTCACAAAATTGTCCCATAAACGGATTACGAGTGATAATTTTTTAACTTTCTCAAAAGTACTGAAAACGGTACATAAGTGTCTAAGTACTTTTTATACAGCCAGAGTATTGGAAAAAGTACTATAGTATCGGCAATATCAACCCTGTGACAAACCTATTGTTTCTATAGGTTTCATAAACATCGTAATAAAAATCCGAAAAAATCTGTTTTAACGCGGTTTGTAAAAAACTGAAAATCTCTGAAAAATGGACTAATTTCAGTTTCAATAACAAAGAACAAACTGTCTATCAAAATCGAGTTTTAACTTATTTTCTCTCTCTCTCTCTCTGGCACTATATCCCATCAAGGGATTTGGCCGCCTCAAATGAGGTTTCATAATCATATTTTCATTTCGGATAATGAGTGATTAATTCATTGATCCTAAACAAGCCGTGAAATTTTGTCCTTGTCACCACCGGGAATCGAACCCGGGACCTCCGGTCGCTGGAGCAAGCATGTTGACCACTTTGCCACCGGGGCGGCTTATTTATAACTTATTTTATAAAAACTTAAAATCATCTAAAGTTCTAATAATATAGTTTAAAATTTTTTTGAGCCAGATTGGTGTTCACTTCGAGGTGAATTTTCCAAGTAACTGGACAAATCTTATTATAAGATTCACCATTCATCATGTTTATCAGCAGACGGTATTGTCTGACTATTAACATACCAACCACTATATTCTTTATGCTGTGTAAGATAGTGGAATTTTGACTGCGGAAAATAAGAGGTTACGCTACTCGCCGCTATTGGCAGCACTATCTCTAAAGATTAACAATTAATTTTGTTATATAATTAGCAGCGGAAATTTTTTATTCATTATGTATATATTTTTTCACTAAATAAAACATCTCAGCGGAATAAAATATTAAAAGTGATCCTTAAACTGGCAAATTAATTGATCTCCGAAGTAAAGGAACTCGGTATATGAAATGTTGAAATTTAAAAATATTTCTTCTTTCCGGCATTTCTTCCACTAGTAACCAATATTTTCGGTTGTTTTTCTAATATCTTAGGTCATACTAAGACAATACGGGAAATTTGGGGAAAATTCATGAACTAGACTTTTCACTAGAATTTTTTGATTTTCTGCGGCCAAATAAGTTATTTTCAGTTTTTGGCCAATATCTCAAAAACTTCCACTAGTAACAAATAGTTTCGGTTGGTTTTCTTATAGCTAAGGTCATACTGAGACAATATTTAAATTTAAGGAAAATTCATGGACTAGAATTTTCACTAGAATTTTTTGATTTTCTGCGGGCATTTAAGTTATTTTCAGTTTTTGGCTAATATCTCAAAAACTTCCACTAGTAACCAATACATTCGGCTGGTTTTCTAACAGTTTAGGTCACACTGAGAATATATGGAATATTTAAGGAAAATCCATTGACTAAAATTTTCACTAGAATTTTTTGATTTTTTGTGGCCAAATAAGTTAATTTCAGTTTTTGGTCAATATCTCAAAAACTTCCACTAGTAACCAATAGTTTCTGTTGGTTTTCTATTAGCTTAGGTTATACTGAGTCTATAAGGAAAATTTAAGGAAAATTCATGGACTTGAATTTTCACTAGGATTTTCTAGTCCATGAATTTTCCCCAAATTTCCCATATTGTCTCAGTATGACCAAGCTGTTAGAAAAACAACCGAAAATATTGGTTACTAGTAAAAGTTTTTGAGATATTGGCCAAAAACTGAAAATAACTTAAATGCCCGCAGAAAATCAAAAAATTCTAGTGAAAATTCTAGTCCATGAATTTTCCTTAAATTTAAATATTGTCTAAGTATGACCTTAGCTATAAGAAAACCAACCGAAACTATTTGTTACTAGTGGAAGTTTTTGAGATATTGGCCAAAAACTGAAAATAACTTATTTGGCCGCAGAAAATCAAAAAATTCTAGTGAAAAGTCTAGTTCATGAATTTTCCCCAAATTTCCCGTATTGTCTTAGTATGACCTAAGATATTAGAAAAACAACCAAAAATATTGGTTACTAGTGGAAGAAATGCCGGAAAGAAGAAATATTTTTAAATTTCAACATTTCATATACCGAGTTCCTTTACTTCGGAGATCAATTAATTTGCCAGTTTAAGGATCACTTTTAATATTTTATTCCGCTGAGATGTTTTATTTAGTGAAAAAATATATACATAATGAATAAAAAATTTCCGCTGCTAATTATATAACAAAATTAATTGTTAATCTTTAGAGATAGTGCTGCCAATAGCGGCGAGTAGCGTAACCTCTTATTTTCCGCAGTCAAAATTCCACTATCTTATACAGCATATATTCTTTGTGCTTATAAACAAAATAAATACATAATGACTTAGCGAATTATTTTAGAAGTTGGTAAGCCATTATAAATTCCAGTGGTAAAAATACCTAAATATAGAAGAAAATTATTAGAAACAATAAAACGGTATTTTAATCAATATTAAGAGTCACAAAAGAGTTTTTATAAACGGTTTTAAAATAACCAGTGAATTTTAAGATATTTGGAACCCATTTAAAAACTTTTTCTGATCCAGAGACGCTTAAATTATTCGAAATTGAAGACATGTTAAAACTGGTTCAAAAATACTAGTTACATAAACTCTTAAATGCAACTTCAAATCTGTTTTTTCTGAAACTTAGGTTTCATTTTGCTACTTGGGTATGTAATATTCTCACTGAAAATAATAATTCATATACAAAAATTAGAATGAAGTTTACATCTATTGTTGGTTACATGAACAATTAAAAATAAATGGGTGGGAATCGAATCCTAAGTTCAACGCCTTTAATAATCGATTAGCAGATCACATTTTGACCCAGCCCCTCCTCCCTCGCCTTTCTGCCTTTCATTTTTGTGTGTGTCGAAACCTAAAATACCAATTTTCATTCAAATTCATATTTGTTCATGTGTCATTTTGTTCGTACGATTTATTTTGATATTAGCCGGCACAATACAAATCAAACAAAAAGTTGTTTTCAAATAAGCCCACGTCACACGTGTCGTCAAGAACGCTAACGTTACCCATGCCGTACATATATAAAT
This sequence comes from Nephrotoma flavescens, assembly GCA_932526605.1. Lineage (NCBI taxonomy): Eukaryota > Metazoa > Arthropoda > Insecta > Diptera > Tipulidae > Nephrotoma > Nephrotoma flavescens. The sequence continues at coordinate 267,227,005 of OW052221.1, read as the reverse complement.
CTAAACATGTGTGCGTAAAATACTGTAGTCACTGGTTCACAACTAAAGAAATTTTAATTTTGTTTGAAACTTGGTTTTATGTTACTTATATTTTTAAGGTGACGTCACAAATACAAAATTCATTTCATGTGTAATGACCAGCCTTTGTATTGTACTCGCGGTCTTGCATTCGCTCTCTCATTACAAATTATATTATCAAAAAAATAGTTTATGTATGTGTTATATATACAGGGTGTAAGTTAAGAATCTAGTTTTTTTGTATTTATCAAAAAAATTATGCAAACCCACATGAATATTTAAACTCGAGAATACATTTTCACCAGTCACAAATTAAAAACCAATTACATCTAGTTTTTATGGCACCCTGTAAACAAACACGAAGAAATAAATGTACAAGTATACACCTATACGATCAGAAAAAATACAAGACATTTTTGATAAACTTTTGAAGTCGGTTTAAAGAAATTGATTCACTTTGTTATCTGTTCTTGAAGAAATAACAAGTAAAAAATCAAAATAAATATTTACGGGTAAATTAAAAAAAGTAAAAAAATGGATATTATACAAGCAGCAAAGGAGATAGTTGATGCAGGCACGCAATGTATAGCTCAACCCGCAACAAAGTGTATTTTTGGTGCGAGTAGCAACCAACAGCAACCGATTTCAGAATTAGTAGGACCAGCAGCACACATTCAAGTACCATCAAGCGGCGCCGCACAAGTCTCTATGGAAATTGAAGATTCAAATCCAAACCAAGTTCAATCAAACCAGCAGCATTAACTAAATTTGTGTTAAATAAATTTATGAAATAAAAATTTGAACCTTTGTGTTTTATTTGTGTGAAAGTGTTTTTAAAATAAATCGGTGTGGCAATCGAGCACGATTTTAGTGAAATTCTAATGGGATACAATTCAAAGAAATATCATTTTGCGTTGAAATAGTGGCCCACGCATTCTCGACTTAATCTATATCTTTACTTTACATTACGCGTTCAATTTTATTTCTTGTTAATGATAATTTAAAAGATTTTTGGTGAAATAGAAAGTTTGACTCAAAATTATAAAACGTCCGTCTCTTATACGATTTCATAAAAATGTCGAGGTTGTGAACGTGTTTCTGTATGAGTGGAAGCTCAGATTTGTGTTAATATCGACATATATAATAGTTATTGATACATATCTAATATATAAAAAAAATATATTTTGGGTGTCTCGTTTTTATAAATTAAATTTGGTTTTTTCGCACATCCGAGTGCCTTGTGATTGTATCTTGTTTTTCAAATCGTAAAACTATCCACCGATTTTTTTTTTATTTATCAAGTCTAATCTATCACAAATGTAATTATGTAAATCTGTGGGAGCGAAATATACTTGTTATAAATAAACAAAATTTATAATTTTATAATTTATGTTGTCACCGCTATCGTTTCCTTCTCTAAACGTGAAGACAAAAGGCACAGAAAAAAATAAATATAAACAGAAGTAAAGCTGCATACAAAATTTTTACGCATTTTTTCATAGTAAAATATGGGGTCACGATCCGGTTTTATGTTTACTAAATTTAAAATTACGGTTATAATCTGAACGAAAAAAAATTGAAACAAAAACAATATGAAAAGTCAAAGAAACGCTAAATGAATATTCGAAGAGTTGGATATTCTAAGTTTATTATTTTAGTCGTAAAATGAGTTTGTATTTTGAGGTTACAATCTAAAAAAGTTGTTTCAAAATTTTGTATGCAGCTTTACCTCTGTTTATATTACTTTTCTCTATGCAAAAGGTCTTTTAGATTTTTCGCCAGCGAATTCGAAAGAAATGATAGTTTCACTGCATAGCTGATCCGAATCTTATTACTGCATAGCTGATCCGTCAATATTTGAATTTGAGGTTGATTGCCATAATTGACATACATACGACCAAATTGGAGGAGAAGCTTGTATTCTAGTTCTTGTTCTAGAATATTTCCCGATCAACCATTCGAGTTTACTCACGAACCGTCTAGATGGACGCCTAGGTATTTTGCTCCATTTGCTTGAAGGATTTGTATTCCATTAATTATGATGGGCGGACACGTACGCTTATTTAATGTGAACGTTACGTGGGTCAATTTCTCTACACTGACCTTTATTCTCTATTTCTTAGCCAGATTTCGATGTCATAGGTTGGTCATTTCTAATGTATCAAGGAGCATTCACAATGCTACGTAGTATTTTGTTTTGAAATGTTTGTATGAACTTAACTACAGCAGGAGTTTGTTGTGCTTTGTCAGTTCGGAGTTTCTTCTAATAAGCCAATGTATTTTTCTGAACTTTAAATTCATTTCTAACCTTTTCTTTTTTACCATGCGCTTTCCACCTGAGGTTAGTGTCTAGCGTCATGCCGAAATGCTTAGAGTTTTTATAATTTTTCACTTTGCTTATCTAGTACATTTTTTCATATTTATAAAGCATATAGCACACTGTCTTATTAGTTTTACAAATTTTTGCATTACTGTGATCAATTTTATTTCTGTTTTTTATTCAACTTGTATTTGCAAACGTATATTGTACACATCTATGTATATTATACTTTTATGACTTGATACCGAATGTCTTTTTTAATTTTTAATTTTTATTGAATTATTGACTAATTCTGTAGGACTGTAGGATCAAATACTAAACATTTTTACACAAAATAGGAACGAAAGACAGTATTGGTATTTCTTTTTTTTTTTTTTTTACAACAGACCAATCCGTTCCAGACACCGACTGATCGTACAGCACAAGATAACACAATTCGAATCTACTAAAAAATAGATCATATCTAACTCCCCCCGATTTATTCAAATTCCTAACATAAAACTTGACCGATTCAAATAAGGCCGTTTCAAGATACAGCAACAGCTTTTGAAGTGAAACTTCTTTGCGCCCGTTGCACATATTTTGATGGCGACGTATGTGAAGAAAGCCCGAAAACCTAATCGAAAAATGATTTTTCAAAAATTGGGTTTAGTCTCCACTAAATACGATAAAAACCTTTTGGCCCGAAAAACAACATGAATATGATTTAAAAACCTGTTTATTATTTTTATAAGTTTAAAATTTTTACGTTGCAAAAAATGTAATGTGTTGTACGTTGTACAATAATAAAATAGTAACATAATTATTTTAATGAAAATCTTAGTACATATTTCTTAATTCTAAAATATTATAAATTTAATAATGACGTGTTGTTGTATTTGCACATAATATTTAATTTACATACCAAATAACATGCATTATGATCTGTATAATTAAATACATAAATTAATCACATATCGCCGCTCACAAGGATTGCCGAGTATATTGGTTGATGGAATTAACTCGATTGGATTATTTCTGACTTATATTCGGTAACCTAGTTGCCATACGATGAGGATGAGAGATATTTCTCGGCCCAGATTTAACTAATGTTTGTTGTTTATTAAGGTAAAGTAAGGTTCCCACTAATACTCATACACTCAGAGAAAAAACAGCTTAAAAGTAAAAAAAATCATTTCGTTTTAAAAAATTTCATTTACGTTTTCCAAGCAACAATGAAATATTTTGATTTGAAAATGATCATTTTAAAATCGTATTTGTTTTTTTAAAATTGAAATATAGATTTAAAACCAAATCAACTTTAAATTACAGATATTATTTTTTTATTTTAAATCGGTTAACATATAGAAATGTATTGCTGAGGTGTTTAATTTAAAAATTTAATTTTAATAGTGTTTTCTTTTCTTTTAAATTTAAAATGCAAATTAATGATATGAATACGTTGATCGCATATGAATCTAAATGGAGAAAATTTCAATTCAAATATGTATGTTCAATACAATAAACCACGTTTTCACATGCGGTTTGAAAGAAGTAGAAAATTATGTATTTCCGCTCCTATTCAAATCATCAACAACCAAAGGAGTCATGTTATAATAAATATCTACCACAAAAAGTAGAAAATAAACTCTCCCCTCCATTTTGAACCCCAGGGTCATTATGTAAAATGTACACAACCCTTAAAAATGAGAACCTCCACAAGTTCTTTTTTGGCAGTTTGGTTTCGTACTGATAAAAAGTTGGTCTACACTCTACTCATTAGGTTGAACTGCAACGACCAAACTGTAAAAACTCACATCTTGTTTATACCTAAAATATAACACAAGAACATATCGATTTAGCGAATTATATCACCGGCTTAAGATGTTTGAAATTTCTATAATGTTGTTTTGCACATTTTTGAGGAAACAGCTGTTACTATCAATGTTGACAGATATTTTGAAAAAAATTTACCACCAAAACAAGTTGTATATAATTTAAAAATTCTAAGCATTTGTTTGAATGCGATATAATTTGAAACTAAAACGTTTCTAATACATTTATTTTTTGGATATAACAGATTCATATTTAAAAGGCTTCGTTTCAATTTAAATAGAGGTGGTTTTAGTTATAAAATGTTTTGCCCGTTCTTACTGATGAAGCAGTGTTTTTGAATTAAAAATTTTATATTTAATTTTAAATTTCGTTTTTTCTCTGAGTGTATATCGCCGCTCACAGGGATTGCCGAGTACATTGGTTGGTAAGTAATAATAAAGGCCTTTCATATGCACCAACGTTGGTTTAATATGGGCCCAGAAATGTCTCGTAAATAATCGTATGACAACTAGGGTACCGAATATAACTCAGAAATAATCCAATCGAGTTAATTCCAACAATCAATGTACTCGGCAATCCCTGTGAGCGGCGATGTATGAGTATTAATGGAAGCTGTAGCGGGTAGTTTCTTGCACTATTGTAACGAAACGACTCGGAGCAAACTAAGGTGCGACAGAGACGCAACTACAAAGTAGCCTATTTATCGCTTCATTAGCAGAATGTCTCCGTGATTCTATATGTGTGACTTACAGCACGTTTGCCGGCTAGAGTGAAGAAGGTGGGCGGAGTTCTTGTCACGAGAACCACAGAAAACTAGAAGTGCTGCTATACTTTACTCACACGTTATACGATTCACTTGCAAAATGGGAAGACAAAAAAAACCAAATTAATTAAATAAGAGCATTAAAGTATTTTACAACAGTTAACATGAATAGTACACAGCCATTTTTCCGATGTGAGTGGTCATGATGTTGGACCACTTGCGCACACCTCCCTTCCCATGGTAATATCAAGCGCTGAAAATGATAGACCCCCAAAATTGAATTAATATGCTAGCCCATACTACCTATGAATATTTAATTATACATCATGACGTTCAAACAGGCGGACATTTCAAATTAATGCAGGAAATTCGCACAAGAGAAAAAAAAAATTCAAACAGCGAAACATGAGATGCCATGGACTAGAATTGCAATAGTAAAATAAACAAAATTCATCTAACCATCATAATTATTGGTGTTTAAAAGCTTTTACAATTTGTTTCTTATGTAACAACTAACCTAACCTAAACGTCATACACTATGATATGAACTAACAATATTAATAAGTACAAATATACAATGGTAATAGTAAATATTTATCTATTATAAATTATTATAAAACATGAAAACTTAAACGGATCCGCGGATCAAGGTCTTAAAGTATTCGTTATAAACACCACATGACATTAAATATTATAACACTTTGTTTTTGGTATATGAAATATAGTTTTAAATAATATAGTAATAAATATAAATAGCATGCAAATATAATATGATATGATAAATTAATGCAATATAGTGTAAAAAAAAAACTTAATTTAGACAGTTATAAACACTTAGCTGGTTTAAGATCCGTTGGTGATGGTCGTTAGTAACGTGTACCTTACTGTTATCCCGTACATATTAGCGTTTGATCAGTAGGTGTGTCCAAAATATCCCGCTATTGCGCGCGCTTTTTTTTTTTACCGTGATATTGATATCAAAAAAAAAATCCCAGTTTGGCTGGTGAACAAATCGTAAACGCCGTTGGACTTCACACAAAATTGGTGTAGAATCAAAATAATTGAATGTCGCGGAAAAACCCTCGATATCAAGCGTGGCCGATTTAGGTATTTATATATATGTAGTTGTATCCACTTGGAATTTACTGGGGCACTGTTTTCGAGAAATAACAAACACAATTTTTCTTAATTTTCGGCTTGATGAAAATCAACAAGTTGTTTGTAAACTCAAAAAAAAATTGCATTGCACAATAATCAAGGTTATAATAACAAGACACAAACAAACAAAAAATCATACCTGTTTTCCCCGCGACAATCGTATATTTTGTCGAGAACACCGATCCACTTTAAATATTGTGACAATTTGTCAAAAGGCACAGTGTTTGTGCAAATAAATAATTTAGCCCAACTCACGTTTGGACGATCACTTACACAACTTAGGATAATTATTTTTACTGATACAGATTTTGTATATCACTATAAATATCAATAGCTATTTTATTTTTATTATTATGAACACTTTGACTAACTGTGGTAGACTGATACGCAACCTACCTTGTATTATTTTCAAAGAACAAATGACCAATAAAAATTTTAATTTTTGATTATTGTCTTGTTGTACGAAAAAAAAAGGAAAATAAGAAGACAACAAAACAAACACTTACGACCAGCATCACCATCTATCTTACAATATTTTGTTAAACGAGCTAATTATACCAATAATTATTATGAGTGCTAATCAATTATGAGTGATTTTCTAAGCCCATATCATTGAGTGAAAAAAAACCCGAAGTATTTGTTTAATTTTTTTAAGGAAAGTAAGTTATCAGCCTGCTGGAACATCTCAAATGTTACACTATAAGAAACTCCGCACAATTACTTTCAACGGACAATCCTCCGTTCATTTAATTCTTAAAATATACAGTTTCAAAACAAAAACCCGCGTGTTTTAGACAGTTTTCAGTGTGTGTGACATTAAAATTCAATAATACTACAAAATACCGTTTCAATTTGTTTGCTCATCCAAATAAAAACATGGCGAAGAACGGTGAAAATAAGGACGATATATATGAAGACGAGAATCGTTGGCAAAATGTGCCACCCCAGCTTGAATTAGCCACGTCAAAACAATTGACACGGCTACCGGCATTCTGGGAGAATAACCCGAAGACTTGGTTTACAACAGCCGAGATAATGTTCGACGCGAACAAGATCACCAGCGACAGACAAAAGTTTGCGCATACAGTGTTGTCCCTATCGGAAGCACAAACGGAGAAGGTCGAGTACATTCTACAAGACCCCCCCACCGAATTTTTTTAATCGCTCGTATAATCTTTTAACATGTGGACATTGAACGCACTTTGAATATTTATTTTGATTTGTTTTTGATTTTTACGACGTATAATTATCTTATTCGAAATCTATTACCAAACATATTTCGATAGTATACGAAATTAGGTGTACTCTTGAGTAATTTTTTGATTTAAAAACCCCATGTTTGGGTTTCGTAATAAAATATTTTTACAATTTAAGTAAGTATAACATTTCGAATTTCGTATTAATCTATTTATTTTTATTTGTCATTTGTTTCCGAAGTCGCTAATTTAGTAATTGCGTTATTAACTATTGATAACAAAAAAAAATAATAAGCCTTACATTGCTTTTGCCAGCTGTTTTACTAATACATGTGCATTTTTGCTATTTCGACAAATTTTATGTTCCGCCATGTTTTGTTATATTTAAATTTTATCGGGAACTTCACAGTCGTCTAAAATTGAATTTGTGGCGTGACTGGCACCGTTCATAGTTTTGTCATTAGAAAAAAAGAATCGGGACGAATTTCATTAAAAAACAATAATTTACATCAATCACTTCTCGCGAGCGGTACACAGATTTTTTTTTTTTCACTTAAACACTTGCTAAAATTAACAATGAAATGTTTGTGCTTCCCCCCAATATTAAATTAAAATTAATTAGATATTTTTTAAGTTTCTTTATTTCAATACTGATAACAGTTCACAAAAGCGGTCATGAGGTTTTATTAATCATTTTCAACAGTTATCTATATTTTGCTTGCTACCACTGTAATTTCGGTTTGTATGACAGTTTTACGCCATATTGTTGTCCGCATTTGACTATTACCGTGTTTTGTACCCACACCAGCGGTGCCGTACTTTGGCGGTGAAATCATTTTGGTGTTTCCAGAAGTTTGATTACAAAAAACTTTCGCCATACTTTAGAAATACTATAGTATTAATACACATACGACTATAATATTTAATGCAATGCCAATGAGTTTGATTTATTTTGTTTATTTAATACACAACTTCTTATCTTATATTTAAAAAATTATAACCCTCGATTGCAATATAAACCAAAATTCTGCTACGATACACTAGTATTTACTTGCGCCTGTTTCTAATACGGTTTTGTAAATGCAATCAATTTTGATAAGAATTTATCGAATTCTTTGTGCGCGTTTATCTTCACAGTTCTTAGTACACGCTTGTTTGTCACGCATCATATATAGATTAACAGTTATAGTGAGTTAGCTGAGGTTATTGTCTAGTGTCATGCCGAAGTGCTTGGCATTATCGGAATATGGAATTTGTTGCGAATTCCACTTTTAAAATCACTATAAATTTTCAATTTAATGTTAACTTTATTTATAAATATTCACTTTGCTTTCCGTTCCAGGTTTTTATTCAACTTGTCTTTGCAAACGTATTTTGTACACATATATGAATATTTTACTTTTATGACTTAATATCGAATGTCTTTTTAACTTTTTAATTTTTATCGGCTTAATAACGGACTGCAGGAGCAAGTATACTGGACATTTTTACACAAAATAAGAACGATGGAAAGTATAGGTATTTCTTGAGCATCGAAGAACTGATTCAAATGAGACCTTTTAAAAGTACAACAATTTAACCGTTAATTTTTTAACTATTTCTCCCTCCAATTTTCACAAGTACGTTTCCTCACCCTAATTTCCCGTAATTCTAACAAAAGACTTGACTTGAAGAATTTCTCAGAAACGATTTTAAGATTAAATACCTTACACGTTACGTTTTTACAAATTATAAAGTTTGCACGAGAATATCACTCCCCCTAATTTTTCTAAACTCTCAACGTGAAACTTGACCTTGAAAACTTTCCAGCAGTAACCACTGACAAATCGATTCAAAAGAAATTTTCCAAGTAAATTTGGAAGTGTATCTCTTTCTCAAATTTTCAAGAACTTCCAACAAAAAACATCGCCAGGAAAATTTTTCAACGATAATCATCAACCGATTAAAATAAGGCCTTTTCCAGATATAACACCTTAAACGTTACGTTTTTACAAATTTTTGAAATTTGCAATTGTATTTCACTTCCTTCAATTTTCCTAAACCCCCAACATGAAACTTGACCTGGAAAATTTTCCAGCGATAACCATCGACAAACCAATTTAAATGGGGCATTTTCAAGCTAATGAATTTTAACCGTTGCGGTTCCACAAATTAATCAAGCTTGCAACTTCAAACATAAATCTTAACCTGAAAATTTTTCAATATCGATGAACCGATTCAAATAAGACCATTTCCAGACACAATACATTAATAGTTGGGTTTTCAAATTTTCATTCAAATAAGGCCTTTCCACAAAAAACACTTCAAACATTAAATTTTTTAAAATACAAATTTTTGAAAATTGTAAGTGTATATCCCAGCAAGCTCGTGCATTATCGGTGGAATATCTGTAGAATACTCATCCGGCGACTAATCGCAATAACGCCTATAATTTGCAAATATTGTCGCACGAATAACTTTGACTCCACGCACGAAAAACTATGAAATTTAGCTTTTCTTTTTCTTGCGATTATCTTTTCTAAATAGGTTCGAGGTGTCCTAAAGACAATCGGTCGAATATCGCTAGTAATATACCTAGAACGAAACTTTCGTAAAACTGAAGGATGCCCTGCACATACTCGCCCGTATATCGCATATAATTCTCAAATGTTGTCGCTAGATTAACTTTAATTCGCCATAAGTTTAAAATTGGGTTATTCTGAAAAATAGCCAGGAAATTTTTGGATAATCGCCAGCTATAGATAGTGTTATTTACATCAAGGTAAGGTTATCAAGACGTGTGCAGTTTGGTTTTGAATTAATGAAACATTGAATTCTTTATATTCAAAAATTGGTCGTCTCATCTGTAACGATTTCGAATGACATCGTTACAAGTTGCTAAATTGTGTTTGATTTTTTTTTTGTATGTGAATCGCCTGAATGACGTTGCCTGTAAGTGAGCAATTTGCATTTGAAATTCGATATTTGATTTTCATTAAAAATCCCTAAATGTTCACTAAAATATTGTGTAGTTCAAATCATCAATTGAGAGCGATCGGAAAGTAAAAATATCGATAATTCAGGTCGATCAGTTTTGAGAAAAATATCGAGTAGTCGATACCGCAGAGACAAGTGACTTAACAAAATTGAGATTTTAGGCGTGATTTGCTGGATTTTTTTTTTGGAAAAAAATTGATAAATTTTTGGGATCTGGGATCAGTTTTTAAGTAAGTGTCGGGATATACACACGATCATATTGTGAGAAAAGTACAGATTGGGTTAAGAAAATTTATTAATAGTACTTGAATTTAAGTTTATAAAAAAAAAAAAATGGATAATTTGATTAAACAATAAATTATAATTATTATAATTAATAATTAAGTTATTAAGTTAGTTATTTATATATAAGAAAAGTTCTTGTTGTGATTATGAATTCTTGTGAATGAGTTAAAAGGAATTCCAAAAGACCGGGTTTTTGTGTTGAGTGGAAAAAAACAATTTAACATTAACAATTTGTACGCCATTTGAGCGATTTATTTTATGAGTGAAAAAAAAAACAATTTAACATTAACAATTTGTACACCATTTGCGCGAATTTTTTTTTATGAGTGAAAACGACGAGAACTAAAATTTAAGTGTGAATAATAGTAGAAACTTGATTATCCTAATTAATATGATAAGTGCTCAATAAGCAAAAAAACAAAAATTAAGAATACTAAAATACTTTTGTTTTGTATCGTTCAAAAATTATCCATATAAAATATATAAAAGTGATAAGTACAAGTGTTTGTATAGCAAATGGGTGTGCCCTTAAATGACCGTTAGTTAGGTCATAATTGAAAATTCCAAATTATAATCTTGATTTAATATTATAATAGAACCGGTAAATAAGAAGCCTAATACTTCATATTACATATAACATCAAGTTCATACATCAAGTTTATAATATACATAATAAAATAATATCATTAATAAAATAATAAAAATAACCAGTACCATATTCATATATGTACATATATACTATTCTTCAATCAACATTTCGACATCAGTTAAATTTTGGATTCCTTCATCTTTCAACAAGTTTACAACAGTCAACAGAAATGTAAGAAGTTACAACACAATTATTTTCTTTTGTTCTTAAATCTAAAATTTTTTTTGTTTAAATTAAATTATGTCGTTCATTTAAATTAAATTATTCAGATATTTCTTTTATATTCTGGTGGTGGGTAGTTAAGGCTTATTTAAGTCCAGTTAGTTTAGGTTTAGCTAGTTAGTAGGTTAAAATATTTTATTTCAAATAGTCTTAACAATGAATTTGTGCTTTTGATTTAATAAATTAGCTTAATGCTCATTTTTATTCAAATATATCGCTTCATTTTTTTTTTGAAATGAGATAAATTTGTGACAGATTGAGGATGAACTAGGGTGAGCCGGAAACGCTGTAACGGTAATATTAGGTAATTAGTATAATTAGCATTGTCTATTCTATAGCGGTTAACCATGATCTGGGCAAACTTTCTTTCGAACCCCCCCCCCCCCCCCACACCCTGATGCTTAGCCGAGCAACAACCGCCTTAAGTTCCTGTCCAGATCGAATTCTATAGCCTAGCATGTGGTGGACGGTATTTTTTTTTTCTTTTTTCCTTCATTTTTTTTTGACTAGAATCTACAGTTATCTTTATTTTTTTTGTTTCAATTAAATTTTTAAAATCTAAATACCCTTCATCGCATGCTAAACGCTACAGACGCATCAGACTGCAGAGACCAAACTACAAAAAGATTGGAAATACTTTGAACTTACATACAAAGTACAATCATAATGCGTTAGCGAATTTTAATGCTGACGATTTCTAAACTTATATCGCAGGGCGTTAACTTTTAAAACTCATTGCGAATAGCATTTCGCATTTACGCTTTCGGTAGACATATCGCAAGAAGGATTCCACACTAATTTTATTTTATCGTCATTACTTTATAACGCAAAAAGTTCAATTTCAATTGAATTGCGTACATTTTTTGAATATCTGCCGCAATGCGGTTATTTGTAAAACACATTGCGAATAGCGTATCGCATTTATGCTTTCGGGAGACATTTCGCAAATGAAAAGTGATCGCAAAAATGTTGCTGGGTAACTTGTCAGTTTCCCGTAATCTCAACAAGAAATTTGACTTGGAAAATTTTCCAGCGATAACCATTGACGAACCAATTCAAATTAGGGCTTTTCCAGACATAACACTTTAAACGTTACGACTTTACAAATTTTTGTGTGTATTTCATTCCTCCCAATTTCCCGTAATCCCAATAAGAAACTTCATTTGAAAAAATTTCCAACGATAACCATCAACAAACTGATTCAAATAAGGTCTTTTGACGATATAACACTTTAAATGTTACGTTTTTGCAAATTATTAAAGTTTGCAAGTGTGTCTCACTCCCACAAATATTCCCAAACTTACAGCATTAAACTTGACCTAGAAAATTTTCCAGCGAACATGGAACAGTTCGGGCGAACCGATTCAAATTAGGCTTTTTCCAGACATAACACTTTTAACGATAGGTTTTCACAAATTTTTAAAATTTTCATGTGTGTATCGCTCGCCCCGATTTTCCGGAACTCCCAACATAAAACTGCACCAGGAAAACTTTTCAGCGATGCCCATTAACGAACTGATTCAAATGAGATCTTTTCCAGACATAACATTTCGAATATTAGATTTTTAATTTTTTTTTGAAATTTGGCCGTATGCATTTTAACATACATAAACATATTATATGCATATGAAACTTGTAACGGAATTTTATTCACTTCCGTTATCAACCCAAATTTCATCATCAAATTTTAACACTCGGCATAACCTTCGAGGTGATACCTCAAATTTTACCAAAAGAAAAAACCATGCCGTATTTCGCATTGTTATTGTTTGTTTATGTTACTCAGATTACTGTATATATCCATGCAGTAAGTGAATTAACGTAAACCATAATAATATAATGCAACATTATCAATTTTTTTTATCGATGTGTTTTGAGGTAAATGCATGAGAATGGACTTTGCTATTAGAAATACCTCCAATTGCACATTTCGATCAAGTTATATTTTTTGGATATAAGAAAATTTTAGCGAGTGCATTGGGTAATCAAAAACCAATGTCACGTTTTTGTACATTTTTTTTGCTTGCGTACATTTTTGATGAATGTACAACATTTTTTTTCAATAATTTAATATAAAAGGTGCAAAAATATTTGGTGGAGGAAGGAAGTCGATTGCAAACCTGCAAGTTGTTTAGAAGTTTTTTTTGGTCGGATTGTTTTCAAAAAAATAAATTATACTTAATTATAAAATTTAATTTTCGGAAAAGTAGTTTGTAAAATATTAAGAATAAATCAGTGTGCATTTTCCATTTTACTAATAATACAATATAATTTAATACAGAAACTTTGTGTGTTTTTTTTTATCTTTAATGGACCAGCAGTGAAATTTAGTGGAATAAGTGAATCTATTATATCCATAAACAAGAATAAAAATAATCTTATTGAATTGAGAGATTGTGCTAAACCTGAAAAAAAAAAGAGTTTGAGTTTTTGTGAATTGATATAGCTATATCGGGCCTGTATATATATTATACGAAATAATAGTGGTTATTTAGCGGACATATAACAACACCAACCTGCAGAAATTGTTAAGCAAGCAATATTTCAAAACCATAATTGCGTGCGTGTTATTTTGAGTTGGACCCACAGATATATATTTTGGTAAGTATGGTGTTGATGTGTGATTAATAAACATTCCAATAGTGGCGAGGTACCTTAGTTGCTTCTAGCAAAGCTGAGTCTTGCTAGGAGCGAGGGCATCGAGAGTAACCCGGCCCATAGGCTGGACACCCTCTTTCTGCTAAGGACCTCCTCCACTTTCAATAGGCAACTAACCCTTAGTTTTTTATTGTTAATACTACGTGTCTGTGCTTCTTAAGGTAATTATGTTACCCTAAGAAGCCAGAAATAACAACCATGGGTGAAAACCCATTCCCTAAATATGTTTAGGATCCGCCAGTGTTGGGTCCGATGACCTCTTTTCTTTTTTTGATCAAAATTTTAGATGGTAAATTTTAGGCCATCTTCCCTAAGTTAATATGATTGTGCGGTAATCTAGGTCCCTTATTTCACCTAACCCCAAAAACCCACGACCACATCCCCTACCAGGCTGAGCTGCGGGAAACCAAGCCGCACATGGGGCTAGGGCATGAAATGGGGACAATTTCTTTAACGATAGGGTATACTGTCGTAAGACAGTAAACTTTTTTTTCGTTACAAACTGATAGCATAATTTCGATTTTAATTTTATTTGTTGTTGTTACGAATATTCACATATTTTTGGCTGATTTTATAGGTTAGTTACTTTCTGCTAGATATTTCAAATTAATACAGGGTGGTCCAAAAATCTGGAAACGGTGAATTTATTTTGCACACGGGTGAAAAATCGGAATTCTGATACTGGGGTCTTTAGTAATTTCACCAGAGGAATCGAATGGGCCTATCAAATTTTGGGCCCGATGGGGCCTTATACGAGATATCAGGCCCAACTTTGAAATTTCATATGCAAACTTTGAAATTTCATATGCTTAAAACCAAAAAAAATTTCGTCCATTTTTTGACAAATTATTTTGTGTTTGAAAACCATAGTCACCACATGGGGCCGAATTTTGATCAAAAAATGGAAATTATTTTTTTCACGAATCGACACACGAATTTAACACAAACTTATGTCTTCACTCTTTAAATTAAATTTATAATGATTGACGAGTCAGTCGAAGTTTCCCGAAAACAACTTTATCGACATATTGTTAGAGAATCAGTTATAACACAAAAAATGCATTATCGGCTTTTCTGCCAAAATTTATTGCAAAACTGCATCCCAAGTAACAGAGTAGGTTGAATTCAAGTAAATTTTAACTTAAAAAATTTCATTGGAGTCGAAAAAACTGAATCCACGTCGATTCGACCGAAAAAACTGGTTGATATTCCCTGGGTGAATGAGTGAGTAAATGTGAGAGGAGGGCAGAGCGTTGAGGGCAGGGTGCTCGGTGAGCAAATGGGCTGGATTAACGTGTTACGCGACCCGTGCTGATGATCGGGTAGACTGGGGGCCCATTTAACAAAGTCCAGTCGCGAACGGAGCCCTCTGGATACCTGGCGACCTCCAGTTGTATTTAACCTTGCCTGCGTATACGGATCTCTGCGCAAGTCGACCTATATTTCTCCGATACTCGTGGGAGAAACATGGAAAACAAAAAACAAAACAAAAATAAAGGAGCCGGCACCCTTTAAAAACAGGAAGAAGGGAGCAACTCTAACCGTAAAGGTGGGGCTCCATCATCAGGGGCAAAGTTAAGCGACACCTTTGCATTGAAACCAGGTGGAAGTCGAACCGCCAAAAAGAAGAGCGGGAGATTGAGAGAAATTCCCCCAGTGAAGCGACGGTGTAGGGAGAGATGGTCGGCATTTAGAATTCTGGAGAAACTGGCTGCGACCCTTGAGGGACAGCTTACAGTAGAGCAGAAGGAATCTGTAGCATGGGCTAAAAAAACTGTCAGCTGCGATAGCTCGGAGAGAGTCCTAGGGTCTAAAAGACAGAGGCCCCAAGAGGAGCTTGAAGCGGGCGGCAGTAAGCGGGCCAAAGTGCAAGCAGACATGACGTCGGGTGCTCCTGGGGATCAAAAACTGAAACTATTCAGTGAGATCCTAAAGGAGCACGTGCTGCTGCTAGCCGTCATTTATAGAACTTAAGAAGATGGGAGCATCACGTCAGAGAAATGGAGGGTAGTGTATATTGCACTAAACTCAACTTTTTGCGGATGCAGATGCGGGATGGTACCAGAGGCGCGTGAAGTTTACTGCGTGCTCGGACCAGAGATCGGTCGACCTTTATAAAAAAGCAGTGGCCTTAGTAGGCGAGGTGTGGCAGGCCGAGGGCACGTGTAAGCCAGAAGAGATCCTTGAGATCATTCGAGCCAGCAATCTGATCTTAAAAATAAGACTGGAGGATTGTAAAGCGAGGAGGCTAAGGGAGGCTTTAGATTGGCAATCATGCTGATTAATAAAGAATCCCTGACTTCCCTTGCAAAATTAAAGGTGGTGATCAACTTTGGATTCGGGTCGATCACCCTTAAAATATATAAAAAGGACGAGTCCGATGCGACTGCGAAAGACCAGCTTGGGGGTGACGGCGAATGGACCCATCAGGAGACGGTCAAGCGGGCTGAGGACGGCCAGGAGAGTGACGCTTCGGACGTAGGGAGCGTAGTAAGAGAAGGCAGCCTCCTCTCTCTGGAGTCTGATGGGGACATCCTATCAGGCTCTCGACGACAGAAAGATAGCGGCCAAAACAACGAGCCAAATGGCACAATCCCGATGCAAGGGGTGCAGGAAGGGTTAGCATTGTACAAATAAACCTATACATCACACGAAGGCTGCCTCGGCAGCTCTCGTGCTCAGACTAATTAAATCAGATGAGGACTTGGTGTTAATCCAAGAACCTTGGATTAACAATAACAGGATCTGTGGCTTCAGAATGAAAGGGTATAAATTACTATACTCAAGCAACTCTGAGAAGTGCAGATTGTGTATTTTAGCGAAAAATAATTTGAATATTTTTCTTCTTCCACAATTTAGTAGCGGGGGCGTTACAGCGGTGAGTGCTGAGGTTGGCTGTGAAAAACTATGGCTTGCCTCAGCCTATATGGATTACGAGAAGAAGGTTCCACCGGATAACCTGGGGGAACTGATCCGGGAAGCAGATCAAAGAAGGGTAGGTGTTATACTCGGATGTGATGCAAACACGCATCACACAATCTGTGGAAGCACAGACATCAACGAGAGGGATGAGTTATTTTTTGAGTATTTATTAAATACCAACCTTTTAGTTTGCAATATTGGACGAGAACCGACATTTATTGTTAAAAATCGACAGGAGGTTTTAGATGTGACCCTTGCGTCAGAAACGATTTTTCATATGATAAAAAGGCAGAGAGTGGCGTAAGAGCACTCATTTTCTGATCATAGATATGTAACATATAACCTCGACATTAAACCTGCTGCCCAGAAAACCTTCAGGAATCCTAGAAGGACAAACTGGAACAAATATGGGGAGGTGTTGGAGGAATTATTTCCGCTGGAGGTCCATGTACCTCCGGCAACGGTAGACGAATTGGACTGCATGGTTGATATTATCACAAAAGCATGCAATCTTTCATTTAATGCTACGTGCCCTCTAATAAAGCCGAGGGGCAGGCAGAAACCGATATGGTTGACCAAGGAGTTGGGAACCTATCGGAGAGTGTGTAGGACAGCTTTAAAACAAAAAAGAGTTGAGGAAAGCACAAAGGGGGTCTTGGAGACTATTCTGTTGTAGGATGGAGGAGGTCTTTTGAGACTTCTCGCCTCAGGAAAATTCTAGCTACTAACCCAACCAGTCCTAGTTATTTAATTAGACCGGACGGGTCATGGACAGCTTCAAATGCGGAATCATTGGAACTCCTCATCGAGCCCATTTCCCGGGAAGCTTTGATGACTCGATGGAGCCTGGAGCTCGCCGAGTAACTGAATGGTTTTAAGCCTGATAAATCGGCAAGCCCGGATCGGATTATACCAGCAAAGATTCAAAATAACTCGGCAGTCATTCTCCCCTGGCTGGAGAGTATCTTCAGGGGATGACTAAAACTGGTCTATATTCCTAGAAAATGGATGGAGGTTCTGAGTGGTCTTTACCTCGAAATCCAAAGGATCTGAGACCTTTAACTCTATATCATCCTTTCTGTTGAAAGCCTTGGAAAGGTTGGTAGATATATCCGATCAAAAATTGAGCTCAGGAGTTGGGCAATGTCTCAGCATGCGTACTGTAAGAGGAAGTCGGTAGACACAGCTCTGCACGATCTGGTACGCATGATTGAGAAGTCAATTTACTCGCAAGAGTTCTGTATGGTAGCATTTCTCGACATTGAGGGTGCATTTAATAATTTGTAAAAACGGAGGCGATCATGGAGGGATTGTTATTTTTAAACGTGGACTACTCCATAAGTAGGTTGATAAATCAGATGCTGGTAAGCAAGATTATTACTGTGTTTAAGTGTTTAAATTAATATAAAGTGCCATGCGATGTGCATCATGATATAGTTTGCTACACTGTGTTCAAATCTCTGAAGTGCACAGCTATGTAATATTCTCACTCAAAATAATAATTCATACACACAAATTAGAATGAAGTCTACAACTATTGTTGGAAAGTTTTATTTGAGCTGGTTACATGGAAAATGAAAAAAAAATTGGGGCGGAATTGGATCCTAAGTTCAACGCTTAATTATTCTGATTAAGAGGTCTACATTTGATATAAGCCCCCCCCCCCTCTCCCCCCCCATTCCAATTTTTATTCAAACTCATATTTGTTCATGTGTCATTTTGTTCATTGTTGTGTGCTGCTCCGTGCGATTTATTTTTATATTTGCCGGCACAATACAAAACAAATAAAAAGTTGTTTTCAAATAAGCCCACGTCACACGTGTCGTCAAGAACGTCGACGTTACCCATGGCGTAAATTTGTAAATTTATAAACATGCGTAAACTACTCGCGGTTTTGCACTCGCTCTCTCATTACAAATTATTTTTTTTTTACATTCAAACTCAAAATTTCCGTACTTATATTATAAAAAAAAATAGTTTAGATGTATGTATGTGTTATATATACAGGGTGAAAGTTTAGAATCTAGTTTTTGTTTGTATTTATCAAAAAATTTATGCAAACCTACAAAAATATTTTAACTCGAGAATACATTTTCACCAGTCACAAATTAAAAACCAATTATATCTAGTTTTTATGGCACCCTGTAAACAAACACGAATGAAATAAATGTACGAGTATACACCTATGCGATCAAAAAATAATACAAGACGTTTTTTGAAGTTATAATTTATAAATACAGTCGGTTTAAAGAAATTGATTCAGTTTGTTATCTGTTCTTGAAGAAATAAGAAGTAAAAAATCAAAATAAATATTTACGGGTAAATTAAAAAAAAGTAAAAAAGAAATGGATTTTATACAGGCAGCAACGGTGATACTTAATGCAGGCACGAAATGTAATTCTCCACCCGACCCAGCGCTTGTTTCTGGTGCGAGTAGCACTAGCAATCAACAGCAACTGATTCCAGAATTAATACCACCAGCAGCACACATTCAAGCACCATCAAGCGGCGCCGCACAAGTTTCTATGGAAATTGAAGATTCAAATCCAAATCCAAACCAAGTTCAATCAAACTAGCAGTATTAACTAAATTTGTGTTAAATAAATTTATGAAATAAAAATGTAAACCTGTGCGTTTTATTTGTGTGAAAGTGTTTTTAAAATAAATCGGCGAGCCAATCGAGCACAGAACGATTTTACTGAAATTCTTATGGGATACAATTCAAAGAAATATCATTTTACCTTGAAATAGTGGTCCACGCATTCTCGACTTAATTTATCGTTACTTTACATCACGCGTGCAATTTTATTTCTTGTTGATGATAATTTAAAAGATTTTTGGTGAAACAGAAAGTGTGACTCAAAATTATAAAACGTCCGTCTCTTGCAATTTCATAAGTGGAAACTCAGATTTGTGTGAATATCGAGAAATATTATAGTTATTGATACATGAGTGTCTCGTTTGTAAAAATTAAATGTGGTTTTTATCGCACATTCGAGTGCCTTGTGATTGTTGTAGTTTGATTTAGCTTGTTAAATTCAGTTTTTGCTTAGCATTATCGGAATATGGAATTTGTTGTAAATTCCACTTTTAAAATCACTATACGTTTTCACTTTAATGTTAACTTTATTTATAAATATTCACTTTGCTTAACTAACGTGATCAATTTTGTTCCCGGTTTTTATTCAACTTGTCTTTGCAAACGTATTTTGTACACATATATGTGTATTTTACTTTTATGACTTGATATCGAATGTCTTTTTAAATTTTTAATTGTTATCGGATTAATGACGGACTGTAGGAGCAAGTACTGGACATTTTTACACAAAACAAGAACGATGGACAGTATACGTAGTTATTTTTTTACAACAAAACAACCCGGTGAGACACTGGCTGATCGTACAGCAAAAAATAGCAAAAATTAATTCATATCTCACTCCCCCCAATTTTCTCAAATACCTATCATGAAACTTTATCTAGATACAGCGATAAGCATCGACGAACCGATTCAAATGAGGACTTTTTAAGATGCAGTAATTTAACCGTTAGGTTTTTACACATTATTGAAGTTTGTACGTGTATCCCACTCACCCTTACCCCCCCAATTTTCTCGAAATCACAATATGAAACTTGCCCTAGAAAATTTTTCAGCGATAAAGGTCGACGAATCTATTCAAGGACTGCAAAAATTAAGTTTTTTTAAACACAAGTTTTTCGAATTTGTAAATGTACTTCAGTCCCCCCAATTTTCCGTAATCCTGCAACAAGAAATTGCCATGAAAAATTTCTCAGTGATAACCATCGAAGTACCAATTAAAATGAGGCCTTTCAAAATTTAATACTTGTACGTTACGTTTCTAAAAATGTATGAAATTTGCACGAAAATCTCACTCTCCCAAAATTTTTCTAAAATCCCAACGTCAAACTTAACCTTGATAATAGAATTTTGCAAGTAAATTTGCTAGTGTATCTCACTTTCCCAAATTTTCAAGAACTCACAACAAAAACTTGACTTCGAAAATTATTCAACGTGAATTCAGACATGAAACTTTAAACGTTACATTTTTACAAATTTTTGAAATTTGCAAGTTTACCATCGACCAACCAATTTAAATTAGGCCTTTTCAAGCTCAAACATTTAACCGTTACGATTCTACAAATTATTCAAGCTTGCAAACGAATCTCACTTCCCTAACTTTCCCGAACTTCTAGCATAAAACTTGACCTGGAAAATTTTAAACCGATTAATATAGAAGAACCAATCAAAAAAGACCTTTTCCAGACACATAATTCATTATTCGTTACGTTTTCAGAATTTTTTTGAAATTTGCAATTGTACTTCATTTCTTCTAATTTTCAAGAACTTCAAACATGAAACTTGACCTTGAAAAAAAAAGAAAATGTTTAAGCGATAATCATGGGCAAACCGATCCAAGATACAGCACTTTAACCGTTAAATTTTTATAAATTATTGATGATGGCACGCGTATTTCACTCCCCAATTTTACCGAACTCACAATATGAAACTTGTCCTGGAAAATTTTTCAGCAATAACAATCGACAAATCCATTTAAATGAGGCTTTGCAAGTGTATTTCACTGCCAAAAATTTCCCTTAACAATAAGAAACTTGAATTAGAAAGACTTTCAACGATAACCATCGCCAAACCATTTCAAATAAGGCCTTTTGAAACTGTATCGCACTTCCTTAAATATTTCCGAAATTACAACATAAAACTTGACCTGGAAAATTTTCCAGTGATAACATGTTACGTTTTTACAAATTCTTCAAACTTGCAACTGTATTTCACGTCAGGATATAATACTTTAAACGTTACATTTTTTACAAATTAATGAAGTTTGCCCGTGTACTTCACTCCCCCCAGTTTACCCAAACTTCCAAAATGAAACTAGACCTTGAAAATTTCTCAATGATAACCATTTAAGAACCGATTCAAATATGCCTTTTCCAGAGATAAAGTTTAAGATTTTTCAAATTTTAGAAATTTGCCTAAAAATTTCCAACGATAACCTTCTACGAAAAAAATTAAATGAGGTCTTAATTATTATTGAAGTTTGCACAAGTATCTCGCCGCTCCCAATTTTCCCAAGCTCCCAACATAAAATTTGACCAGTATGCTAATTTTGTTCGAACACCGTGACTTGAGAGTTGGGAGTTTTTTTGTTGTTTCATCAGCTAACTAGACGGAAATATAAAATTTAATTATTATTTACATCAATCAATAATAGTATTAATTTTGTCCATCTACTAGATTAGGTTAGTGAAACAGCAGCAAAACTCTCAATTCCCAAGTCTCAGTTTTCGAACAAAATTTATGCTCTGGAAAATTTTGCCGCAATAACCGTTGACGAACCGATTCAAATGAGGCCTTTTCCAGACATAACACTTTAATCTTTACTTTATATTTATCAACAATATTTAAAAAAAATTGTTTTTTAGTAATTTAAAACAAAAGTAAAAACTTTATTTTTAAACAACAATAAATTAAAGATTAAAAGTTATAAAAAAGTTATGTAAAGTAGAAACCTTCTCTTTTTATGACAATTTTAATTTAATTGGAGACCGGTTTCGGAAATGGGAAGATACATAAAGCGATAAAATATTAAACGTCAGGAGTCAGCAGGATAAACGTCAGCAGGATAACACGTCATGTCATAAATCTACCTGCACAATGGCATGGTTTCGAGAAAATGGCATTGAGATTCTGGAGTAGCCTGCCCAGTCCCCGGAACTGAACTCCATAGAACATTTATGGAGCATTTTAATGAAATGCAAAGTCAGGCGCTACAAAATAAATAACAAAGAAGACCTAAAACACTGTCTGCAAAAAGAATGGAGCATCATACGTCCTGCAGAATGTAAAAAACTTATAAGCTCTCTACTCAAAAGAATTTCTGCCATAATTAAGGCAAAGGTTGGACCCACAAAATATTAATTTTATATAAATAAATAGTAATGTGATCATAAAAAATTGTTTCAATTTATTTCAAATTGATACTCCCAAAAAAATTGGGTGCTCAATACTTTTGGTCAAGACTGTATATAAGTAGCAATGAGGCTATATCGCGTATACTATGATGTTCAATTCATAACAGAGATCCTTCGGTTATTCATTTAGCTATACATCTTGAAAACGGTCAACGTGTATACTTCACAGAGCAGTATAAAGAACAACGAGCAGCAGTTATACTCTCTCTCTCTCTCTAGCTTTACATGGTCCTCCAACCGTCTCGGTCCATCGCTCTCGTCCTCCAGTTTCGACATCCTAGTGTATGTAGATCTTGTTCGACGTCGTCACGCCAGCGCAGTCGAGGTCTTCCTCTACGACGCACACCGGCTGGTTGTTGATGGAACACTTTATTGATCATCCGTTGTTGTGGGGACCTTGAAACGTGACCGAGCCATCTAACTCGATTGGATTTGATGAATCCGATCAGCAGTTATACACAACCAAAAACACATTGACTGAGTTCTTTCAATTATGCGAAGAAAACACTAATTATGGGCGATTTGCAAAAACTTTACTATATGCAGAAATTTCAACTTATTTCACATGGAACGTATATCAAAATAAAAATGGGAGCAACGCAAACGAGGTAGCCCAGTTTTGAATTACCAAGATTAAACTAGGCCATTGGAGAGGTACTTTAAGAAAATAGGTAAAGTTTTTGTATACTTAATTAAAATTTGATGTTTTAGCCACCTGCAAAACTTAAGAAAACACACAAATATTTGAAAAGTTGGGTAGAAGATATCATACTTAAACCATAGTTAATTTGTCGAAATACTCTGTCGCATTGTCATGTTTGACAACATTACCTAGCAATACCATCAATATACATCGCACGAGTACGAAGTTGTTTTCAGGTATGGTAACCAGGTAATAACAACGGCCGAGTTGTTACGACAGCTCCTTTGCGACAATGGACCAGTTAATACCAGTGTGAAAGAATGCGTTGCCGGATTCGGAAATAGTTAAAAAATTCTCGTGTGCCCGACAACGTGTTTTGGTTCTCTCGTATTTACTTTATTTTTTTTTTATTTGGTTGCATTTTTCAATACGACCCAAAAACATCTTACGAATACGGACATTTCAACTACCAAATTATTAAGCCTTGTTGAACGAACTGAACTGAGAGGAATTATTTATGACACTTTTCTGGATTTATTAAAAATCGAGGTATGTGATGCATTTTCCATTTACACTAAAATTAAGTCATTTAAGGTGATAGATGAACCTAACTTTTAAACTTAATTTCCTGGTTTGGTTATCTCTAGGATTTCCACAAATAATTAATTAATTTGATCGAATTTTGATATCAAACATGAAGAATATCGAAACCAAAAGGACAAATTACTTAAGATCAGGATCTTTAAGTTGTAATCCAAGATGAGCTTCTGGTATGGCTTAGGTGATAGATAAACCTAACTTCTAAACTTAATTTCCCGATGGGGTTATCTCTAGGATTTTCACAAATAATTAATTAATTTTATCGATTTTTCATATCAAAGAAGAACATCCAAACCATAAGGACAAATTACCTATGATCAGGATCTTATAGTCGTGATTCCAAGATGAGCTTTTGATATGGCTTAGGTGATAGATGGACCTAACTTCTAAACTTAATTTCCCGATGGGGTTATCTCTAAGATTTCTACAAATAATTAATTAATTTTATCGATTTTTCATATCAAACATGAAGAACATCGAAACCATAAAGACAAATTACTTAAGATCAGGATCTTAAAGTCGTGTTTCCAAGATGAGTTTTTGGTATGGCTTAGGTGATAGATGAACCTAACTTTTAAACTTAATTTCCCGATAGAGTTATCTCTAGGATTTCCACAAAGAATTAATTATTTTAATCGATTTTTGATATCAAACATGACGAACAACGAAACCATGAGGACAAATTACTTAAGATCAGGATCTTATAGTCGTGATTCCAAGATGAGCTTTTGGTATGGCTTAGGTGATAGATGGACCTAACTTTTGAACTTAATTTCCCGATAGGGTTATCTCTAGGATTTCCACAAATGATTAATTAATTTGATCGAATTTTGATATCAAACATGAAGAACATTGAAACCATGAGGACAAATTACTTATGATCAGGATCTTATAGTCGTGATTCCAAGATGAGCTTTTGGTATGGCTTAGGTGATAGATGGACCTAACTTGTAAACTTAATTTTCCGATAGGGTTATCTCTAGGATTTCCACAAATGATTAATTAATTTGATCGAATTTTGATATCAAACATGAAGAACATCGAAACCACGAGGACAAATTACTTAAGGTCAGGATCTTAAAGTCACGATTCCAAGATGAGCTTCGGGTATGGCTTAGGTGATAGATGGACCTAACTTCTAAACTTAATTTCCCGATGGGGTTATCTCTAGGATTTCCACAAATAATTAATTAATTTGATCGAATTTTGATATCAAACATGAAGAACATCGAAACCATAAGGACAAATTGCTTAAGATCAGGATCTTATAGTCGTGATTCTAAGATGAGCTTCGGGTATGGCTTAGGTGATAGATAGACCTAACTTTTAATTTTAATTTCCTTATAGGGTTATCTCTAGGATTTCCACAAAGAATTAATTAATTTTATCGAATTTTGATATCAAACATGAAGAACATCGAAACCACGAGGACAAATTACTTAAGGTCAGGATCTTAAAGTCGCGATTCCAAGATGAGCTTTTGATATGGCTTAGGTGATAGATGGACCTAACTTCTAAACTTAATTTCCCGATGGGGTTATCTCTAGGATTTCCACAAATAATTAATTAATTTGATCGAATTTTGATATAAAACATGAAGAACATCGAAACCATAAAGACAAATTGCTTAAGATCAGGATCTTATAGTCGTGATTCCAAGATGAGCTTTCGGGTATGGCTTAGGTGATAGATGGACCTAACTTTTAATTTTAATTTCCTTATAGGGTTATCTCTAGGATTTCCACAAAGAATTAATTAATTTGATCGAATTTTGATATCAAACATGAAGAACATCGAAACCACGAGTACAAATTACTTAAGGTCAGGATCTTAAAGTCGCGATTCCAAGATGAGCTTTTTATATGGCTTAGGTGATAGATGGACCTAACTTCTAAACTTAATTTCCCGATGGGGTTATCTCTAGGATTTCCACAAATAATTAATTAATTTTATCGAATTTTGATATCAAACATGAAGAACATCGAAACCACGAGTACAAATTACTTAAGGTCAGGATCTTAAAGTCGCGATTCCAAGATGAGCTTTTTATATGGCTTAGGTGATAGATGAACCTAACTTCTAAATTTAATTTCCCGATAGGGTTATCTCTAGGATTTCTACAAATAATTAATTAATTTGATCGAATTTTGATATCAAACATGAAGAACATCGAAACCATGAGGAAAAATTACTTATGATCAGGATCTAATATTCGTGATTCCAAGATGAGCTTCGGGTATGGCTTAGGTGATAGATGGACCTAACTTTTAAACATAATTTCCCTATAGGGTTATCTCTAGGATTTCCACAAAGAATTAATTAATTTGATCGAATTTTGATATCAAACATGAAGAACATCGAAACCACGAGTACAAATTACTTAAGGTCAGGATCTTAAAGTCGCGATTCCAAGATGAGCTTTTTATATGGCTTAGGTGATAGATGGACCTAACTTCTAAACTTAATTTCCCGATGGGGTTATCTCTAGGATTTCCACAAATAATTAATTAATTTGATCGAATTTTGATATCAAACATGAAGAACATCGAAACCATGTGGACAAATTGCTTAAGATCAGGATCTTATAGTCGTGATTCCAAGATGAGCTTCGGGTATGGCTTAGGTGATAGATGGACCTAACTTTTAAACTTAATTTCCTTATAGGGTTATCTCTAGGATTTCCACAAAGAATTAATTAATTTGATCGAATTTTGATATCATACATGAAGAACATCGAAACCACGAGGACAAATTACTTAAGGTCAGGATCTTAAAGTCGCGATTCCAAGATGAGCTTTTTATATGGCTTAGGTGATAGATGAACCTAACTTCTAAACTTAATTTTCCGATAAGGTTATCTCTAGGATTTCTACAAATAATTAATTAATTTGATCGAATTTTGATATCAAACATGAAGAACATCGAAACCATGAGGACAAATTACTTATGATCAGGATCTTAAAGTCGTGATTCCAAGGTGAGATTGCCGATTCGATAGCCCATGACCATAGGCAGATTCTGAGTATAGGCTAAGGGAGAGTCTGATGGGATTAAAGTTATGAAATGGCATATCTGCTTCATACGGCCGAAAGTATAGTCGATAAAGAAGATTGAACACTAACAAGCATCTTCAAGAATCGTTCGTCATTCGAGATATTGCCTTATAATCACCAATTTGACTATGCCGATTCGATAGCCCATGATCATAGGAAGATTTTGATAACAAGTTTGGGGTGTGTCCGATGAAGTAATAGGGGTGAAATTTTGACTTTACCCATTTTTCATCGATAAAATCATTCGTCGTTTGAGATTATGATATATGGGTTCAGATCTGACTATGCCGATTCGATAGCTACCTTAGGTAGATTTTCATTATAGGTTAGGGGTGGGTATGATGGTGTTATGGGTGTGAAGTATTGATTTTCCCTATTTTCAATAGCAAAAGACTTTATGCAAAATCTCGAATGACGAACGATTTTATCGATGAAAAATGGAGAAAATCAAAAATGTACCCCTAATACCTCATCAGACTCACCCCTAACCTATTATTAAAATCTATCTATGGTCATGGGCAATCGAATCGGCAAGGTTCGATTGATATCTGTATGCCAAAATCTCGAATGACGAACGATTTTATCGATGAAAATGGAGAAAATGCAAATCAAACAATCCCCATCAAACCTACCCCAAACCTATACTCACAATCTACGTAAGGTAGTGGGCTATCGAATTGGCACAGTCAGATTGGTGTCTATATGTCAAAATCTCGACTGACAAGATTTAATTAACGAAAAATGGGGAAAATCAACATTTCACCCCTATAACACCATCAGACCCACCCCTAACCTAAACTCAGAATCTACTACATCAGACCCACCCCTAACCTATACTCAGAATCTACCAATGGTCATGGGCTATCGAATCGGCATAGTCAGATTGGTGTCTATAAGTTAACGATGGTTATAATCAATCTTCTTTATCGACTACTATCGGCTGTATGAAGCAGATATACCATTTCATCCCCACATCCTCATCACACTCACCCCTAACCTATGATCAAAACCTACCTATGGTCATGGGCTATCGAATCGGCACAGTCAGATTGATTTCTGTATGCCAAAATATGGAAAGACGAACGATTTTATCGATGAAAAATGGGAAAAATAAAAATTTCAACCCTATAACCACATCCGACTCACCCCTAACCTATTATCAAAATCTACCTATGGTCATGGGCTATCGAATTGGCATAGTCAAATTGTTGTCCATATGGTCAAATCACGAATGACGAACGATTTTATCGAATAAAAATGGGAAAAATCAAACTTATAGCCTAGTCAGACTAACCCCTGACCTATACTCAAAATCTACCTAAGGTCATGGGCTATCGGATTGGCAGTCAGATTGGAGTCTATATGTCAAAATCTGGAATGACCACCCCTATAGGGAATCTACCACATCAGACTCACCCCTAATCTATAATCAAAATCTACCTTTGGTCATGGGCTATCGCATCGGCATAGTCAGAATGATGTCTGCATGTCAAAATCTCGAATGATGATCAATTTTATAGATGAAAAATGGGTAAAATCAAAATTTCACCCTTATAACCCCATCAGAGCCAACCCTAACATACAATCAAAATCTACCTATGGTCGTGGGCTATTGAATCATAGCATAGTTAGGTTGGTGTCACTCTGGGGAAATCTCGAATGAGGATCGATTTTATTGCCAGAAGGGAAAACACAAAATTTGACATTGATATGAAACAATAATTTAGTATCGGTTAAACTAAAAATTTTAACTGTTGTTTTTTGTAAAATATGTTTTCCAGCAACAACGCTAATAACGCCTAAAAGGTAGCAGAACCTTAAGGATAGCTGCAAATTACGCGATAGTGTCAAAGAATTACAACACTTCGATGATAATCCCACTCAATACGTCTCCTGGGTGCACAATGTGAAAACATACTGAGCGACTACGAGATAATGCGTGACAAGCCCATATATCGAGCTATTTGGCAAAGCGTGAGACAGAAGATAAGAGGTTACTTGCGGAGCCTAGAACATCAACTAGGCAATCTAATCCAACGAAAAATGAGTGTGGACGAGTTAAACGCCAACGTAAACCACAAGTTTTCACTCATCGTTAATAAAATAAAAACGGAAGAATACACACCTGATGCAATCAACGTTCTCGTTGAGTTCTTGAAAGCTCAAACGGAATTTCTCGGCTTCCTTATTACGAATAAAGGTATCAAGGATTGAAGGATTTAAAATAGTTTCTCGAGACGTTTTATTCGAGACTTCGCAAAAATAGTGAAACCATTAACTAACCTAACGAGAGGGGAAAATGCACAAACCAGTCCAAGAAAACCAAAATCCACCAGAACGAGCATGAAATTGAAGCATTTCGACACATTACGAACTAACACAAAGGATAGTTAACGACATCTGTAACGAAGAGAACAAATTTCACGAGCACATCGAAACCATCTCGAGAACAAGACTCAAATTTTGGAACGTTACTATTTCCCTCACCAGTCAAGTTTGATCAACAAGTACGACAGACATCCAAGTCCAGCTTCAGAAAACGCCGATTTCAACCTACACAGCGGAAATACTTCACGTATACAAGTTCTCGGAATTCAGAAAATTTTTCCGTATTAAAAGTAAATCAATCCTGACAACGAGCGAAGTCTAGTAAGTCCAATCGTCATAGACTACCTGAAAACCTTGAAAGACGAATTTAACACCTTCACAACGAAGTGAGGTAAATGGGAATATTGAAAGAGTCCATTCAACAGTGATTGAAATCGTGAGATGCCTACAAGATGAATACAGAGATTTAACGGTGAAAAAGTTGATCGCTACAACAATTCCATCCATTCGGTGACTAAACAAAAAACTTGCGATGTATTTTTGGGCAGAATACAACGAATCAACTATCAAAATCTGGCAGACTTAAAAAAAAAATCAACGAGGATCTGATAGAAAGACAAAAAAAATCGCAGGAAACAAAAATAACATGGGAAAACTCAAATAGAAGCAAACCAAAAGCATTCGAACTCGGTGATACAATCTACACCGCCATCAAGCAAATTAAGTCAAAAGATAAACCAAAGTTTCGAAAAGAAACCGTAACTAAAGACAATAATGTCACAGTTACAACCACATCCGGGAGACGGGTTCACAAAGCTCAAATCAAAAAGTTAATACTATAATCTTTAAATTCCAGCACTTGACTTTTGGGTCAATCAATGTCAACAAGCATGTACGATTACAAGAGTCCATTAGTAACAAGCTGAAGTTTCAAGCTGAATCATGTCATCAATCTGAAAACCTATTAAGACTTAATTGATCGTATCACAACAACAGTCAATAAAAGCCATCAAGAACCAAACGATTAATCAACTGGATCGGGAGCGCATGGAAGTGGATCGCGCAGGATCACCAGACGCCGCGGATTGGGATCAGGTTGTCAAAAACCAAAATCAACAATGGTCAACAATACAAGATCAACAAAGCCTTAGAAAATGCTCAGTGAATACAACAAAATCACTGACCATTTTAAAGACGATTCAGATGGAAAACTGCAACAAATTTTATTCAATCGACTCCTCATTGTCAATGAGGAAATAAAAGAAATAGTGAGAGCAGCTCAATTATGGCAAAGGCAAAATTATCAACACTAATTTATTGGACAGGGAACTGTCTTAAATATGAAAATAAATTTTTCTGCAATTTTCAAGTAACAACAAAAGTTACAAGATAGGAATAGGAGTTTCATAAATTAGTATACGGGAAAATTGTTGGGATTTACATTTCATACTTTCGTGCAACAATTGTTACAGTTATTGCTTGTTATTCATATTACCGAACCCAAGGACCGACCATTTGGTATTTTTGTATGAAAGTACATACCAAGGCCATCATAAAAAACCATGTCTATATATAGGACTATTGAACTAATTAAGTTCAATAATTCTTAATTTGTTTTAACCACGCAACAATTGTTGCAAGAGTATCCCGTCTAAACGTATAGTTTTTGTTATTTGGTATAAAGTTGACTTCGGAAGACATATCTGCGGTAATGACAGTACAAATTGAAATTTGAATTCTATTATAGGCATAACCAAACCCGTTAGAATCGGATGTCAATCACTATAACGGTAGAATATTGTGTAACCTATTCGAAAATGTGGGTGACAACCTGTGGGACATCTCTACGATCGTCAGTTTTAAAACACGGATATTTAGCTCGATCTTTATTAAACTTGAAATATTTATCAAAACCCATCATAATATTATGGACTTCACTATAGACTCACTAGATTGGAAGAACTATTTGAAACTGTTAGTGAAACCCCGCGGACATTTCCAGAATAGGCTCAAATATTATTTGAAACCCATCAAAAATACTTAATTTCTAAATATAATTTTTAACGAATCTCAAAAATATACTTTACTTAAATCTTAGGAATAGGTGTATGCTTTACCTTCTCAAAAATGTCAGCCAGAATCTGTAGATATTTTTAGATTCGACGGCCCAACATTTTGAATAAGTCCAAGTTTGTAATTTTCTTTAAATTTAACAGTGTAATTTTTTAATAATTTTTTTAGCACAAACTTCACTATCATCCGTTTTCTAGGAACAAGTGGTTAAGCTTATAATTAAACCTGCACCGCCTACCTACTTTACAAAAACGAAAAACTTCAAGTCAACCTCATCCAGGTGTGTAATAATTTATTTTTGTGCCGTATTAGACGGGATTGGTCTCAGAAAATTTAGGTTTCAAACTGTGATAATTATAAAGGTTGGTTTTGTCACATTTAATAATAATATTACACCAGAATGCATAATTTAGCACAACTAAACAAAAGTAAACTGTGTGATAATCTGTGTAAACTGTGTGGGATGCCATGTGGCGAGATTGACAACGTTCATAGTTTTGGCATTAGAAAGAGGGAATCGGGACGGATTTCATTAATAAAAAAAAATTTACAGTAAGCACTTCTCGCGAACGATACACCGATTTTTTTCTCACTTAAACACTTGTTATAATTAAAAATGAAATGTTTTGTGCTTCCCCCCAATATTAAATTAAAATTAATTAGATATTTTTTAAGTTTCTTTATTTCAATACTGATAACAGTTCACAAAAGCGGTCATGAGGTTTTATTAATCATTTTCGACAGTTATCTGTATTTTGCTTGCTACCACTGTAATTTCGGTTTGTATGACAGTTTTACGCCATATTGTTGTACGCATTTGACTATTACCGCGTTTTGTACCCACACCAGTGGTGCCGTACTTTGGCGGTGAAATCATTTTGGTGTTTCCAGAAGTTTGATTACAAAAAACTTTTGCCATACTTTAGAAATACTACAGGATTAATCCACATACAACTATAATATTTAATGCAATGCCAATGAGTTTGATTTATTTTTTTATTTAATACACAACTTCTTATCTTATATTTAAAAATTATAACCCTCGATTGCAATATATACCAAGATTTTCCTACGATACACTAGTATTTACTTGCGCCTGTTTCTAATAGCGTTTTGTAAATGCAATCAATTTTGATAAGAATTTATCGAATTCTTTGTGCGCGTTTATCTTCACAGTTCTTAGTACACGCTTGTTTGTCACACATCATATATAGATTAACAGTTAAAGAAGTTGTTTTATACACAAATTGCAAAAATGAGTACCAACGAAGAGCCTACAGATGCGGATGCATTTGACAAGAGTACCCAAAAGTTATCGGAACCATCACAAGCCCGACTAGCCGAACAGGAACCATCATCCACCCAATTCACGTATGTGGCACCAACGCACATACAACCAACCAGTTATGGTGGGCCAACCATACAAATTAATTTGAATGAGCTTCGAACGGGTGATACGGTTAATAATGATGGAACATCTAAAAATTGAAAGGTTTTAATTATTGTAAATTGTCATTTGAGATGAATAAAGTTGTTGTGGTGTTTAAAGAGTGATAAAATGTTAAAATTGGTTTTTAATGATTTGATTTTTCAATGAAAAGCCGATTTTTTATAATTATGCTATCATCGACCCAAGTAAGCATAATTACATATATTCAAAGTTCTAATTAGTGTAGTGGAGATAAGATAAAATATACTCGTAAGTGCGTGAAAATTACTTAATATAAAGAAAACGGCGCGACAGTTCTTATCTAGTAAGTATAACTCGTTACAATTGGTAAATTAAACTTGCGTGTGAGGAACACAGATATACATAACACTTTGACGCTTTTGAAGTTAGAACTAAACTAGTCCTAAACCAACAAAAACAAACGAAAGTGTGTTTGTATTGACAAAGATTAAATAAAAAAGATATTTAAGCGAAAAATAAAATATTTGAATAATTTTCTAATTGAAATTATATTCTTTAAAAAAAATCATTTTTTGAATTGGAGTAGTTAACATAAACTTTAATAAACTTTTCCATCCAAAGAAAACAGGGTTTTCTTAAAAAATTGAATATCTCGAAAATTAATAGGATTATCCCCTAGTTCTGTATGATTTTGTGAAAGGATACGATTAGGACTTTCAGGCTTCTAAACCATTTTAAAAGCTAATGGAATTCTCGAGATATTCAATTTCTTAAGAAAATTAAATTCTTACTATGGCGCAGGTTATTAAAGTATTTATTTGACCATGTGAATTCCATTAGCTTTTTAAATGGTTTAAAAGCTTGAAAGTCCTAATTGTATCCTTTCAGAAAATCATACAGAACGAGAGATATTCAATTTCCTTAGAAAATCCTAATTGTACTTGCATTGATATAACATATTCATTTTGCAGGTGAAGAAACGAATAAGAAGGTCAGTTCCATGCATTTTTATACTTATTGGTTGATGTAACGATAAGGCGTGGATAATAGTCTTTTGAGATATCGTCGATTGTTTCAACAGTATTATGTCGATATGTATATGTCAAAGTCGAAACGAAACGATTAAATATCATCCGCTTCAATCATCAACACTTAGTTCCGAGCAGTACATTCATCTGCACGATACCATCGTTTCGGAAGGGCAACCGACCGCTATGAGGAATGTGCTTCATCACAGATGGCCAGATTTGTTCATCACGTTCACATGCAATCCAAAATGGCCTAAAACTACCGGTAATCTACTCTGCCAGGACAAACTTCCAGCGATCGCCACGACATCACCGCACGTGTGTTCAAACAAAAACTCAAGACGCTAATGGATTTCATCGTTAAGCAGATGGTTTTTGGACAGTCATGTTCTTGGATGTACTCAGTAGAGTGAAAGAAGCGTGGATTACCACATGCGCACATTCTGCAGTGGTTAATTGAGAAAATCAGACCAGAACAAATCGGTTCAATCATCACAAAACAATATCCGTGTCCGTTGCTGCCACATACAATTAGTGGAAACGACTTTTATTCACTATCGGCGTCGTTCACTCCAAGATGGTTGCAGAAGCGTCACGTTGACGATGAAAGGAAAAGATGTCGTGGTCGATAATGGATCGTTCCGCATTGCAAGCTTCTATCGACAACAACAACAGCAAATACGTGAGCATGGCAGTGTTCAGCATTGCTGATCCAGATGCAAATGACAATGTGTCAAGATTATAATTGGGCCGTTATGCAAGTGTAATGAAGTGATTTGGCGTATTTTCCCATCTGCAATACACGAACGTCAACCCACTGTTCAACATGAATCGTCATTGGGTCGCGAATGAGAGATTTATGCAGCTTAGAATAAGGATATAGACAGTCTGAATTACTTGATTGAAAACTAAATCGTTGGGGAAATGAATTATTACAAATCCTTTGACTTCATCACACAATCAAGACGATCCAACCAACTATCCAACCGAGTTTTTGAATACGCCGGGATTTGCCGGGAATTCCACCAAATAACTTAATGCTCAAGGTCAGTTTTGTGATAATCATGCTGTGTAATCTGAACAATCCGAGATTGTGTAACGGCACACGATTGGCTGTGAAGAAACTGATGAACAACGTGATTCAAGCGACGATCATCAAGGGCAAATTCAAAGGAGAGGATGTTCTAATTCCGAGATTTCATCTGGTTCCAACTGACATCGTTTGACTTCAAACGCATTCTGTTCACCGTTCGTTTGACGTTCGCTATGACGAATATCAAATCGCAAGTTCAATCGTTGGAAGTGTGCGGAATAAATCTGGAATTTCCGCGTTTTTCTCATGTGCAGTTGTAAGCCGCGTGTTATGAGAGTTGGCAAAATGAAAAACATTGTTTACCACAATGCGTTGTATTGATTTGCGTCTGTATTCGATTTAGTTTCACTCGAATAAAATACATTGAATTCTTTTGAATTACAACTGACTCCAGTTCATTTCCACACTGCGAGAAGAAATTCAAAAAACAACAAAATTTTCGCCTGAGTTTGAATCGACATTCAAAAATTGAATGGAATGTTCACCGAGTTGTTTGATTTTTTCTGTCATCAAAATCAATTTTCGTCAAGGACAAAAGTATTTGCTCGGAACGAAGTAATTTGGGGCGGAACGAGGTTTGACGAATCAGCTAGTATCCCAGCAAACAAACGCTGATAGCTGAATGAAATAGATGGAAACATTTGCACACGTCGAAGCAAGAAAACAAATAAATTTACTTCGGTTTTTTCTATGCACTGCATTTTTACCCCCACCTAATATCGTACAAGATCAATTTCATTTCAAAAATTGTTATTTCATTTCTATTATCAGTCTCCAGATTTCAGCTGAAGGTAATAGACGTTTGTAAATGTTTTTCAGATGGAAATACATGGATAACATATAAAGTAAGTATACAAAATTAAAAAAATGTTTAGTTGTCTCTAGTAGACAATACACATTTGGTACATACAACCAAACCAAACACAATCAATAATATATGATTGTGTTTGGTTTTGATACAACAAAATACATCAAAAAAATATTTTTTTCTGGTAAACCAACGGTTAACAGTTACATATTATACTCAAATCTAAATGCAAGAGAGAAAAATTAATTTTTAGGGGAAACAAAGCCGAGTTGTCGGTCGACAACAATACGAATAGCATGGAATTAGGTGCATCAATTTGAAGTAAAAATTGAGCGCTCTAATTATATGCTGTTTATGCGCTCTTTGTGCGCTGATTTGTATTACTGGGATAAGATACAAATCCCCGCGCAACAAATGTGCATAATATGCATAAATACTTTTATGCATATTTTGCTGACGACAAGTCAGATCGGGTGTCAACGTAATAGATTTAAGCACATATTAAAATTTAGTATACGTTATTATTCGATTAGAGAACATTAAATAAAATTAAAATTGTAATAAAAAATAAATTAATTGTATAAAGTTTTTAAATAAATAAAATAATTAAAAGACAAATTATCTTTTTTATAAATAAATAGATTTGTGTGAACATAAGTAGAGTAAACATTATTAGAATAAATTTTAAATTATTATGAAGAAAGTTATCACTCTACAATTTTCATAAGAAAAATAAAAATATGTAATTTAACTTAGGTTCTAAAAAAATAAGTAAAAACTCACCAGACAATACGCAAAAAGTACTCCTTGTAGGCATGTCCATGTGATGCTGATCCTAAACAAGATTTTAAAGACACTAAACTTAAATATTTTTTGCTTATGAAATATCGCCCTTAATATTTCATATTATTTTTTTTATCACTAATTTACTTAAAACTAACACTTTTTTAAAGCATGCACATTTTATTTTCTTAATTTTTTGTTTTAATTATTTTTTTTATTCTTCAATTTCTTCATTTTTACTAACGAAACCTATTTCTTAACATGTACCACTACTTATCACAGAATTAACTATAATGGGAATTTTGACATAGCAATATTCCAAGACATCGGTTAAAACAACGTGTTGATGGTTTTCACTTTTAAATAGTACTGCCGTTGCCTCGCACAAGTATAAAAACAATTTGGTAATAATTTACCGGTCCAGATATTCAAATATTCGGCAATGTAGATTAGTTTGTTATCCGAGTATATTTATTATACAAATGTTGTCAATGTATTTATTATCACACCCATTTACCAATGTTTGTTTGGGTACGTTAGTGCATTGATTCTTAGGTATAGATTACTATATGCAAATAATACCAAAATAAATAATGAGGGCCGACTAAAACTCTAAGACCACATCTCGCAACCACAAAATGGTAAGCAATCGAATGGTAAGCATTTTTAGCTTCTATGGAAATGAGACACTAAACAATTATAATTCTTGTTTTAAAATATTTTTTTAAGTATTTTAAATTTAATTATACTTAATAAAAATAAACTGAAATTTTATTTCAAGTGCCTTCGAATGTTGTTGATGCGGCCTAAAAGGTATAAATTAAATTAATTTCTCATAAACCTATACTCTGACAATAATTTTGCATTCGTTTGCAAGGTTTTTGTATGTTTGGTACAATGTAAAAAAAATTCTGTTTTATATCTTAAAAATTGTTTACTAGTATAGAGAATACAAATGTATTTCGACATCAAACCGTTTACGGTATTACCCAGGTTAACAATTTTAAAATTGCGTAAGGTCAATACATCCAACCGACAACAAGTTATGCATACCGTTCATTTTGTAATTGTTATGAGTGTATTAATATTATTATATTAATTAGTGACGAAGCCCTTTTATGTATTCGTGTTGCAGTTGTATTATACAGGGTGTCTCAAAATTGGACGATCAAACGAAGCAGTATGATAGGGGAGATGTATGTGAAGTTGGCCCAAATATCAGCCCAAAAAAACACAGCGGCAACACGAAAACTATAATTTCTGTCACGTACGAACTGTCAGCCCAAAAAAATCGTATGTCACGACATTTTAATGTTGTCAGCCCAAAAAAACAAAAAAAATTTCTGTCACGTATGAACTGTCAGCCCAAAAAAATTTCATGTGTCACGACATTTTAATGATGTCATCTTAATGGACCTTGAGATTTTGGGTATTGGTCATCGGTCTCACGGTCACGGTCTAGGACGATGTAATTCGGCTCTCATGGGGAGAATGACCCACAAATAGCCACTTTAAGAACACACTGTATATCTTAATAAAAGGTGAGAGTTTCGGTATTGGTCATTGCGTGAACCACTCGAAAATCATAGTGAGATCGATGACCAATACCCAAAATCTCAACTTCCATTAAGATATACAGTGTGTTCCCAAAGTGGCTATATATGGGCCATTCTCGCCATGAGATACCAATTACATCTTCCTAAACCTTTACACTGGCAACGGTTGAGACCAGAACTACTCGAAAATCATAGTATTCTATAAGTATTCAATTCTGTTGTGTTCTGGAAAACTTTCTCAGACTTTTGAGGGCATCGCGAATTCTTTACATGTCATTGAGATTGTCTAGAAATCTGAAGTCTATTTTTTTATTGACATCGTTTGAGGTACGTGAAGTACTTTGCTCTAACCGGTCGAAAATTTATTGGGTTTGTTGCGTAACCATTTGGGACACTAATGTTTGTATAGTTGCGTAAGGTCGAACGTGTTTGTGTTATTTTGGGGTGACTAAAGATTAGAATTTATTTTAGCTGGTTTTATGCGATTATTTTCTGTCATTTTGTACATTCTATGGTTTATATGGAAAACGACTAGAAAACACTTGCATTATATGGGTGATGAACCCAAACTGGGCTCACCAACCAACACAGTTTAAATAACACTGCAGTATTTTTAATACCCAACAATATAAAAATGCAAATTTATTTCGTCATGCCTCATTCTGTCGTCAATTCATATTAGTTTGCATTTAATAATATCGCCAATCATTGTTGAAATTTAATACCTT
This sequence comes from Nephrotoma flavescens, assembly GCA_932526605.1. Classification (NCBI taxonomy): domain Eukaryota; kingdom Metazoa; phylum Arthropoda; class Insecta; order Diptera; family Tipulidae; genus Nephrotoma; species Nephrotoma flavescens. The sequence continues at coordinate 267,187,910 of OW052221.1, read as the reverse complement.
TATAAGCATAAATTTTACAGACCGAATCGTAACATGATTCCACGAATTATAGTATACGCCCGTTTGTATGTAGGTTTTGTTTTATTGATTTTAATAGGCAGCAGAAGCATGAAATTTGTTTTGTTGTGCCTACACTGGCGCCACCTACGTAATTAAGTTTTAGTTTCATATATCTACCAACCAGCGATTCGCTCATACACAAATAAAATATTTCAATCGTGAATTTGATGGTTGGTGTTCGTTCTCTATCACAAGAAAAATATTACGTCAACTCTTTTTGTGTTAGAATAATCCGGCAATAAACCCCAAAATTCAGATGCATATTTTTGAAGCCGTTGTTGGCCAAGGCAGCACCGAAGAAAGAGGTGTATATGATATCTTGTGACCAACACAACAAGGATAACTCTTGCTGAAAAATTAATAGTAATTTTAATTTAGATCTTTAATTTTTCTATTTATAGGAAAAAACTTACACATGAAGTTCTTCTCAGCCAGTCAATCAATCTTTAGTGTAGAGCTGCCTCGAAGATTATAACAATTTAAAGAGCTTGCAGGATTTTTGTGTGTGTATATGGTTACTGGATCTAACCAACCTTGAGGATCAAATCAGCGAAGCATTTTTGGCAGCATTGCAACGGTTTACAGGTAGAAGAGGATAGCCAAGACACATTTATACTGATAATGGGTAGAATTTCGTAGGAGCAACACGCATTCTTGATAACGCGTATAAATTTATAAGCAGCATCAACGATGATTATACAACATCAGAATTGCTGCGTCAAAATCGAATACAGTGGAGTTTCATTCCCCCAGCAGCTCCCCATTTTGGTGGTTTATGGGAGGCGGCGGTAAAATTCGTGAAAGATCATTTACTTAAGGCTACACGTCAACATGGAGAACAAGAACATGAAGCAATCAGATCAAAAATATATTAAACTCGTGTCCCTCCGCAGCTGACGATGATCTTGCGTTTACGCCTGCACAATTAATAATGATACCCCTGCCGGGTATATTCCCGAACTCACTATCGAATCTCCAGAGAACAGACACACTAGATGGAAGGTCATGCAATAGAGAATGCAAAACTTTTGAGAGCGATATTACATTGAATAATATGCAACAGCGTCACAAATGGAGAAGGGAACATGAGTCAAGGTTGGTGACATTGTCCTGATAAAGGAATGTGTTTATCGTGATAGACCAAATCGGAGAATTCTGTTCACATAAATAAATAATCATAACACACATTCTTTAAATTATGTTTTTAATCAGTTTCGGTGCATATTCAGAGAGTGGCAGAATGGCTTCATAGCAGATGGTGATTTTATTGGCAGCAAACAGCTCCATAACATCTAACAATTAAAGTACTCCACTTACTTTTGGTGAACGACAAGAGTCGTCTGTGGCGAGGAGTATGTTATGTTTACAGCAGTTCCTGAAAATAAAAATAAAAGACATAAAGAATCAACATAATGAACGTGACAAAATTTATAAACTTACTACTTTTTACGCTATTTGCCGTAGGCACTTGGCGAAACACACTTATATTTAATAAACACATTTTTATTAATCACTTGTTTTTGTTTCGCAGAATATTTTTCAAAAAGTTTAAAAAATCACTCGATCGATTTCGACTTGTTAGGTCATCATCAGGTAGATCAAGAGTAGATACTCCTGATGATGACCTAACAAGTCGAAATCGATCGAGTGATTTTTTAAACTTTTTGAAAAATATTCTGCGAAACAAAAACAAGTGATTAATAAAAATGTGTTTATTAATTATAAACTTACCTAAAACTTACAGCTAATCCGCCGTAATAAATCAATTCCGTTACCATTACGAATTTTATTTTCTTAAAAAATGTTTATTTTTATAATCCTGACAGATACCGGGTGGGGCAAAAGCCCCGCTAAAAGTCCCGCTAACTAAAAAAGTGGGAAATTTCTAATTTCTAATAACATAGAATTAGGAAAACCCAAAGAAAAGCCGTTTTCGCTTTAGTTTTTTGGGAATTTGATGTGATTTTGAGATTCTCCACAAAAAGCTTAACTAAAAGTGGGAAATTTCTGAAAAACGTTTTCCCTTTAGTTTTTTGGGAATTTGATGTGATTTTTTGATTCTCCACAAAAAGCTTAACCAAAAAGTGGGAAATTTGTAAATAATAACATAGAATTAGGAAAAAACCTAAAGGAAAGCCGTTGTTCCTTTAGTTTTTTGGGAATCTGATATGATTTTTAGATTCTCCACAAAAAGCTTAACTGAAAAAGTGGGAAATTTCTGAAAACACAATTTTCCTTTAGTTTTTTGGGAATTTAATGTGATTTTTAGATTCTTCACAAAAAACTTAACTAAAAAAGTGGGAAAAACCCCAAAGAAAAGCCTTTTCGTTTTAGTTTTTTGAGAATTTGATGTGATTTTTAGATTCTCCACAAAAAGCTTAACTAAGAAGTGGGAAATTTCTAAATAATAACATAGAATTAGGAAAACCCCAAAGAAAAACCGTTTTTTCTATAGTTTTTTGGGAATCTGATGTGATTTTTTGATTCTCCACAAAAAGCTTAACCAAAAAGTGGGAAATTTCTAAATAATAACATAGAATTAGGAAAAACCCAAAGAAAAGCCGTTTTCGCTTTAGTTTTTTGGGAATTTGATGTGATTTTTAAATTCTTCACAAAAAAGCTTAACTAAAAAAGTGGGAAATTTCTGAAAAAACGTTTTCCCTTTAGTTTTTTGGGAATTTGATGTGATTTTTAGATTCTCCACAAAAAGGTTAACTAAAGAAGTGGGAAATTTCTAAATAATAACATAGAATTAGGAAAAATCTAAAGGAAAGCCGTTTTCCCTTTAGTTTTTTGGGAATCTGCTGTGATTTTTAGATTCTCCACAAAAAGCTTAACTAAAAAAAGGGAAATTTCTGAAAAAAACGTTTTCCCTTTAGTTTTTTGGGAATTCGATGTGATTTTTAGATTCTCCACAAAAAACTTAACTAAAGAAGTGGGAAATTTCTAAATAATAACATAGAATTAGGAAAAACCTAAAGGAAAGCCGTTTTCCCTTTAGTTTTTTGGGAATCTGATGTGATTTTTAGATTCTCCACAAAAAGGGAAATTTCTGAAAAAATGTTTTCCCTTTAGTTGACCATTTTGATTGCCTATAACTTTGTTCAAAGAACAGATAAGTAAGTGGTTCAGTTCTTGTGTCGTATATTTATCCATTATAAAATTTGGGCGTCTACACAACACAATGGTTAAAAGCGAGACTGATTTGGGCGTCTACACAACACAATGGTTAAAAGCGAGCTAAACGTCACATAACCAAGATGGCGCGCAATCAAAATGGCAGCGGGACTTTTGCCCCACCCGTTAAAATGTTTCCATGCAGAGTTAAAAGTGGCTTGAGTTGGAGTTAGCGTTCATGGAAACAGAGTAGTGTGGAGTTTTCGTCAAAAAATTCTTAACTCGACGAAACTAGTGGGATTGAGTATAGTTGAAATACAATAATGGTGGCAATGAAAATTTCGGTACGATATTGTGGTACGAACAGCTTAAAGGAGTAAAATCCAAAATGGCGGCGCGATTATTTTGGTCCGAAGACGAATGTCTCTTATTATTAAATTATCGACGAAAGAAAATATCGTAGAAAAGATATTTTTAAAGTACAAAAAATAAATGGAAAATGTTTCTACCGCCACTTTGGAATATTTTTAAATGCATATTTAGATCGCCTTTAAGGATCACGATTTACACAATTTCACGAGGAATTGATCCAGCGGAAACACAATTTGGTACAATAAAATATATTTAATTTAATAAAATAATTTTCATTAAATTAAAATATAGAATGTGTAATTAATTTAATTTTATCAAATGCCAACCACGACAATATAACGATGTATGTGAAGTTGGCCCAAATGTCAGCCCAAAAAAACGCAGTGGCAACACGAAAACTATAATTTCTTTCTCGTATGAACTGTCAGCCCAAAAAAATCATATATCATGACATTGTAATGATATCAGCCCAAAAAACAAAAATATTTACCTGTCAGGTATGAACTGTCAACCCATAAAATCCTACATCACAACATTTTAATGTTGTCAACCCAAAAACCTAAAATATTTCTTCCGATTTACGAACAACCATAATATTTAATGGAAGTTGAGATTTTCGGTGTTGGTCATCGGTCTCACTATGATTTACAGATAGATCTGGTTGTAGCCTTTACGAGTAAGAAGTTTCAGAAGGCTGTGATGGGGCCCTCATACCAAGAATGGCCTATATTCGGTCGCTTTACGAACAACCATAATATTTAATGGAAATTGAGATTTTCGGCGTTGGTCATCGGTCTCACTCAGATTTTCGCACTGATCAGGTTCTAGCCTTTACGAGTAAGAAGTTTTAGGAGGTTGTGATGGGGTCCTCATACCGAGGATGGCCTATATTCGGCCGCTTTATGAACAACGATAATATTTAATGGAAGTTGAGATTTTCGGTGTTGGTCATCGGTCTCTTTGCGATTTTAGGATAAATCTGATTGTAGCCGTTTCGAATAACAATTTTCAGAAGGTTGTGATGGGGTCCTCATACCGAGAATGGCATATATTCGGCCGCTTTACGAACAATCCTAATATTTAATGGAAGTTGAGATTTTCGGCGTTGGTCATCGGTCTCACTGAGATTTTTGCACTGATCTGGTTCTACCTTTACGAGTAAGAAGTTTGGTCTCATTATACCTCTTACTCGTAAAGGCTACAACCAGATCTGTCCAAAAATCATAATGAGATTGATGACCAACGCCGAAAATCTCAACTTCCATTAAATATCAACTTCCGTTAAATTATGGTTGTTCGTAAATTGGCCGAATATAGGCCATTCTTGGTATGAGGGCCTATCACAACCTCCTGAAACTTCTTACTCGTAAAGGCGAGAACTAGGTCTGTCCGAAAATCATAGTGCGGTCGATCACCAACGCCGAAAATCTCAACTTCCATTAAATATTGTGGTTGTTCGTAAAACGGCCGAATATAGGCCATTCTCGGTATGAGGGCCCCATCACAGACTCCTGAAAATTCTTACTCGTAAAGACTATAATCAGATCTGTCCAAAAATCATGAGAGACCAATGACAAACACCAAAAATCTCAACTTCCATTAAATATTATAATTGTTCGTAAATCGGCCATTATTTAGGGCTAAGTGTATTCGACATAAATTTCAAGGCAACACTAAACTATCTTGCTGACATCATTAAAATGTCGTGATATACGATTTTTTTGGGCTGACAGTTCGTGATAGCAACTATAGTTTTTGTGTAATTCATTTCATTCAAATTCATATTTAATCTTTTAATTTATGTGATATTCAATGTTCTTTCAGTTTTCCACTTCACAAACGTAATATAACACAGTGCAAAAATTTGATAGACATAAGTGATTCGGATTTTGAGCTAGCACCGAGGCGAAAAATAAACATTCTATAAAGCGACAATGCGACATCGCAACTGAATTAGAAAAATTTAATGATTTTTTTTTAAAACACAAAAAGACATATTGAACATGAGCTAAAAGTTGTAGCCGAGCAAGAAGCAACCCGAAATAGGGAGTTTTGGGAAACATGCGGAAAATATTAAGAGAGAATAATAAAATGTTCGCTATAGCTAATGAGTACTTGCCGAGTGTTAGCACTAGTATTCAAAACAGGGATAGCAATTTAGATTCCATGATCGGTGGGCCTAGCCATAGCACTAAGAAAAAACCTTCCAACATAATATGGTGGCAACTTGCAACACTATACCATGCGAGCCTTGTTGAGGTAAACGTTAAATGATTCAACATCTCTTGGAGCTACATACGCCTTCATTAACCAATCTTCCAGTAGGTGGGTATGCTGGGTCGCCAACAATAAACGACTTTATTTGACTTCCATTTGTGTAATGTTGAGGGCTGCGATTTTCAGAAGAAATATTAAATTGATGCATATATTTTTTTTGTAAATTTATTACCGTTTCATAATTATTTATATTCTTATTTACAAATGAATCCTTCAAAACCTTCCTGGATGTTTCACGGTTATGTCCAAAAATTTATAAATAAAAATGAATTATTATTAATAATTTTTGTCGACCCTGTACCCTGTCTACTATACCCTGTCTCTATATCCGACTAATGGGGCGGTTACCAAAATATGACATCTATCGGAAGGGCACTTCTTTTTTTAATTTCTTCGAGCAATAGTATTTTAATGGCAGCTGTACAAAATTGCTTTAAGCATCAATATACTAAAGCTTTATGCACTCCAAATTGATTTGCTACCACTCTGTATTCCGGGCAGGACGCCAATTTATATAATGCAATTCCTACGTTTTTTTTCAACATCGATCGGTTTTCTAACCCATTTCTGGTTAAACTGTAATTCCGTTCGTAATTTCTCGCATAAATACTGAAATGTATTTTTATCGACTCTAAAATTTTCAATTCATCCGTCGTAACTGTCGCTGTTCATTGCCGCTTTCCACCAGTTATCACACCTCTTCTTCATTCAAACTTTTAGGGATTTTCTGGATGCTGTACACAGATACATATGCCTCAAATATGCAGCTACATTTCTTGAATGAAAACCAACGCAACCTAACCGCACCAGGAGCGGTATGTTGTACCATCACTTCGAATCGAAATTCGAAAATAGTCGAATGGCGGTATGTTGTATCATTTTCTAAAAGCAAAAATGATACAACTTTCACTTTTTCGATTCGACTTTTTTCGATTCGAAGTGATGGTACAACATACCGCCCCTGGTTCATGGAAACCACATAAGAAGATAGAAACTTGAAAACTGAAATGATGTACTAGATTAAGCAATAATCAAAAGAAAAGTTGTACTATTAATTATAGCAAATTAAGTTTAAATTTTCAAATCTAGATGTCACTTTATTATTAATACAAAAGAAATGTGGAAATAAAAATTGTAAAAAATAAAAAGTTTTTTTGAAAAACGCCGTTAACGAGTGCGTAACTTTCTTTTTTTTTAAAAAAAAGGTACTATTAATTGTCCAGTGAATTGAATGTCCTTTGAAGGACAATTAATACTCCCCATTCACGCACAGACCACCTATTCACACAATTACAGTATACCCCCTGCACAATGCAAGCTCCATGTCTAACTGTAATCGATAACGAAAATTTATTAAAATATTGGAAACATCTATATCCGGGTTTTGCATCTATATCCTGGACGCATCAGTGCCTATGTGTTGAAGACTGATGTATTTACTGTAAAACGCGAAGGCGGTTCAAGACCTGGCCATGTGCGGTCAAGACACAGATGCCAATCTTCTTATTTTTATCAGAGATATTTGAAATAAATTGAAATATAATGCAATTTGAACACACTTTACATCAATTATTATCATAATTCGTGTCATTTGAAATTTTTCTAGAAGGATATTAAAAATCCTAGTAAAGGTTAAAATTAGTATTACTTGATGAACATTTCAAAATTTTCTGGGATGAAATCCTGGAAGAACTTCACACACTTCCTATTTACTAGAAAATAAAAAATTCCAAATGTTTCCTGTCTCAATTCAAAAGACACTAGACTGGCTCGATCTTTACTGATAAGCCTAGTGGCATTTTTTACATATTTATAATCCAATATTTATGGTTACGTAAATTGAATTCTTCCAGGCGCTGTTTTATTATGCGTATTATTGATTATTCGCATCCATGAAAGTACTGGAGTTAGTTAGCCTTCTCACACTCTATTACTCAGAAAGGTAGAGTCATTATGTTCCTACGCATTTTGAACCCGAAAAAAGGCTTATGCACACAGTACATGATTGGTGGTGGAACTGTATGTGTGTCAAGGACAAACTCATGACATGGTGATAATCAACCTGAAGATATCCCGGTTTTCAGTCAATGGTCAGCTATACGTAGTTTACGGTCAACATTGTGTTCAACGAAATTTTCGGCATGTAAAGTAGGTCTGGTAAAGCAGAACTCTCTTACATGAGGTAGCAATAAATAATCGATTTTTCAGTAGTATCCATTACTTCCAATACAACAGTTAGCAAAATCTATATTACTTATTTCGAAATTATCTTCCAATAAATAAGTGAATATGCCTATTAGGTGAACAAACTGTTTCTAGATCGTTGACCAATAAGTACCCGTGTTTGAAAACACGTGGCGTTTCTGAGAGAAATTGGCCTTACCATCGTGTACTGTCATCTGTCAAACGATACCATACTAAATTTCAGTCTGGTTCACAGGTTAGTTTTTATTTGGCAGTCACATGTATCACTCGTGTTTTGTGTTTCGAAATAAAATGGAAAAAAGCAATATCGATCCGATAATTAGCATTTTTTATTTTTGTTTCGAAAAACATGCGAAGGAATAAAACCAAAGTTGGATGCTGTCTATGGGGATTCATCACCAACTATGACAACCGTGAGATATTATTTCAACAAATTTAAAAGTGGTCAAATATCTGTTCTTGATAAAAAGAGGGCAGACCGCACGGCAGACGTTGTTATCGAGGCCTTAGGCATGTCGTACGGACTATTAATATTATATATATGATAAGATAAGTATGTGAAACGTGTCGGTCTGATGAGTGCCGCGATTGCCGAAATTATCGTAATCGCGATCCGAAATTGTCGCGGACAAATTGCATGAACTATTCTACGAATTAATGCTGTAGCCACCGTACCCGCCCGGCATAGCTCCCTGCGACTTCTTTCTGCCCCCCATACCATGAAAACAAAGATTTGAGGAAAAAATTCAGCTGAAACGAGGAGATTATCGCCGAGGCAGATGCGTATTTTGAAGAGTTTGGGAAATCGTATTATTCACCTCGAAAAGAAGAACGAAATGACAGAAATGTTGGGAAAGGTGTATTGACCTAAAAAGAGATTCCGTTGAAAATAATTGAATGGATCACTAATTTACAAAAAGATCGCAAATGTAAACGCAAAATGTGTATTTCGCGCAAAAATCAACAGATTAGTTAAATTGAAACACCGCACGTTTTCAATTCTGTAGTAGTAGTAGTAGTAGTAGTAGTAGTAATAATATTCAGTTATACTATGTGTAACTACACAGAACGATGAACAGTAACGTCTGTGGCTATCTAAAGAAAAACGTTGTTCGTTTTCAAGTTGATCATACACGCGCCGATTCTTATACTTTTAATCAAATACCACACTAATACAGTTCTTGTCATTTCAATTTTGTTTCGTACAACGGGTTTGTAATCTATTTGGCAGAAATTGGCATTACCGTCGTGTACTGTCATCCAGTCAAACGACACCATACTAAATTTCAGTCTGGTTCACAGGTTAGTTTTTATTTGGCAGTCAGATATATCACTCGTGTTTTGTGTTTCGCAATAAAATGGAAAAGAGCAAAATCGATCAGATAATTAGCTTTTTTGTTTTTGGATAGAAAAACATGCAAAGGAATAAATCCGAAGTTGGATGGTGTCTATGGGGACCCTTCACCAACTATGACAACCACGAGATATTGTTTCAGCAAATTTAACCGTGGCCAAACATTTGTTTTTGATAATCAGAGGCCAGGCCGCCCGGCAGACGTTGTTACCGAAGAAATCGTTGAAATGAAACTAGCAGACGCCTTAGGCGTCATCGGGAAGATGAATGAGGCGATTGCCGCAATTATCGTAATTGTAATCCGGAATTGTCGCGGACAAATTGCATGAACTACTCTACGAAATAATGCTGCACCCACCGTACTCGCCCGGCCTGGCTTCCTTCGATTTTTTTCTGTTTCCCACCATGAAAACAACGATTGGAGGAAAAAATTCAGCTAAAACGAGGCAGACGCGTATTTTGAAGAGTTCGAGAAATCGTATTATTTGGAGGTGTTAAAGAAATGAAAGAAATGTTGGGAAAAGTGTATCAACCTAAAAGGAGATTACGTTGAAAATAATTGAATGAATGACTAATTTACAAAAAAATCGCCAATAAAAACGTATACTGTTTATTTAGCGCAAACCTCATGCAATTCTGCAGTAGTAGTAGTAGTAGTATTAATATTCAGTTATACTATGTGTAAATACACAAAACGATGAACAGTTTCAGTTATGTCTGTGGCTATCTAAAGAAAAACGTTGTACGTTTTCAAGTTGCTCATAGACGCGCCGATTCTTATACTTTTAATCAAATACCACACTAATACAGTTCTTGTCATTTCAATTTTGTTTTGTACAACGGGTTTGTAATCTAATGGCTGGGTTCATAGAAAACAAAAAGCAAAAAATTCATGTATGTGTTAATTTAATTATTCTAAAAATAATTCAGTTAACATGTTAGTCCAATACTTTTACATTAAATACATTGATCGTATATGTAAAATATTCGTCGCAATCATGTCGATAATGAATGTATCGCACACTCATACGCCAACCAAATTTTATTTTTCATTCGCGACTTAGTAGTTCTTTCTCTCTCACCTATACATAATTATCTGCATTCCACTTACACTCATTTTACAGTGGCAGGTCAATAATTAAAATCACATCGTGGTTGCTAAATATGTACACACTAATTACGAAAGAGGCTGTACCAGAATCAGGATGTACCTTACCATCGATCTTACTATACCATATCGTATATTATCATCAATATTGTGCATTGTTTGTACATACTTCAACCAATATCGCTCCAGAATTTTTTGATAACTAAACGACCGTCGTTAACGATTTTTGCAAAATTTTAATATCATAATTTTGATTATCTCATTCATTGAAATGTTTTATGTTGGCTTAAAATGATATCACTATTTGGCATAACAATAGTACATAATTTTTGTAAAAATACACGAGGTGAACCCAACAGCTAAGCAGTTTAGTAAATTAAAAATAGACCAACTTAATGATATAGTGGTTAAATCTGTGTGTTTTAGACGTGATAATTTTAAAAAATTAAAAATCAATCCGCTTTATGTGATGCGTATGCTGATTTTGTATTTGTTTTCCTCATATGTACGTAAAAGCTTATTGGTTTATTTATTTTCACCACCGATTTTTATAGTAGGAGGACTGCTCTGAACAATAATGTATGAAAGATTAACACTTCTAATCCAAACGCATACAGAAACTTGTCAATGAAGCTAAATGCAGAAAATACAATACAGTGGTATACTCACGAAAATCAAAACGATTGTCCCATCATGGTCATAGCAAGAGGACTACATCCAACCTGTAAAAGTAGTTCAATGATGGAGGACCAAGAAAATAAAGGGTTTAAAACCGTTGGTGCCGTGAACATTATTAAAAAAAAGAGACGTAGCGGAGAGAACCGACTAGAAGCCGTTCCAAAAAAAGAGGAGTTCCCCTGTTCATGCTAACGTTTGATAAATCCGAACAAATAGAAAAAATTACAATATATCACGCGAGAAAGGATCAAAGCTGTTAAAAGAGACAGTACAAGAATAATAAATACAATGTAAAAAATGCCAAGGCTATAACCATACGCAACGATATTGCGCGCGCGAACCAAGATGGGTCTAATGTGCTAAAAACCTCACACCCCTGGATTTCTACGTCTGGGGACCTGCTAAGCAATTACTGTACACAACAAAAGTACCCACATTAGAAATTTTAATTGAAATGATAAGCCCCGTATTTAAAAAAATGAAAATTAAATTCAACCTCGCACTACAAAATTGGAAATAAGAAAAACTTACCTTGCATACATACGGAGTGGAGGAGGTCATTTTAAACAAAATCTAATAAATGAAGTTGATTAAAAGTTTATCAATAACTTAGAAGGTATATTCTTAAACATGGCCCCGGCGAAAAAGTATCTCTTATTTTGACCACAAAGTGAATGATTTCTATGACATGTAGCATACCATTGGATAGGGCATAAACTAGAGAAGTTTTTAAAACAAAAGTTATTTCAAATAGAAAGTAGACAATTTTTATACTTTTGTACGTTTTTTAGGATTTGGGAGCGCATAACTCATTTTTCTTAAACCGATTGTTTTAAATAACGATTTATTTAGATTTATTTATCACAAACACGGTGAACTGAGCGTCACGTCTCCTTGCACTCCCGGGCCTTCAGGTAGTGAATGGGGAACCCTATAAACGGGTATCCCATGAATGAAGTGGGTCCCATTTGTTTGGGATATCCATATAGATGGTGAATGAGTGAGTGAATGTGGGAGGAGGGCGGGGGCGCGGGAGTCGGGGTGCTCGGTGAGCCAGTGGGCTAGTTTAAGGAGTTACGCGACCCGTGCTGATGATCGGCTAGACTGGGGGCCCATTTAACAAAGCCCAGTCGTGAACGGAGCCCTCTGGATACTTGGCGACCTCCAGTTGTATTTAGCCTTGCCTGCGTACACGGATCTCTGTGCAGGTCGACTTATATTTCTCCGATACTCGTGGGAGAAACATGGAAAATAAAAAAATAAACAAAAATAAAGGGGCCGGCACTCTTCAAAAACCGGAGGACGGGAGTAACTCTAACCGTGATGGTGGAGCTACATCATTAGGAGCAAGGGTATGCGACACTTTGGCATCTAAGCCAGGTGGAATTGGAACCGCTATAAGAAATAGGGGGGATTGAAGGAGATCCCCCCAGTCAAAGCGTCGATACAGGGAGAGACGGTCGGCGTTCAGAGTTCTGGAAAAACAAGCTGCGACCCCTGAGGGGCAGCCTACAGTAGAACAGAGTAAATCTGTGGCATGGGCTAAAGAAACTATCGGCTGTGATAGCTCGGAAAAGGCCCTTGTGTCTAAAAGACAGAGATCCCAGGATGAGCAGGAAACGGGCGACAGCAAGCGAGGTAAGGTGCAGGCAGACAAGACGTCGGGTGCTCCTAGGAATCGAAAACTGAAGCTATTCAGTGAGATCCTAAAGGAGCACGTGTTTTTGCTAGCCGTCATTGACAGAAGTCAAGAAAATGGGAATATCACGTCAGAGAAGTGGAGGGTAGTGTATAATGCACCAAACTCCATTTTTCTGCGGATCCTGAGAGAAAATCAAGGATCCCCCCCATCCTGCAGAGATGCGGGAGGGTACCAGGGGCGCGTGAAGTTGACTGCGTGCTCAGACCAGAAATCGGCTGAACTTTACAAAAGGGTAGTGGCCGAAGTAGGCGAGGTATGGCAGGGCGCGAGGCTTGAGGCAGTCTGAAGGGAGGAAATCCTGAGCAGGCCGAGGGTTCGTGTATGGCTGCCAACTGAGCCGGATAAGCCGGAAGAGATCCTCGAGATCATCCGGTCCAGCAATCCCGATCTTCCGACGGAAGACTGGAGGATTGTAAAGCAACAGGAGGCTAAGGGAGGCTTTAGATTGGCAATAATGCTGATCAATAAAGAGTCCCTGGCTTCCCTTGCAAAACTAAAGGGGGTGATCAACTTCGGGTTCGGGTCAATCACCCTTAAAATATATAAAAAGGACGAGACCGAGGCGACTGAGAAAACCCAGCCTGGGGGTGACGGTGAACGGACCTAGCAGGAGACGGTCAAGCGGGCTGAGGACGGCCAGGAGAGTGATGCTTTGGAGCGGCCGGAACTACGAGTCAGATGGCACTATCCCGATGCATGGAGTGCAGGAAGAGGTGAGTAAGGTTGAAGGCTGCCTCGGCAGCTCTCGTGCACAGACTGACTAAGTCAGATGAGGACTTGGTGTTAATCCAAGAACCTTGGATTAGCAATAACAGGATTTGTGGCCTCAGAACGAAAGGGTATAAATTACTATACTCAAGCAACTTTGACAAGATCAGATCCTGTATTTTAGCGAAAAATAATCTAAATATTTTTCTTGTTGAGTGTTGAGGCTGGCTGTGAAAAATTATGGCTGGCCTCAGCCTATATGGATCGCAAAAAGGAGATTCCACCGGATAACCTGAGGGAATTGATCCGAGAAGCAGATCAAAGAAAGATAGGTATTATACTCGGATGTGATGCAAGCGCGCACCACACAATATGGGGAAGCACATAGACATCAACGAGAGGGGTGAGTTATTTTTTGATTATTTATTAAATACCAACCTTTTAGTTTGTAATATTGAACGAGAACCGACATTTATTGCTAAAAATCTACAGGAGGTTTTAGATGTGACCTTTGCGTCAGAAACAATTTTTCATATGATCAGAGGGTGGAGAGTGGCGAAGAAGCACTCATTCTCTGTTCATAGATATGTAACATATAACCTCGACATTAAACCTGTTGGCCGGAAAACCTTCAGGAATCACAGAAGGACAATTTGGAACAAATATGGTGTTGGAGGAACTATTTCCGCTAGAGGTCCCAGGACCTCCAGGGTGGTCTTTATCTCGAAATCGGGAAAAAGCTCACATGCCTATCCAAAGGATCTGAGACCTATAACTCTATCATCCTTTCTGTTGAAAACCTTGGAAAGGTTGGTACATGTAGGTATTCGATCAAAAATTGAGCCCAGGAGTTGGGCAATGTTGCAGCATGCGTACTGTAAGGGAAAGTCGGTGGACACAGCTCTGCACGATCTGGTACGCATGATTGAGAAGTCAATCTACTCGCAAGAGTTCTGTATGGTAGCATTTATCGACATTGAGGGTGCCTTTAATAATGAAAAACCGAGGCGATCATGGACGGATTGTTATTTTTGAACGTGGACTGCCCCATAAGATGGTTGATAAATCAGATGCGATGTAGCGATAGCTGTCTCAGGCAAATATCTGGACACGATTAGAGATGTTATGCAGAATGCACTCTTGATCGTTACGAAATGGGCCAGCAAATGTGGATTAGCTATGAAACCTTCCAAAACAGAGCTAATACTATTTACTAAGAAATATAAAATTCCGGTAGTTAGCCCTCCTACCGTGAACGGCATTAGACTGGCTTTTGCCGACAGAGCGAGATTTTTGGGCATAATCTTTAACAGTAAGCTGAGCTAGAAGCCTAACGTTGTAGAAAGGGTGAATAAGGCTAATGTAGCCATTTACTCGTGCACGAACGCCATAAGTAAGAAATGGGGTTTGAAACCAGAGCTGGTACACTGGCTCTATACTGCAGTGGTAAGACCTGTGCTGGTGTACGGGGTGGGCGTGTGGTGGCCAGCTCTGAAGAATGCTTCAGATGAGGCCTATAGCAGCGCTCAAATTGGCGCTCAGTAAGAAGGGAATCGTCTTGACAGATGAGAAATGGACCAACACCCTCACGTGCAGAGTAGCAAAACAGGTTTGGCCAAAACTGGACCTGCAGCGCTCCAAGGCACTAGTATCCGTGGAAAAACGAGAGTTAGGATTGGTCGTAGGGATACTGACAGGACACTACCTTTTTGGGAAACATGCGAGAAGGCTGGGTCTACAGACGAATGACTTTTGTAGAAGTTGTTTGGACGAAGTGGAGGAAGAGACGTTAGATCACTTCCTATGCTCGTGTCCGGCACTATCACGCAGAAGGTACTTAGGTGTGTATGGTATGGACAGCCTTTCGGAACTCGCGGGCTGTAGAGTGCGAGATATTTTACGCTACATCAGTAGCTCTGGATGGTTTCAGCGGGAGTAAAGGGGAGATAGGATCCTGTGGTATCACAATGGGCCACTACTGGCCTAAGTGTGCGATAGCAGCCACTCTAACCTAACCTAACCTATCTATACTTTTAAAACGGCATGATATTCGGGAAGGATCCGTGCCGGAATCATTTTAAATTAGTTCAACATGTTTCATGATTTTTTTTTCGATTTGAATCAATCTTGCTGCTGCTTTGCCTTTAGATTCTCCTAGTCCCACTTCTTTTAGCTTGTCATTTTTGAGTGGTATATGAACCTCATACCGCCCATTTTTCAACCTCTTGTGTGTGTTTTTATAATGCTCTTCACACTCCACTTCCTCCATAGTTAGGGCTCGTTTTGGATGTAGTTCTTCATATTCCCAAAAACCCTTCAGTTGGTGATCAATATCTGCTAATGTAACATAGTTACTTAGTCGAGTCGTTGGTATGTTGCTCGCCTGAGTTAGACTGCAGGATCTTATCCATCCTATTTGTGAATTTTGAGCAATACACTTGTGTTGTGGGTCCCTTTTTATACCTTCTAACATTATCTCTCCATAAATATCAGCACCTATTAAGATTGCAATAGGTCCGGGAGTATCGAAGGTAGGATCGGCTAGAATTATTCCCCTTTGTAGATCTCCATCCAAACCTAAGTTGTTCTTGTCTGAAATCTGGGACTTATATCGATTGTTTATCTGTTGATGTGGCTTTCCTTTTGTTGCTGTTATTCCCGAAATTTCGGATAGAACCCTTGTTCTTGGCAAACCTAATTGTTGTGCAGCTTGCTGTGTGATAAACGTGGTCTGTGATCCTGGATCGATCAGCGCCCGTAGAATGTTGGAACTATACCGTAAATATTCTGTACTCTGACTAAGGATGCACCTAGTAGAATTGGGTCACAATCTTAGTCCAATGTTGATACGGTCAATTTTGCATAATTGTTCTCTCGTTCCCGATTATTAACGTGTAGCAAGGTGTGATGGTTGCCAGTGGTCATGGTTTTAAAAGGCGGGCAGATGTAGATTCTGTGGTTCTTCTGGCAACATAAGACGCGTTTTAATGGTTGAGCTTGAAACCTTGTTTGTTGAGGTGGTGTTTGTTTGGTGGGACCAACTGATTCTAGAGATTGAAAACGCCACTCTAAAAACTTCAAGAATTGGCTTGTTTCTTGAAATTTCCTTGGGTTTTCCAGTGAGCATTTCGTATATAGAAGTAAGTAAGCAAGCAAAATTTGGAATTACGGATATAGCGTCGTACACATTTTTCTTTATACCCGTGCAACCAAAATGTATTGTTTTATTGCATTCACCAGTGCCAGTAAAAAAGTTATCAAATATACTAACGTTAAATTTGCAACACAAAAAAAATTATCAACAATGGTAAATCACAGACCAAATATAGCACGATTTATTTACTGAACACACAGACAAAAGTTTTTGATGTATAATATCCAATTCCAATTGTAATTTTAGCTCTAAAAGGTAGATCGATGTCCATTTGACAAAATCTTGAATTAAAACTTCCAAACATACATCTTTAGAACACTTGAAATTTGATTGTAGTAACCCCATCAAAGTAACAAAAGCCACAAGTTATTTAAAAAAGCAGCTTAGTTTAAAAATCAATATTGCTCATTAAGCTCGTTGTCTATGGTGGTTAGTTTCATGCTAAGTCGATATCACAACTTTTATCTCAAAGCAATCATGCGGAATTATTCATAATAAAAACGTATGTCGTAGCTTGTGTAGTTCAAAAATTGAATTGAAATTTATATGTTTCGCAAGTATCGTAAGTCACTATTTGGGACATAGATAAAGTTGGTTCAGAAAGAACATATCTTGCAGGATTCGGTTTTTTTACGGTTTCACATGCACATACTTAAATTGATAAAACCAAGTGCTGTGACTATTATCATCGAGGCGACACTGTATTCCGATGTCACACATTAGAAATTTTATATTTCACTTTGCTCTGTTAATGGTGGTAGCAATCACTTACTACGAATTATACATTTTATTTTGAGACCTTGTCAAGGTCATAAATACTAGAAACAAAAATCATAATACTAAACCGCGGCCGTATTTTACGTCACGATAAAAACAATAAACAATAAAACTACAAGCACATACGCAAAAAAGAGATTAAATATGAATGTAGAAATAAATAAACAAAACATTCAATACAAAGACAAAAAATAATTTATTTCTTTAAATTTCATACATAAATGCATAAATCTGTTATCATGATAATTCAGGTAATTTTTCATCACTTTCCACCAGTTCCACCGCCACCAGTGCTATTGGTAGATTTTGGTATTTGTGACGCAGGCTTTCTAATTCGGCATGAGTCTGGATCAAAATCCATCTGAAGCGACTGTGCACTAATATTTATTCCCGTTTTTGGATTAGAAACTCGCATGGTACATTTGTGAGCCACTTTAGCGGCTTGTGTAAATTCCGGTCCATCACCCATTTTCAAAAAAAATATTTTTTTATTTTTAAATTTTTGTTTTTTCTTTATTCTGCTCGATTTAACGTTTTGATGAGAACTAAAAATATGTAAGCGATCGCATATAAATTTATATTCTCTTCAATTCGCGGAAATTTATTAAAATGTGTGTAAGTATATACGATACATGCATCCTCATATATGAACGACACGTATGTTAAATGAAAACGACGGTAGTTATTTTGTTATTGACTGTCACTTCACCTACGCGAAATTTTAAAATAATTTGGTGATGATATTGAGCCCAAACTAATTCCTTGAAAAACTAAGATCAATTTAGTTCTAACAAAATTGTTTATTTAATTTCAAAGAAATAAAAATTCTGATTAAATTATATAACTTGATGCGATTCTTGGAAAAATTATTGGAAACGTTTACATTTTGGTTGTGTGCAAAATTATTTTATGTTGATAAACTAAATCTATTTTTAGCTTAAAGGTTAAAAATACCTACTGGCCTTCCACCCAATTTTGTTTTGTTTTACTGGCACTACATCCCATTGTGGAATTTGGCACCTCATTTTTAAGGTTACATAATCAGGTTATACTGGAAGCGACATACTGCTACTGAATAGGGCATAATGGTATGCTGCCGGGTGAATGATCACGTGTCCTCCATTTTACAATACACATCTTTTCTTATGCTTTCTCATGGCGGCGGTTAGTCATGGTCATATAAAAAACCCATTATGAATAATGTAAACAATAAAATTACAAACGCATACACAAAAGAAAAATAAAACGAAT
The DNA here is from genome assembly GCA_932526605.1 of Nephrotoma flavescens. Lineage (NCBI taxonomy): Eukaryota > Metazoa > Arthropoda > Insecta > Diptera > Tipulidae > Nephrotoma > Nephrotoma flavescens. The sequence goes on along the minus strand of OW052221.1, from coordinate 267,169,147 downwards.
GGAAAAAAATTATTTAATTTTCAATTTAAATTTTTCATCACTTTCTACCAATTCCACCGTGTGCCATAATTTTCCACCGCCACCGGTACTACTCTGAGATTTTGATATTCATCTGGATCCAAATCCATCTGAAATGTTTTTTATTCCCTTTTTTGGATCAGAAACTCGCATGGTAGATTTGTTTGAAACTTGAGCTATTTGTGTAAATTCGGGTTCATCGGCCATTTTCAAAAAAAAAAAATATTTTCTTTATTTAAACATAAATATTTTTTTTTGTTTATTTTTAGTCTACTCATTTTACCTGCTTTGCATTGTTAAGTACTGCGAGTGTATGTAAGTGATTGCATATTGTTTAATATCATGTCCAATTCGGGGTTTTTTATTATCATGTGCGTTTACACTACTGGGCGGATAATGTCGTTTCCTTTCGATTTTAAAATTATTTTTAATGCTACTCTCATGCGGTTGATGGCGTAGTCGTTATCGCATTGTCTCTCTCTCTCTCTCTCTCTCTCTCTCTCTCTGACACGCGCCAGCAACTATTTTTTTTCGACTCAGTTTTGAAATAATTGAATCATAAAATTTTCAATCCACTTTTAAACCCGCCTTTGCTTAGACAAAAGTCAAAAAGACGATCAATTTTGCTAAAACTCGAGCACATCATGTTTCATTTTAAGATGAATAATGAGTTATTTTGATGGTTCCATTAATGAAAATTGTGCAGATCCAAAGACCAATATGGGAATTCAGACCTTTTTTTCCCATTTCAATGTATTGAGAGAGGTTGCTTAAGTAAGATTTAAACCAGGTAAAAAACAGACTTCAGAACCCAAAGTTGTTGAAGCGAGTCAAAGGCCCTAGCAAAGTCTATATACCACATCAACTTGCTTGTGATTTTCTATTTCTTTTATCGTGCTGCTAGTGAATTGCTTAAGGTTGTTTGCTGTGGATTTTTTTGGTACAAACCACTTTCATTGGTTAAAAATGACGTTTTTTTTCTTGTGAATTTTTTTCAGTAACTGATTGATTGATTTAAGGAAAATTTCAGAAGGAAGGAAGGAACGAACGCAACAGTATACCTACCTTTAGTGACACAAGAAATACATTCAATGGAACGCTCCAAGTCCTTCTCGTAAATAACGGACCCGGCACTATCGGTCAGAGATGGAAACCAATAGTAAAAGCATATGTAAAGATTGCTACCAACATGCCTGGCTTCCAAGAATTACACAATGAAACCCTAGATAACAGTTGAAACTTCTAAGAAAACTGAGGAACGCTGACAGTGGAATTTACCATCTGCCACGAGAAAATGCCTGAAAATCGAAAGAAAAATTGAGATAGCTAAACAAATACAGATAATAGCAAATAAAATGATAGCAGGAAGTATACTGTAGATAATATGAGTACTGTCGAGACTGCAGAGGCAGCAACAACAAATAGAAACATGAGCACACCAATGTGAGTTAAATAATTTAGAAAGTTACCATTCTTCAGGAGTATTCGTAAACATTTGTAAAATACATCAAAATGCATATAGATATATGTAAAGTCTCTAAAAATCGCAAAATCCGTCAGAGTTCTGCCCATATTCACCCCATAGAGAGAAAATATTATAAAAGTGTGGACAAGACTCCGTGGACATCTCTAATAAAATCATTTTCAATGTTTTGGACTGTGGAAACCAATTGTAGATGGCGCCACTACAATCCATCCACTGGCAAAATCCTCGGGTTCATAAATGGGAAACGCCGTAAATCATGTAATTTTCAAGAATTTTTATGTTCTCGAGCATCTTGTTTTTCTCGGAGATGAGGGCTCAAGTTATACCTATTAGAAAAGCAGACCATAATAAGATTAATTGCAGCAGGATGGACCCCAAAAATTGGCGAAAAACTAGCGAAAATCTGTTTTGCCCATATGACAACCTATTGTCCAATGAGGTTTTCCTAACCAATACTATAATCTCTAAAGAGTGAAGAATATTTACCCATAATACTCAACAACAATTTCTTGCAGATTCTGGGCAAATTTTTGCAAATTTTTTTGTAACCATCCGGATCGAGGTTCTTGGAATAAAGAGTTATAAAGTTTCTTTAAATTTCATTTATTATAGAAAAATATATAAAAATACATTAAAATTATGACATAAATCTGTTAATGACCAGTCCCCATCACGAAAATACTAAGAATGACTTTGGAATGTACCTAAGGCACATTAAAATATCAGATTTTTAAATTTCATGGGACACCTTGTCAGACCCATTACAAAATCAAATTATATACTAGGGGCACTCGTTTGGGTTTAGACAGTGTACCAATGTCACTGAAGTTCATGCTAAATGTTTAGAATGAATTTGAAATGTACCTAAGGCACATTAAAAAATCACATTTTTATGTCTCATAGGACCCCCTGTCAGACCCACTAGGAAATCAAATAATTTGGACACTCGTTTGAGTTTAGACAGTGGGCCAGTGTCACTAAAGTGCATGCTAAATGGTTCACGGAAAAAAATAAGCTTACTATGTTAAAGAAAGTTTTTTCTTTATTTAATGAAAAATATTTTTGCTTGCTTTAAAAACCAAATTTCTATGACCATACCAGTTTTTCTAGTTATAAAAATTGTTTTCTTATGAAGAGAATTATTTCTTGACGGAAATTTTAACATTGAATTCTGTCTTGAGAATTATTGTTCTTGCATTTATCGTTGCCATAAATTCTTCATAACAACAGGAAAAATTTAGTTTGAAGAGAAATACTTTTAATTTAATCTTACTTTTTCTTAAAACGAGAAATTTAACCTTTTCTTAAAACAAAACATATGAAATATCACATTTAAAACTGGAAAACGTTTCTTGATAATAAAAAAATAATTTCTCTTTTTGATAAACTAATGAATTCTAGAATTTCTAAAAAGTCATCTTGATTGAAGAAATAATTAATCTTTAGCCATTCTCAGTTTTCCTTAATCAAGTTAAAAATTTCAAATACTGTATATTTTTTTAGTATGTTATTTCAAGAAAAAAATTTCTTATCACAAAAAAGTAATTTTATAAACTTCAACATAATATTTCTTGGTTTAATATATATGTCTCAAGCTGAGAGAATACCTTTAATTATTAAAAAGGATTTTTCAATGCATACTCTATATTTTTTAAAACGAGTGAAACATTTGAGAATATATAAAATAAGTAATATTCATTATCTTGTGAACAGTTTAATATTAACAACGTGTGAGTCACGTCAGAAATCCCATTTTAGAAATCCCACGGTTTTCTTATTTTGTCGAGTAGAATTTGATTGTGTAATTTTGTGCGTCTAACGGTAAAATTTATGCATAATGTATAAAAAATCTTGATGTGTGTGTGGGCAGCAATAATGGCGATCCGATGAAACGTGGTTTGGTAGCAATGGAGGCGTTTCAATGAGGCGCGGTTCGGCTGATGATTTCCCACTGGTATCTAGCACTGGCTAATATTTGGTACTGGATAATGGTGCTTTTGATTCACTTAATTAATACCAAAATAATTGTTTAATTTAATAATTTGTTTTTATTTAATTCGGTTGTTGATACTCCAAAATCTCAAAAATAAGTGACCGAGATGGTAAATTTTTACAATAAAATTTAAGTTACAGGGTGGTTTTTAAATATAAAATCTCGCTTAGTACTAAATTCCTTACCATTAAAAATATTTAATTTCGTTCAAATCTACCCTTATCGACGAGACAATTTACCTAAGAGCAATTTGAATACCGAAATTTAAAATATTAGTGAGTGTACAAGTAATTGATATACAGGAATCGCACTACTGTTGACAAACAACTGTCAACAAGCGTAAATATTATGTGAATATTTTGAATGGTAAGTTTAGCTAAATAAATTAGGATAAATCAAGTGATTCTCAACTGGTAAAGAAAATTAATTACTGAAGGTTTTGAAGAATCATTTGATTTGTCCTTTACATTTGTGTTTGATTATAGTTAATTGAAAATAATGCCAAATACATTTTGTTTAGATGTACAATAACAACACAATGGGATTTACAATAATAATGGACTTCAGCATGAATTGAGATACGATAAGTATTATACATTTAATTGATTTGCTTTTAACTAATTTTGTTATTTAATTTCAGGTGAAGTTTCCCGTTTCTGTTTAATTGCAGCTGAATTTGGACAATGTACTTTGGGAGATAATGTGGGATTTCTCACGTGATTATCACACCAGAAATCCCATAGATCCGTTTCATGATTAAAGCATATGTTTTGCTTTCGTTTAATTGTGCAAAACTGTGCATGTCAAAATCAATTTAGTTCTCCTCCAGAATTGGTCAGGATTTTTCCTAGAACGGCTATATTTGCCTATTTACATAAGATATGCACAACGCCTATTGAAGTAGATAGATCAACCATGTAAGAAAATGTCGTTGTTTACTAGTAAAAGTGCTTAGACTAAGTGAATATAACGTAAAAAGACCAGACTTCAATAGTGGCATACACCCCATCAGTCAGAATTGGGAACATAGAAACCCTTAATTCAACCCTAATTCAAAAGATCAATTTCTGAAAATTTTTATATGAGTGATATCTGGAAATCCCACTTTTTATTAATGAAATTTAACCCCACTTTTTATTAATGAAACTTAAACTAGTTGAAATGAACATTCAGATGAATTTCATGAGTGTGCCTACTCCCCATCAGCCAGAATCGCACTTACAAGGCCGTTATCCTACACCCCTACTTTCAAAAGATCAAGTTCTGAAAATTTTTATATGGGTGATGGATATCTGGAAATCCCACTTTTTATTAATGAAATTACTTAAACTAGTTGAAATGAACATTCGGATGAAATTTCATGATTGTGCTTACTCCCCATCAGCCAGAATCGCACTTACAAGGCCCTTATCCTCCACCCCTACTTTCAAAAGATCAAGTTCTGAAAATTTTTATATGGGTGATTTCTGGAATCCCACCATTTTGTATTTAATTCACTAGAACTGATTTTTTGTTTGTCTTCGTTTATTTGCCTTTTATTCACTGACAGATAAATCAATTTTTTGGTCATTTAGCTATCCCCAGGAAGCACCGCGTGGAGGCGACCAAGTTACTTCCCATTTTTTCGTAGTTCTTTTTTTTTTGTTTTTTTTATTTTATGTTTTTTCCCCTAAATTTTTTAATATTTTTTTAATTTTTTTTTATTTTTTTATTTTTTTTTGTATTTTTTTAGTTTTATTATATTCAATGTTTAATTTAGTTATAGTTTCATTTGTAGTTTAGTTCATCGTTTAATTTTCTAAAAAGAGAATCGTTGCTTTAAACCGTGCACTTGTTTCTGCGAGGACTAGTTCGCTTTTTTGGTCGTCATACAGATGGTAAAGTTCGTCTGTCCTGTGAATGTAGGTCACAAAATGCGGAGACTCCAGTAAACGGGCTAGAACTGATAAAACTTTAAAATTTTTGCCTCTGATTTGGAGTGTTTTGGAAATATCGTTGAGATCGTCATTCTTAAATTTTTTTGAGATTCAACATCAAATACTACTAAGCGATTTATTGAAACATCATTTACATGCTCGTTGCCACAGGAGCAAATTTTTACTTCATTAAAATATATAGCCGTTTCTATACTTTTTAGGTCATTTTCAATGACATCCATTAAAAGTGGGATTTCCAGATATCACTCATACAAAAATTTTCAGAAATTGATCTTTTGAATTAGGGTTGAATTAAGGGTTTCTATGTTCCCAATGCTGACTGATGGGGTGTATGCCACTATTGAAGTCTGGTCTTTTCACGTAGTCTAATTCACTTAGTCTAAGCACTTTTACTAGTAAACAACGACATTTTCTTACGTGGTTGATCTACTTCAATAGGCGTTGTGCATATCTCATGTAAATAGGCAAATATAGCCGTTCTAGGAAAAATCCTGACCAATTCTGGAGGATAACTAAATTGATTTTGACATGCACAGTTTTGCACAATTAAACTAAAGCAAAACATATGCTTTAATCATGAAACGGATCTATGGGATTTCTGGTGTGATAATCACGTCAGAAATCCCACATTATCTCCCAAAGTACATTATGCACAAATTTTACCGTTAGACGCACAAAATTGCACAATCAAATACTACTCGACAATATAAGAAAACCGTGGGATTTCTAAAAAGGGATTTCTGACGTGACTCACACTTAACAACGTGTATTTTTGAGATTGTCAAATAAAATTATTTTAAAGTGGCTTTTGAAAAATAATTAAAGTGGAATTAAGTAATTGAATGTAAGTTATATATGTATTACATATATTTTTATTTTGAATTAACAAGTGATCACTCTATTTTGTGTGTTTTATGTGAGTTATTTGTGCATAATGATTTTATAGTTGTATTTTAATTTTTTTAATTAGAGAAATTGCTGACAAAAATCTAACTTTATAAATAGCAACATTAACTGGTTCTGTTAATTCATCGTTGTCTGAGTAGATCAGGACACATCATCAATCAACCCTTTCTTCTCCATCAAGGAGAGAAATGTCATCAGCAGAATTTGTTAGAACTGTCTAACTAGAGTAAGTAACGCTACTATTGATTTTGGTTTTATTTCACAGAATTTTGAATAGTTTCTCGAATCGACCAAAGGGTTCAAAATCTTAAAGATTTTTAAAGCAGCAACTCTACCGCCGCTCAGCGAAAGGACCCGCAATCTACTAGTATCTACAGTTATGGATATATTGGTCGAAACCCCTGTGCTAGCTGATTTATTTAAAACAATTGCGTGATTGAAGTGATATTGAGCATTTTTTTCCTGGGGAAAAAAAAGTAAATAAGAATGAATTATATTTAAAACTGATTGCTAATTATTGTTTTATTTTCAGGGGTAAAAAACCAACAGGCTTATGCAACAAGCATAAAAACCGCTAATGTAAGCTCCGAAGATCGGTTATTAGAAAAATAAATTTAAAAATAGGAATCTTACGGAGAATTACGTCATACACTTAAAACATTTAGTTTTTCCCACACTTCCAAACGGAACCAAAATATTGAAGCAAATTTATGTCTTCTGTTTAATTATATTTGTATTTTATTGTTGTAATTTTTATGGCATTGCTAATTAATATTAAATTGAATCTTTATATTTCTTATAATAAAATAAAATAAAAATTATAAAATAAATTTATATTGTTATTATTTTGGAAATTATATAAAATGTTGCTCAAATAAACAGGAAAAATAGGTGGAAACAAGAAATACTATTACAGCTTTCAAGAAGTTACTTCTGCATTCTAGAAAATCAAAAGCTTTTCCAAGAAATGCGTTTGAAGTATTTAAGCAATTCCTTCTCTACAACTTATAAATTCGTTCTTCTATCAAGAAAAAAAAAAAATTCTGACAGAAAATGAATTTTAATTATTAGAAAATGACTCTTAACAAAAGAAATGTAGATTATACAATTATATGTAATATTTCTTAAAACAAGCCTAAATTTATTGCATTTTGAGATACGGGTACCTTATTACCTAGAAATATTATATTAAAAATTAAGAAGAGCAATTAGCTCTACAAAATAATATTTTCTTGCTTTAAGAAATTGAATTTCTTTCAACAATAAAAAAAATATTATGTTAATACTTAAATAAAAACATCAAATGAAGCAATTGGAAGTTTGCATTATGAAAAAGTTATCTTAGCTGAAAATCAAGTGCTCATTTTTCTTAAATTATTCAGTTTTTTCTTCGTTGTAACAAGTTTTTTTTCGTGATATACGTACAGTATACAAATGTATGAGACTGATAATGACTTATGAGTCAAATCGTACCAAAAATGTAAAGCCTTGGCATTGGTCTTATAACCTGTCTAATTTCAGTACTTTTTTGATTCTGTGCAAAATGGTTACATTTTTATTGAATTTATTGTACCTATGGTTTTCACTTTTTATGTGAGTTGCGCGAATCTTGATTTTAAGTACATTTTTAAATTTGGTTATGTGATGTGTTCTTTGTATTTTATCTAAAATGAGCGTCCTGTTTGGTCTAAGTATGCCGACTTCCAGTTGTATTTAGCCTTACTTGTGTACCCATGTTTCTCTAGACGACATGGTAGCAGCCATAGTCTTCTATGAGATGTTTTTGCCAAAACTGACAAGACCCTGCCTTTTTGAGGAACATGCGAGAAGGCTGGGTCTACAGATGACTGACTTTATAGAAGTTGCATGGATAACTTCCTATGCTCGTGTCCGGCACTATCATACAGAAGGCATAGGCATTTGGGCGTGTACAGTATGGCCAGCACTTCGAGATATTTTGCGGTACTTACGAAGCTCCGAAGAGTTTTGAACAGGTGTAAAGGGAAATAGGTTCCTGTGGTATCACAACGGGGCACTCCTGGTCCAAGTGTGCGGAAGCAGCCACTCCAACCTAACCTTGGCCTAAGTAAAACACACATATATGGTGGATGTGGTTTTTCGGTTCTCCAAGTGCTACAAAAAATGTTTGTAAAGATGATGATGATTGATGATGGTGATGTTCCAATAAAAATGTGTTGAAAAAAAAACTATTGCTCCAATTAGTCGAAATGAGAAGATGATGATGTTGTAAATTTAATTAAAGGTGATTCAGGAAATAAAAGCCACACTATTGAACTACTTGAATTATAAAAGCCAAATATAATTTTAATAAACGAACTAACACACTGTATATTTAATTTTAATCTTAATTTATCGCTGGTTTTTAATCGAATGAATATGATTTAATTATACAATAAATATTTTACATATTATACGTTAATATATAACTGTCACGTTTGAATTGTATAATTAATGTAGAATGTAACTTTGAATATAAAAATGTACTAATATTAAATAAAGTACTAGTACGATATACTACGTAACTAATTATATTATAGAACGCACCCATCGTGCTACTATTCTAGTACTACAACATGACATAATGGAAATAATGACAGTTAAGTCGACAATTTGTGTTTACAAAGTGAATGTTACAAGAATGTCAAAAGATAAGTATAAATTATATAAAATAAATGTTTAACAATATAAAATTATTAATTAGTTTCTTAATTTTAGATATACATATTATTTGGTTTAATTTTACAAAGTTGGTAAGTATGTGAATATAAGTAATTTTCTTGTTTTGGTTTAATTTTAGGTACAGCTGAGAATGATACCGTAGCACTTGGAGTTGCAAATAACTGTGTGTTGGTTTGTTTACAAACATTTAATAAATCTTTGAGTAAACCAGCTGTTATTTGTTTGTTTTATTTTAGAGTTTCGCTAACATACTCCCGCACATTAAGAAATTTAATTTCTTAATAACAACTGTTTTGAGAAGCTATCCTGGATATTAAAATTTGTGGTCTTTGGTGGTTTTGTGTATACTGGAACTTTGCTTATCAGCTGTAGACTGGATGCGTTGATATTTGTGATGACCTTCATAATATGTTTGACTTCGGCAGCATAATACTTTAAGCCAATTCTGTTGTAAGGTGAAATGACGTATCGTGTACCAGTATCGTGTTGTTTGGTGAATTGTACACAAGACTCGTGCAACTGTTTCTGTGTATTGTGACGTGCTGGTACCAATGGAATTGTGTAAATGCCAGAGTAGTTGGTACGGCATTTTAATGACATAAGTGCGCGGATGTTCTCAAGATGGATTGATGGTTGTGCTGGATCCGTGTCTTCTTCAGGAAGTGAACAGCTACTGTGAAATTTTGTTATGTACTCATTATCTGAAGTGCGAAAAAGTGATACAGTAAACTTCTGCAATGGAAAAATAGACATTAATAAATTGTCATATTGGTCGAAAATTAATTGTGGTATTAAGTGTTGCAGTGTTTTACGAAGCCACTTAAAGTTGATTTTGGTTTTACACCAAATTTTGTCTGGGATGTTGTGATGTTTAATTAACGATAGTCGAGTTAATTGGAATACTTTTATATTGCGATTGCCTTTAGCCTTATGATGAACTGCTTCGATGACTAGGCGTTTGAGTTTTATCGCATACGATTGCTTCACTGGAATTTTGTTTTCTTTCCATCGAGATTTTCGTCGAATTTCTGAATCGTTGGTTATTTTGGTACGGTGATGTATAATTGTGAGATGAAATACGGACGGTTGATTATGAGTTATCGCAGTTGTCTGTGTCAGCAAGTCGTTCTTAACTTTAATGTTGAGATCGGTAGAATCTTTCGATGCATGTGAACTGTTATCGTCGGTTGGCTGCTTTGATAACACAGACGTGTTGTCTATTGTGAATTTTGTGGCTTGATTGGATACATCATCGATTTGCTGTTGATTCCCTGATTCGGTGGTCGCGTGCATGATGAGAATAGGTTGCGTTTGGTTCTCAAGGTTACCTGCGACTAACCAACCAAATTTTGAAGATTGAAGTGGTGGAATGTCCTTGATTATCAGCTTTTCTGGATTTAAAATTTCAAAGAACACGTCAGCCCTAAGAAGAACATCGATTTTATTTGGTCGGAAAAATTGAGAATCGGCCAAATTCAAATTCTTAATTAAGTTTGATGGATATTTGATTGGATTCGTTGGCAATAAATTAGCGATTTTGTTTATAATATGAGCCTTGATTGATAATTTATAAGCTGGATCGAAACGTGAGCTAATGGTCATATTGATATTTTCTTTGGTGTATCCAGCCGATGTGGATGCTAAACCGTAAATAGATAACGATGACGGATGTCGTGGTAGGTTTAGGCTTTGAGCACAAGATTCTGTGACAAAGGATGTTTGCGATCCTGAATCTAAAAGCGCTCTGAATGGCTGGAGTTTTCCGGTACGTGACATAATATGGATTACAGCTGTTGGTAGTACCGTGGTTGTTGTTGATAAGTGTGTGTGGTATACTTGGCTATTGTCGATTTGGTTTTGTTCAATAGTGGGTGGTGGCTTGGTGAATGAGTGTGATGAATGATCATGCGCATGTTGGTTGAGTAAAGCATAATGGGTTGAAGTTGTTTGAGGAGAACTTTGGAGAATATCATTTTCAGCTTGGTGAAGTAGTGTGTGATGTCGCTTATTGCAAATGAGACAAGATGCTCTGTTAAAACACTTTACACTAGTATGTCCCTTCCTTAAGCAATTACCGCATAAATTATTGTCTGCTACTAGATTCATTCTCGATTCGAAATTTTGATTTTTGAATTCTGGACATCTAAACAGAGGGTGTTGTTGCTTACATACTATATACACTCGAAATGGTTATAAGAACTATTAGCAACTAGAAATGTTTTTGCACTTGCTTTGCGTGTGAATTTCATGGTTGTGACATCGCAAATTTCTAGTGCATCGCACCTTTTATTTAAAAACGTAATTAATTCGTTAACTGTAGGAAAATCTGTTCCAACTGATTCGTTCGCCCACAACTGTTTCGACTCGTTATCTATTTTGCCTAGTAAAATATGTATGAGCCAAGGATCGCGTGACTCAGCCCTTGGTCCTAACGCCCTTAAACCGCGAACTATTTCGTCAGCTGTGTCGCAAACTTTCCGTAACTCCTTCCCGTTAGAGTGAACACAAGATCTTTGATCAATAAACGTATGGATTAATGAAGCAATTATGGGTGTTAACTTGTTATAGCGGTTGCATAATTTGTCCCATGCCTCAACGTAATTATTTTCCGTTATGGAAATATGCCGTATCAAAGCAGAAGCTTCCCCTTCTAGTACGCTATTCAATATTTGTAGTTTTTGCACTTTACTAATTTTAGGATTGTCGTGTACCGTTGTTTTGAAAAGATCGTGGAACGACGCCCAATATTTATAATCGCCCGAAAATTTTGCAATATCAATTTTAGGTAGCCGCACGTGATGCGACGTATTAATTTCTTCGTAAAAGCTTTTCTGCTGATACATAAATTGCTCAAGAGTAGCGTTTAGATCGGACGTTCTACTTGGTTCAGTTTGTCCCAGCTTAGCACTCGCACGCATTAATAATTCACGAGCTTTCAAATATATTTCCTTAACCTCATCAAGTATTGAAACATACTTAGGAAAATCTAATAATTGAACTTCGAGCTCATTGAAAATTTGATATCTATCTTCAAGAATTTCTCGGCGGGATGTTACGGCCTCGAGCGTAGTGGATTCATTTATTGTTTCAGCAAACCGTAAAATGTTTTTTATTGAACCAAGCGCCCGATCACGCAACAATGTTAATTTTTCAGCCTGTAACGGAATTCTACTTAAATTCCGTTACTAACCTATCCCAAACAAAAAAACTAATAATTTTCTTATCTGCATGACTTTGGAGATAATTCTCTAACTATATCTAACTTATGTACCAGTCATGCTACGTCTTCACATTTTCTTTTTACGTTTTTTTACTACAAGGCCATTTAATTAATTCATGTTAGAATTTTTTTTAATGAGTTTCTGTGGGGTAAGCGTAAATAGTTTATGTAATTCGACATCTCTACATTTTTCAAGTACACGATAAATGCAAGTGGTTTATTTATGTATAGCGTTGACATATTTACGAATACGTCAACCTATGTGAAAATCAAAACCATTTGTATTTGTTGTTGTACAAACTTCCGCTAGTAGCAAATACGAGCCGGAAATTCACAACATGCGCGGTTTCTAAAGGTTTTCTGGATTGTCATCAAAAATAAAATGTAAGTTGATTGAGAGAACAATTTTAATCACTGGGTTAAAATGTAAATTCTCTCTCTCAACAAGTAATTAATTTTGGAATAAATACCGCGAAATTTTCTCGGTTGAGGGCAGTCAGTGAACATTAATTATCCGGGTAGTAGCTCAGCTCGGCGGATAATTAAGTTAAATACATACCTAGTTTTTTTTGTTTTGGTTTTGATCTTGTGAATAAAGTTTTCTGTATAAAGTAAATATTGTGTCTTTTTTTTGGTGAAGAACAAAGCGGTAAATTGGTAAGTATACCAGGGCTCGCCATACTAACTCTTACGGCACAGGTAGCAGGGTGTTCTTTTGGCTGTCTCTCGGGACGGGAATGTTGTGACATAGGCACTCTTTCCCTTTCTGCCAAAACCACCGTGGTACCCATAATACTTACTAACTTTCGTTGTGGGCCCGAGGCCATTATATTCTCCTTATCGTATTAGTCGATCTAATATGGTGGTGTAAACACCATAATATACAACCGCGGTCGACTCGATCCGCATAACGGGTCGGCTGACAATGCCACTATGTAGGGGTCCGTTACCCCACTCAACTGTTCCCTCTTTCTTCTGCGGCTAGCAAGGCCGCTATCCATGCACTCCAATACCCACGCCATTTTCCTCTAAAAGACTGAGCTGCGGGAATAAATGCCGCAAGGAGTGCGAACATGGGTAGTGGCAAATTCTGTGAAACCGGGCTGGCCTCAATAGGTAAGAGGCTAACCCGTTTCAAGCCATCTTGAGATATTTAGCACTTCACTTTATATTCACGAGGTTTTAATAAAATTGAAAACGCACTATATATTCGTATAGAAATTTCCACGCGGATTTTATTTATGTACGGCACGGCACGGTTATAAAAATGAAAAATTTTACCTTAGTAAAACTGGAGTCCCGGGTTTCGGCACCAAAAAATGTTTGTAAAGATGATGATGATTGATGATGGTGATGTTCCAATAAAAATGTGTTGAAAAAAAAACTATTGCTCCAATTAGTCGAAATGAGAAGATGATGATGTTGTAAATTTAATTAAAGGTGATTCAGGAAATAAAAGCCACACTATTGAACTACTTGAATTATAAAAGCCAAATATAATTTTAATAAACGAACTAACACACTGTATATTTAATTTTAATCTTAATTTATCGCTGGTTTTTAATCGAATGAATATGATTTAATTATACAATAAATATTTTACATATTATACGTTAATATATAACTGTCACGTTTGAATTGTATAATTAATGTAGAATGTAACTTTGAATATAAAAATGTACTAATATTAAATAAAGTACTAGTACGATATACTACGTAACTAATTATATTATAGAACGCACCCATCGTGCTACTATTCTAGTACTACAACATGACATAATGGAAATAATGACAGTTAAGTCGACAATTTGTGTTTACAAAGTGAATGTTACAAGAATGTCAAAAGATAAGTATAAATTATATAAAATAAATGTTTAACAATATAAAATTATTAATTAGTTTCTTAATTTTAGATATACATATTATTTGGTTTAATTTTACAAAGTTGGTAAGTATGTGAATATAAGTAATTTTCTTGTTTTGGTTTAATTTTAGGTACAGCTGAGAATGATACTGTAGCACTTGGAGTTGCAAATAACTGTGTGTTGGTTTGTTTACAAACATTTAATAAATCTTTGAGTAAACCAGCTGTTATTTGTTTGTTTTATTTTAGAGTTTCGCTAACATTGATATGTTCAGCAAAGTTGTTGGTCTTGACTTGCGCTTTGCTGAAGAGAGCATAACGAAAACCTTAATGGTTTAGGAGCTACCAACGTGAAAATGAGGTTATGTTCTGACTCAATGCTAATTTATTACACTCCTGAAAAAGCGTGACCGAAATTCTGGTCCAAGAACCATCCCGATATCACAGCTACATCAAAAGTTACAATTTTGGCGGTGTAGGTTTAATTACAAGCTAAACCGACCACTCGTTCCTCGAAAACGGTAACTGTATTAAAATCGGGATTTATTGTAATAAATTGTAATAAATGTGTAACAAATTATAGTACAGGTTTCATTGAGGCGGGTTAATTTGGTCGGTGCAGGTTAAGAGCACTTACATTGGCATAATTTCAGTATTCAAGAATGCATTTTAAATGTTACACGGCAAACTTAACCTCAACTCATTAAAACGGTATTAAAAAATTTATCGGTTTTACATTGTAATTTTGGTAAATATTTTCGGACGACTTTTATAGTACGACATGTTTTGTAGTTGTTATATTACCATAATCTATATAAAAATGAATTCCTGTCTGTTTGTTTGTTCCGAATGGGCGTCTCAGCCGCTGAACCGATCGCCATGAAATTTTTACCACGTACAAGTTGCAATTTTTTTCGAAAATTTAATTTTTTTTAAATTTTTCCACGAAAATGAGTTTATGAAGCTGGTTATATGAAATTACTGACATGTTCGAATCCGAGGGGCCCAGCCTTGGATCAAAAATTAATTTTTACATGTATATAGATACAAATATTTCACCGATATGAAGTTTATACTAAATTTATCCTAAAACTACAAAAACAACAAATGTTATGAATGTATGTGTAAAAATAGAACATTTAGGCGTTTAAAATAAAAAATAGTTTATTTCAAACTAACTGCAAAAACACAATTAAACAAAATTTAGTTTTATAATTAAAGGTATATAATTAAATTTTATGCATTTATAACAAAATATTACAAATATTTTAATCGAATGATTAATGAAAATTAAAACTTACTAATCTAATACTTGTCCCTGATCGTATATACCCCTAATTTTGTTCATTTACTCAACTTTAGCGTAATACTAAACACATTTCCAGGTGTTGACCATCGGTTTCCTTGATAGCAAAATTAGGTAATGGTAATATCTGTTCACTCGAGCCGAATCATGAAGTTCTAATAAAATCTACACCCTCAAATTTGGCCTGGATCGCATCTACCCCCTAATTTTGTTCATTTACTCAACTTTAGCGTAATACTAAATACATTTCCAGGTGTTGACCATCGGTTTCCTTGATAGCAAAATTAGGTAATGGTAATATCTGTTCACTCGAGCCGAATCATTAAGTTCTAATAAAATCTACACCCTCAAATTTGGCCTGGATCGCATCTACCCCTAATTTTGTTCATTTACTCAACTTTAGCGTAATACTAAACACATTTCCAGGTGTTGACCATCGGTTTCCTTGATAGCAAAATTAGGTAATGGTAATATCTGTTCACTCGAGCCGAATCATGAAGTTCTAATAAAATCTACACCCTCAAATTTGGCCTGGATCGCATCTACCCCCTAATTTTGTTCATTTACTCAACTTTAGCGTAATACTAAACACATTTCCAGGTGTTGACCATCGGTTTCCTTGATAGCAAAATTAGGTAATGGTAATATCTGTTCACTCGAGCCGAATCATGAAGTTCTAATAAAATCTACACCCTCAAATTTGGCCTGGATCGCATCTACCCCCTAATTTTGTTTATTTACTCAACTTTAGCGTAATACTAAACATATTTCCAGGTGTTGACCATCGGTTTCCTTGATAGCAAAATTAGGTAATGGTAATATCTGTTCACTCGAGCCGAATCATGAAGTTCTAATAAAATCTACACCCTCAAATTTGGCCTGGATCGCATCTACCCCTAATTTTGTTCATTTACTCAACTTTAGCGTAATACTAAATACATTTCCAGGTGTTGACCATCGGTTTCCTTGATAGCAAAATTAGGTAATGGTAATATCTGTTCACTCGAGCCGAATCATTAAGTTCTAATAAAATCTACACCCTCAAATTTGGCCTGGATCGCATCTACCCCTAATTTTGTTCATTTACTCAACTTTAGCGTAATACTAAACACATTTCCAGGTGTTGACCATCGGTTTCCTTGATAGCAAAATTAGGTAATGGTAATATCTGTTCACTCGAGCCGAATCATGAAGTTCTAATAAAATCTACACCCTCAAATTTGGCCTGGATCGCATCTACCCCTAATTTTGTTCATTTACTCAACTTTAGCGTAATACTAAATACATTTCCAGGTGTTGACCATCGGTTTCCTTGATAGCAAAATTAGGTAATGGTAATATCTGTTCACTCGAGCCGAATCATGAAGTTCTAATAAAATCTACACCCTCAAATTTGGCCTGGATCGCATCTACCCCCTAATTTTGTTCATTTACTCAACTTTAGCGTAATACTAAACACATTTCCAGGTGTTGACCATCGGTTTCCTTGATAGCAAAATTAGGTAATGGTAATATCTGTTCACTCGAGCCGAATCATGAAGTTCTAATAAAATCTACACCCTCAAATTTGGCCTGGATCGCATCTACCCCCTAATTTTGTTTATTTACTCAACTTTAGCGTAATACTAAACATATTTCCAGGTGTTGACCATCGGTTTCCTTGATAGCAAAATTAGGTAATGGTAATATCTGTTCACTCGAGCCGAATCATGAAGTTCTAATAAAATCTACACCCTCAAATTTGGCCTGGATCGCATCTACCCCTAATTTTGTTCATTTACTCAACTTTAGCGTAATACTAAATACATTTCCAGGTGTTGACCATCGGTTTCCTTGATAGCAAAATTAGGTAATGGTAATATCTGTTCACTCGAGCCGAATCATTAAGTTCTAATAAAATCTACACCCTCAAATTTGGCCTGGATCGCATCTACCCCTAATTTTGTTCATTTACTCAACTTTAGCGTAATACTAAACACATTTCCAGGTGTTGACCATCGGTTTCCTTGATAGCAAAATTAGGTAATGGTAATATCTGTTCACTCGAGCCGAATCATGAAGTTCTAATAAAATCTACACCCTCAAATTTGGCCTGGATCGCATCTACCCCTAATTTTGTTCATTTACTCAACTTTAGCGTAATACTAAATACATTTCCAGGTGTTGACCATCGGTTTCCTTGATAGCAAAATTAGGTAATGGTAATATCTGTTCACTCGAGCCGAATCATGAAGTTCTAATAAAATCTACACCCTCAAATTTGGCCTGGATCGCATCTACCCCCTAATTTTGTTCATTTACTCAACTTTAGCGTAATACTAAACACATTTCCAGGTGTTGACCATCGGTTTCCTTGATAGCAAAATTAGGTAATGGTAATATCTGTTCACTCGAGCCGAATCATGAAGTTCTAATAAAATCTACACCCTCAAATTTGGCCTGGATCGCATCTACCCCCTAATTTTGTTCATTTACTCAACTTTAGCGTAATACTAAATACATTTCCAGGTGTTGACCATCGGTTTCCTTGATAGCAAAATTAGGTAATGGTAATATCTGTTCACTCGAGCCGAATCATTAAGTTCTAATAAAATCTACACCCTCAAATTTGGCCTGGATCGCATCTACCCCTAATTTTGTTCATTTACTCAACTTTAGCGTAATACTAAACACATTTCCAGGTGTTGACCATCGGTTTCCTTGATAGCAAAATTAGGTAATGGTAATATCTGTTCACTCGAGCCGAATCATGAAGTTCTAATAAAATCTACACCCTCAAATTTGGCCTGGATCGCATCTACCCCTAATTTTGTTCATTTACTCAACTTTAGCGTAATACTAAATACATTTCCAGGTGTTGACCATCGGTTTCCTTGATAGCAAAATTAGGTAATGGTAATATCTGTTCACTCGAGCCGAATCATGAAGTTCTAATAAAATCTACACCCTCAAATTTGGCCTGGATCGCATCTACCCCCTAATTTTGTTCATTTACTCAACTTTAGCGTAATACTAAACACATTTCCAGGTGTTGACCATCGGTTTCCTTGATAGCAAAATTAGGTAATGGTAATATCTGTTCACTCGAGCCGAATCATGAAGTTCTAATAAAATCTACACCCTCAAATTTGGCCTGGATCGCATCTACCCCCTAATTTTGTTTATTTACTCAACTTTAGCGTAATACTAAACATATTTCCAGGTGTTGACCATCGGTTTCCTTGATAGCAAAATTAGGTAATGGTAATATCTGTTCACTCGAGCCGAATCATGAAGTTCTAATAAAATCTACACCCTCAAATTTGGCCTGGATCGCATCTACCCCTAATTTTGTTCATTTACTCAACTTTAGCGTAATACTAAATACATTTCCAGGTGTTGACCATCGGTTTCCTTGATAGCAAAATTAGGTAATGGTAATATCTGTTCACTCGAGCCGAATCATTAAGTTCTAATAAAATCTACACCCTCAAATTTGGCCTGGATCGCATCTACCCCTAATTTTGTTCATTTACTCAACTTTAGCGTAATACTAAACACATTTCCAGGTGTTGACCATCGGTTTCCTTGATAGCAAAATTAGGTAATGGTAATATCTGTTCACTCGAGCCGAATCATGAAGTTCTAATAAAATCTACACCCTCAAATTTGGCCTGGATCGCATCTACCCCTAATTTTGTTCATTTACTCAACTTTAGCGTAATACTAAATACATTTCCAGGTGTTGACCATCGGTTTCCTTGATAGCAAAATTAGGTAATGGTAATATCTGTTCACTCGAGCCGAATCATGAAGTTCTAATAAAATCTACACCCTCAAATTTGGCCTGGATCGCATCTACCCCCTAATTTTGTTCATTTACTCAACTTTAGCGTAATACTAAACACATTTCCAGGTGTTGACCATCGGTTTCCTTGATAGCAAAATTAGGTAATGGTAATATCTGTTCACTCGAGCCGTATCATGAAGTTCTAATAAAATCTACACCCTCAAATTTGGCCTGGATCGCATCTACCCCCTAATTTTGTTCATTTACTCAACTTTAGCGTAATACTAAATACATTTCCAGGTGTTGACCATCGGTTTCCTTGATAGCAAAATTAGGTAATGGTAATATCTGTTCACTCGAGCCGAATCATTAAGTTCTAATAAAATCTACACCCTCAAATTTGGCCTGGATCGCATCTACCCCTAATTTTGTTCATTTACTCAACTTTAGCGTAATACTAAACACATTTCCAGGTGTTGACCATCGGTTTCCTTGATAGCAAAATTAGGTAATGGTAATATCTGTTCACTCGAGCCGAATCATGAAGTTCTAATAAAATCTACACCCTCAAATTTGGCCTGGATCGCATCTACCCCTAATTTTGTTCATTTACTCAACTTTAGCGTAATACTAAATACATTTCCAGGTGTTGACCATCGGTTTCCTTGATAGCAAAATTAGGTAATGGTAATATCTGTTCACTCGAGCCGAATCATGAAGTTCTAATAAAATCTACACCCTCAAATTTGGCCTGGATCGCATCTACCCCCTAATTTTGTTCATTTACTCAACTTTAGCGTAATACTAAACACATTTCCAGGTGTTGACCATCGGTTTCCTTGATAGCAAAATTAGGTAATGGTAATATCTGTTCACTCGAGCCGAATCATGAAGTTCTAATAAAATCTACACCCTCAAATTTGGCCTGGATCGCATCTACCCCCTAATTTTGTTTATTTACTCAACTTTAGCGTAATACTAAACATATTTCCAGGTGTTGACCATCGGTTTCCTTGATAGCAAAATTAGGTAATGGTAATATCTGTTCACTCGAGCCGAATCATGAAGTTCTAATAAAATCTACACCCTCAAATTTGGCCTGGATCGCATCTACCCCTAATTTTGTTCATTTACTCAACTTTAGCGTAATACTAAATACATTTCCAGGTGTTGACCATCGGTTTCCTTGATAGCAAAATTAGGTAATGGTAATATCTGTTCACTCGAGCCGAATCATTAAGTTCTAATAAAATCTACACCCTCAAATTTGGCCTGGATCGCATCTACCCCTAATTTTGTTCATTTACTCAACTTTAGCGTAATACTAAACACATTTCCAGGTGTTGACCATCGGTTTCCTTGATAGCAAAATTAGGTAATGGTAATATCTGTTCACTCGAGCCGAATCATGAAGTTCTAATAAAATCTACACCCTCAAATTTGGCCTGGATCGCATCTACCCCTAATTTTGTTCATTTACTCAACTTTAGCGTAATACTAAATACATTTCCAGGTGTTGACCATCGGTTTCCTTGATAGCAAAATTAGGTAATGGTAATATCTGTTCACTCGAGCCGAATCATGAAGTTCTAATAAAATCTACACCCTCAAATTTGGCCTGGATCGCATCTACCCCCTAATTTTGTTCATTTACTCAACTTTAGCGTAATACTAAACACATTTCCAGGTGTTGACCATCGGTTTCCTTGATAGCAAAATTAGGTAATGGTAATATCTGTTCACTCGAGCCGAATCATGAAGTTCTAATAAAATCTACACCCTCAAATTTGGCCTGGATCGCATCTACCCCCTAATTTTGTTTATTTACTCAACTTTAGCGTAATACTAAACATATTTCCAGGTGTTGACCATCGGTTTCCTTGATAGCAAAATTAGGTAATGGTAATATCTGTTCACTCGAGCCGAATCATGAAGTTCTAATAAAATCTACACCCTCAAATTTGGCCTGGATCGCATCTACCCCTAATTTTGTTCATTTACTCAACTTTAGCGTAATACTAAATACATTTCCAGGTGTTGACCATCGGTTTCCTTGATAGCAAAATTAGGTAATGGTAATATCTGTTCACTCGAGCCGAATCATTAAGTTCTAATAAAATCTACACCCTCAAATTTGGCCTGGATCGCATCTACCCCCTAATTTTGTTTATTTACTCAACTTTAGCGTAATACTAAACACATTTCCAGGTGTTGACCATCGGTTTCCTTGATAGCAAAATTAGGTAATGGTAATATCTGTTCACTCGAGCCGAATCATGAAGTTCTAATAAAATCTACACCCTCAAATTTGGCCTGGATCGCATCTACCCCTAATTTTGTTCATTTACTCAACTTTAGCGTAATACTAAATACATTTCCAGGTGTTGACCATCGGTTTCCTTGATAGCAAAATTAGGTAATGGTAATATCTGTTCACTCGAGCCGAATCATGAAGTTCTAATAAAATCTACACCCTCAAATTTGGCCTGGATCGCATCTACCCCCTAATTTTGTTCATTTACTCAACTTTAGCGTAATACTAAATACATTTCCAGATATTGACCATCGGTTTCCTTGATAGCAAAATTAGGTAATGGTAATATCTGTTCACTCGAGCCGAATCATGAAGTTCTAATAAAATCTACACCCTCAAATTTGGCCTGGATCGCATCTACCCTCTAATTTTGTTCATTTACTCAACTTTAGCGTAATACTAAACACATTTTCAGGTGTTGACCATCGGTTTCCTTGATAGCAAAATTAGGTAATGGTAATATCTGTTCACTCGAGCCGAATCATGAAGTTCTAATAAAATCTACACCCTCAAATTTGGCCTGGATCGCATCTACCCCCTAATTTTGTTTATTTACTCAACTTTAGCGTAATACTAAACACATTTCCAGGTGTTGACCATCGGTTTCCTTGATAGCAAAATTAGGTAATGGTAATATCTGTTCACTCGAGCCGAATCATGAAGTTCTAATAAAATCTACACCCTCAAATTTGGCCTAGATCGCATCTACCCCCTAATTTTGTTTATTTACTCAACTTTAGCGTAATACTAAACACATTTCCAGGTGTTGACCATCGGTTTCCTTGATAGCAAAATTAGGTAATGGTAATATCTGTTCACTCGAGCCGAATCATGAAGTTCTAATAAAATCTACACCCTCAAATTTGGCCTAGATCGCATCTACCCCCTAATTTTGTTTATTTACTCAACTTTAGCGTAATATTAAACACATTTCCAGGTGTTGACCATCGGTTTCCTTGATAGCAAAATTAGGTAATGGTAATATCTGTTCACTCGAGCCGAATCATGAAGTTCTAATAAAATCTACACCCTCAAATTTGGCCTGGATCGCATCTACCCCCTAATTTTGTTTATTTACTCAACTTTAGCGTAATACTAAACACATTTCCAGGTGTTGACCATCGGTTTCCTTGATAACAAAATTAGGTAATTGTAATATCTGTTCACTCGAGCCGAATCATGAAGTTCTAATAAAATCTACACCCTCAAATTTGGCCTGGATCGCATCTACCCCCTAATTTTGTTTATTTACTCAACTTTAGCGTAATACTAAACACATTTCCAGGTGTTGACCATCGGTTTCCTTGATAGCAAAATTAGGTAATGGTAATATCTGTTCACTCGAGCCGAATCATGAAGTTCTAATAAAATCTACACCCTCAAATTTGGCCTGGATCGCATCTACCCCTAATTTTGTTTATTTACTCAACTTTAGCGTAATACTAAACACATTTCCAGGTGTTGACCATCGGTTTCCTTGATAGCAAAATTAGGTAATGGTAATATCTGTTCACTCGAGCCGAATCATGAAGTTCTAATAAAATCTACACCCTCAAATTTGGCCTGGATCGCATCTACCCCTAATTTTGTTTATTTACTCAACTTTAGCGTAATACTAAACACATTTCCAGATATTGACCATCGGTTTCCTTGATAGCAAAATTAGGTAATGGTAATATCTGTTCACTCGAGCCGAATCATGAAGTTCTAATAAAATCTACACCCTCAAATTTGGCCTGGATCGCATCTACCCCTAATTTTGTTTATTTACTCAACTTTAGCGTAATACTAAACACATTTCCAGATATTGACCATCGGTTTCCTTGATAGCAAAATTAGGTAATGGTAATATCTGTTCACTCAAGCCGAATCATGAAGTTCTAATAAAATCTACACCCTCAAATTTGGCCTGGATCGCATCTACCCCTAATTTTGTTTATTTACTCAACTTTAGTGTAATACTAAACACATTTCCAGGTGTTGACCATCGGTTTCCTTGATAGCAAAATTAGGTAATTGTAATATCTGTTCACTCGAGCCGAATCATGAAGTTCTAATAAAATCTACACCCTCAAATTTGGCATGGATCGCATCTACCCCCTAATTTTGTTTATTTACTCAACTTTAGCGTAATACTAAACACATTTCCAGGTGTTGACCATCGGTTTCCTTGATAGCAAAATTAGGTAATGGTAATATCTGTTCACTCGAGCCGAATCATGAAGTTCTAATAAAATCTACACCCTCAAATTTGGCCTGGATCGCATCTACCCCCTAATTTTGTTTATTTACTCAACTTTAGCGTAATACTAAACACATTTCCAGGTGTTGACCATCGGTTTCCTTGATAGCAAAATTAGGTAATGGTAATATCTGTTCACTCGAGCCGAATCATGAAGTTCTAATAAAATCTACACCCTCAAATTTGGCCTGGATCGCATCTACCCCTAATTTTGTTCATTTACTCAACTTTAGCGTAATACTAAACACATTTCCAGGTGTTGACCATCGGTTTCCTTGATAGCAAAATTAGGTAATGGTAATATCTGTTCACTCGAGCCGAATCATGAAGTTCTAATAAAATCTACACCCTCAAATTTGGCCTGGATCGCATCTACCCCCTAATTTTGTTCATTTACTCAACTTTAGCGTAATACTAAACACATTTCCAGGTGTTGACCATCGGTTTCCTTGATAGCAAAATTAGGTAATGGTAATATCTTTTCACTCGAGCCGAATCATGAAGTTCTAATAAAATCTACACCCTCAAATTTGGCCTGGATCGCATTTACCCCTAATTTTGTTCATTTACTCAACTTTAGCTTAATACTAAACACATTTCCAGGTGTTGACTATCGGTTTCCTTGATACCAAAATTAGGTAATGGTAATATCTGTTCACTCGAGCCGAATCATGAAGTTCTAATAAAATCTACACCCTCAAATTTGGCCTGGATCGCATCTACCCCTAATTTTGTTTATTTACTCAACTTTAGCGTAATACTAAACACATTTCCAGGTGTTGACCATCGGTTTCCTTGATAGCAAAATTAGGTAATGGTAATATCTGTTCACTCGAGCCGAATCATGAAGTTCTAATAAAATCTACACCCTCAAATTTGGCCTGGATCGCATCTACCCCCTAATTTTGTTTATTTACTCAACTTTAGCGTAATACTAAACACATTTCCAGGTGTTGACCATCGGTATCCTTGATAGCAAAATTAGGTAATGGTAATATCTGTTCACTCGAGCCGAATCATGAAGTTCTAATAAAATCTACACCCTCAAATTTGGCCTGGATCGCATTTACCCCTAATTTTGTTCATTTACTCAACTTTAGCTTAATACTAAACACATTTCCAGGTGTTGACCATCGGTTTCCTTGATAGCAAAATTAGGTAATGGTAATATCTGTTCACTCGAGCCGAATCATGAAGTTCTAATAAAATCTACACCCTCAAATTTGGCCTGGATCATATCTACCCCCTAATTTTGTTCATTTACTTAACTTTAGCGTAATACTAAACACATTTCCAGGTGTTGACCATCGGTTTCCTTGATAGCAAAATTAAGTAATGGTAATATCTGTTCACTCGAGCCGAATCATGAAGTTCTAATAAAATCTACACCCTCAAATTTGGCCTGGATCGCATCTACCCCTAATTTTGTTCATTTACTCAACTTTAGCGTAATACTAAACACATTTCCAGGTGTTGACCATCGGTTTCCTTGATAGCAAAATTAGGTAATGGTAATATCTGTTCACTTGAGCCGAATCATGAAGTTCTAATAAAATCTACACCCTCAAATTTGGCCTGGATCGCATCTACCCCTCATTTTGTTCATTTACTCAACTTTAGCGTAATACTAAACACATTTTCAGGTCTTTCATTTTATAAAAGTCGGCCTCCGTTTAGGAGGAGTTCAGTCACACACTAACTGTACAGCAGAATTATATATATAAAGATTGGGAGTGGTGGCAGGGGTGGTTAAATTTTGAAGTTTTATGTTGTTCTGATATGCGAAAATCTACAAAAAGAAGTTTCGTCTAAAAACAAAGGAAAATATCTAAGATCCCCATCGCAGTTCTACCTACCGGGTCCAATTGTAAATCTAAACCATTCAGAAACCCACCCAAACAGACAGGAAATTCATAAAAATCGGTCTAGCCGCTTAGGTGGAGGTTAAATTAGGGTGTGGTTTAATTTAATATAAATTTAAATTAAATTTAATTTAAAAATAATTATGAAGTTTAGTCTAAAAACAAAAAAAAATCTTAGAACCCGATCGCAGTGCCACCTACCGGGTCGAACTGTGAGTGTAAACCATCCCGAGGAACCCGCCCAAACACACACGAAATTTCATAAAAATCGGTCCACCTGTTTAGGAGTTCAGTCACATTCGCACGTAGGTACAGAAGAATTATATATATATAAAGATTGAGGGTGGTGGAAGGGGTGGTGGAAGGGGTGGTGAAATTTTGAAGTTTTATGTTGTTCTGATATGCGAAAAATCTAAAAAAAAATTAAAAAAAAAATTAAGTGTGCTTTAGACCACACTGCTGAAGCAAAACTTCTAATATATAGCTATTTAATATTTATAATATAATATAAAAAAATTATAATATTGAAAAAAATTGGTCACCCTGTGCGTTCTCGAGTGTCACCTAGCCGTTTATGTCTGATGCTACAAGAGGTAACCTTGTAACTTGGTTACTTTTTCAAGGCCAATTAGTCGTAATAGATAATGTTTATGTATGTGTAACAAAATGGACAAAAAAATCATTTTTGAAATCTCTTCGCATAGTAAAAATGGCCTTGAAATATTTTTTATTTCATTTATGTTTGTGTAGTGTGGTTTCATTGAAAATTTATTTAAGTCGCATTAAAACCTGTACCATACGCAAACGGGGAAAGAAACGAAGAAAGAATGGTGAGTCAGTGACATAGATGTTATAATATAGAAAAAAAAATTTTGGTCACCCTGTGCGTTATCGAGTGAATTAGTCAGTGACATAGAAGTCTATATTATGACTTTCCAATTTTTCAGTTTTTCAATTTTCATATTTTCAAATTTTCCAATTTTGCAAATTTCGAAATTTCCAATTTTCCAATTTTTCCAATTTTCCATTTACCAATTTTCCTATTTTCTTATTTTCTAATTTTTTTAACCAATTATTAAAATAAAATGGTATCAACTAATGTTTCACCTAGGGATTTATGAAT
Source organism: Nephrotoma flavescens (assembly GCA_932526605.1). Lineage (NCBI taxonomy): Eukaryota > Metazoa > Arthropoda > Insecta > Diptera > Tipulidae > Nephrotoma > Nephrotoma flavescens. The sequence goes on along the minus strand of OW052221.1, from coordinate 267,142,407 downwards.
TGTCATGGCACATCCTGATACTAAAGGAAAATGATTTTGTTTTGCATTTATTGTTTCGTCGCCTCGTTCGATTACACTTTTCATAACGCATTTGCCAGCTTAGTGCCCAAGTCAAGCGTGCCAAAAGAAGTTTTACTTCAATAAAAAAAAAGTTTCGACTAAAAACAAAAAAAAAGAGTGAGTTCATTAGTACTCTTAAGGAGATGTGTAAACATGGCGTGTGTATAGTGCGTGTGTACAGTTTACTTTGCAGGAAGAAAGAATGCAATTTTACTAATCATACTTTTTCATTTGTTTATTATCGTTAAATTGGTCTATTACTCTTTCGGTATAATCGACGCAATTGGATTATGGTAGCTAAAATAAGATACATATACTGTCAACTCTAATTTTTCTAATTTTCTTTGAAAAATTGCACAATGGTCGTCCCATATCTCGTATAGTAGATATATTTCGATCTGAGTTCATGTGTAAATCGAATTCGTCTCGCAGGAAGTTTATTAGTGGTTTAGCTTGATGAAGCAAAATTAATATTGAAATCCCCGCTCATAATCATCGGTACAAGAGGATAGTCTCTTACTGTCTCCTAAGGACGAGATGTATGAACTTCATTATGCTTCGACAGATTTATTCGGCGAGGTGAATACAACTACAGAAAACATCTTATTCCCATTGAGAAGCTGAAGTTCAGTCGTGTATATATCATCAATGGGCTGTGTTGTTACGCTCATACCAGTTATTTGTTCAACAATGATTTCCTTATGCGAGGTGACAAGTAAAACTTTTATACTTGTATTTTTATATTGTTACTCCGGCAGCCCACTGACTAACTCTCTTGAACTGAACGCAGCTTTAGTAATATTAACATGCTCGTCGTTGCGCAGCCAGATCTCGGCAAGCAAGAAAATTAAACATCCTTACGGGACTGTATCAGTTAGGTCGAGGTGATGTGACCTGGGACTCTGGCAGTTCAATGTTAAAAACCTTATTATCTCGTACAAATTTCGCCATTATAACCTGAGCTATACTTAGCGGATTTGTAGTGAGGCGCGATAGCTCATTTTGAAGAAGACCCATTGGGGTTCATTTTTACGTCCATAGTAGAAGACATGATCATCGATAGCCGACGTGATGAACAGTCTTTCGAGACTCGTTACACGTGATGAAGCAATATACACAAATTGTTGACTGTGTCTTTTACCGTAAGAGTATATACTGACTATCTCGTTAACGGTACCACCCACAGGATGGTGGCATGAATTGTGGTGGCACATGCAAGTACGACTGGAAAATGATTACGCTTAACATTAATTGTCAGATAGTTATTTCGATTAACAGTTGAGCTTTTTCTAGAAATGGGCACCAAACATCGGTCGATATTCACCCATCCAGCTTTAAGCCGCCTGGCCGCCTTGCCAACTTGTGAATTTGTACCGAAATCCATCCAGAGTCGATTGACATTTTTGAAGTAAAACTTCTTTAGGCACGCTTGACTTGGGGACTAAGCTGGCATTTTCCTTTAGTATCAAGATGTGCCATGACAATTCATAAATCCCTAGGTAGAACATTAGTTGATACCATTTTATTTTAGTAATTGGTTAAAAAAATTGGAAAATAAGAAAATAGGAAAACTGGTAAATGGAAAATTGGAAAATTTTAAATTTCGAAATTTGCAAAATTGGAAAATTTGAAAATTTGTAAATTGGAAAATTGGAAAATTATAAAATTGGAAACTTAAAAAATTGGAAAATAGGTAAATGGAAAATTGGAAAATTGCAAAATTGGAAAATTGGAAAATATGAAAATATGAAAATATGAAAATATGAAAATATGAAAATATGAAAATATGAAAATATGAAAATATGAAAATATGAAAATATGAAAATATGAAAATATGAAAATATGAAAATATGAAAATATGAAAATATGAAAATATGAAAATATGAAAATATGAAAATATGAAAATATGAAAATATGAAAATATGAAAATATGAAAATATGAAAATATGAAAATATGAAAATATGAAAATATGAAAATATGAAAATATGAAAATATGAAAATATGAAAATATGAAAATATGAAAATATGAAAATATGAAAATATGAAAATATGAAAATATGAAAATATGAAAATATGAAAATATGAAAATATGAAAATATGAAAATATGAAAATATGAAAATATGAAAATATGAAAATATGAAAATATGAAAATATGAAAATATGAAAATATGAAAATATGAAAATATGAAAATATGAAAATATGAAAATATGAAAATATGAAAATATGAAAATATGAAAATATGAAAATATGAAAATATGAAAATATGAAAATATGAAAATATGAAAATATGAAAATATGAAAATATGAAAATATGAAAATATGAAAATATGAAAATATGAAAATATGAAAATATGAAAATATGAAAATATGAAAATATGAAAATATGAAAATATGAAAATATGAAAATATGAAAATATGAAAATATGAAAATATGAAAATATGAAAATATGAAAATATGAAAATATGAAAATATGAAAATATGAAAATATGAAAATATGAAAATATGAAAATATGAAAATATGAAAATATGAAAATATGAAAATATGAAAATATGAAAATATGAAAATATGAAAATATGAAAATATGAAAATATGAAAATATGAAAATATGAAAATATGAAAATATGAAAATATGAAAATATGAAAATATGAAAATATGAAAATATGAAAATATGAAAATATGAAAATATGAAAATATGAAAATATGAAAATATGAAAATATGAAAATATGAAAATATGAAAATATGAAAATATGAAAATATGAAAATATGAAAATATGAAAATATGAAAATATGAAAATATGAAAATATGAAAATATGAAAATATGAAAATATGAAAATATGAAAATATGAAAATATGAAAATATGAAAATATGAAAATATGAAAATATGAAAATATGAAAATATGAAAATATGAAAATATGAAAATATGAAAATATGAAAATATGAAAATATGAAAATATGAAAATATGAAAATATGAAAATATGAAAATATGAAAATATGAAAATATGAAAATATGAAAATATGAAAATATGAAAATATGAAAATATGAAAATATGAAAATATGAAAATATGAAAATATGAAAATATGAAAATATGAAAATATGAAAATATGAAAATATGAAAATATGAAAATATGAAAATATGAAAATATGAAAATATGAAAATATGAAAATATGAAAATATGAAAATATGAAAATATGAAAATATGAAAATATGAAAATATGAAAATATGAAAATATGAAAATATGAAAATATGAAAATATGAAAATATGAAAATATGAAAATATGAAAATATGAAAATATGAAAATATGAAAATATGAAAATATGAAAATATGAAAATATGAAAATATGAAAATATGAAAATATGAAAATATGAAAATATGAAAATATGAAAATATGAAAATATGAAAATATGAAAATATGAAAATATGAAAATATGAAAATATGAAAATATGAAAATATGAAAATATGAAAATATGAAAATATGAAAATATGAAAATATGAAAATATGAAAATATGAAAATATGAAAATATGAAAATATGAAAATATGAAAATATGAAAATATGAAAATATGAAAATATGAAAATATGAAAATATGAAAATATGAAAATATGAAAATATGAAAATATGAAAATATGAAAATATGAAAATATGAAAATATGAAAATATGAAAATATGAAAATATGAAAATATGAAAATATGAAAATATGAAAATATGAAAATATGAAAATATGAAAATATGAAAATATGAAAATATGAAAATATGAAAATATGAAAATATGAAAATATGAAAATATGAAAATATGAAAATATGAAAATATGAAAATATGAAAATATGAAAATATGAAAATATGAAAATATGAAAATATGAAAATATGAAAATATGAAAATATGAAAATATGAAAATATGAAAATATGAAAATATGAAAATATGAAAATATGAAAATATGAAAATATGAAAATATGAAAATATGAAAATATGAAAATATGAAAATATGAAAATATGAAAATATGAAAATATGAAAATATGAAAATATGAAAATATGAAAATATGAAAATATGAAAATATGAAAATATGAAAATATGAAAATATGAAAATATGAAAATATGAAAATATGAAAACATGAAAATATAAAATATTAAAATATTAAAATATTAAAAAATGAAAATTGGAAACTGGAGATTTAGAAAATTGGAAAATTAGTAAATTTGAAAACTGGTAAATATGAAAATTGGAAAATAGGAAAATAAAAAAATATGAAAATAGGAAATAAATTCCAAAAATAGGAAATTTGGAAAGTTGGTAAATTGGAAAATTTGAAAATATGAAAATTGAAAAACTGAAAAATTGGAAAGTCATAATATAGACTTCTATGTCACTGACTGATTCACTTGATAACGCACAGGGTGACCAACATTTTTTTTCTATATTATAACATCTATGTCACTGACTCACCAGAACGCATAGGGTGGCCAAAAACCGATTCTTTCTTCGTTTCTTTCCCCGTTTGCGTATGGTACAGGTTTTAATGCGACTTAAATAAATTTTCGATGAAACCACACTACACAAACATAAATGAAATAAAAAATATTTCAAGGCCATTTTTACTATGCGAAGAGATTTCAAAAATGATTTTTTTGTCCATTTTGTTACACATACATAAACATTATCTATTACGACTAATTGGCCTTGAAAAAGTAACCAAGTTACAAGGTTACCTCTTGTAGCATCAGACATAAACGGCTAGGTGACACTCGAGAACGCACAGGGTGACCAATTTTTTTCAATATTATAATTTTTTTATATTATATTATAAATATTAAATAGCTATATATTAGAAGTTTTGCTTCAGCAGTGTGGTCTATAGCACACTTAATTTTTTTTTTCATTTTTTTTTAGATTTTTCGCATATAAGAACAACATAAAACTTCAAAATTTCACCACCCCTTCCACCACCCCTTCCACCACCCCTTCCACCACCCTCAATCTTTATATATATATAATTCTTCTGTACCTACGTGCGAATGTGACTGAACTCCTAAACAGGTGGACCGATTTTTATGAAATTTCGTGTGTGTTTGGGCGGGTTCCTCGGGATGGTTTACACTCACAGTTCGACCCGGTAGGTGGCACTGCGATCGGGTTCTAAGATTTTTTTTGTTTTTAGACTAAACTTCATAATTATTTTTAAATTAAATTTAATTTAAATTTATATTAAATTAAACCACACCCTAATTTAACCTCCACCTAAGCGGCTAGACCGATTTTTATGAATTTCCTGTCTGTTTGGGTGGGTTTCTGAATGGTTTAGATTTACAATTGGACCCGGTAGGTAGAACTGCGATGGGGATCTTAGATATTTTCCTTTGTTTTTAGACGAAACTTCTTTTTGTAGATTTTCGCATATCAGAACAACATAAAACTTCAAAATTTAACCACCCCTGCCACCACTCCCAATCTTTATATATATAATTCTGCTGTACAGTTAGTGTGTGACTGAACTCCTCCTAAACGGAGGCCGACTTTTATAAAATGAAAGACCTGAAAATGTGTTTAGTATTACACCAAGTTGAGTAAATGAACAAAATGAGGGGTAGATGCGATCCAGGCCAAATTTGAGGGTGTAGATTTTATTAGAACTTCATGATTCGGCTCGAGTGAACAGATATAACCATTACCTAATTTTGCTATCAAGGAAACCGATGGTCAACACCTGGAAATGTGTTTAGTATTACGCTAAAGTTGAGTAAATAAACAAAATTAGGGGGTAGATGCGATCCAGGCCAAATTTGAGGGTGTAGATTTTATTAGAACTTCATGATTCGGCTCGAGTGAACAGATATAACCATTACCTAATTTTGCTATCAAGGATACCGATGGTCAACACCTGGAAATGTGTGTTGAGTAAATGAACAAAATTAGGGGGTAGATGCGATCCAGGCCAAATTTGAGGGTGTAGATTTTATTAGAACTTCATGATTCGGCTCGAGTGAACAGATATTACCATTACCTAATTTTGCTATCAAGGAAACCGATGGTCAACACCTGGAAATGTGTTTAGTATTACGCTAAAGTTGAGTAAATAAACAAAATTAGGGGTAGATGCGATCCAGGCCAAATTTGAGGGTGTAGATTTTATTAGAACTTCATGATTCGGCTCGAGTGAACAGATATAACCATTACCTAATTTTGCTATCAAGGAAACCGATTGTCAACACCTGGAAATGTGTTTAGTATTACGCTAAAGTTGAGTAAATGAACAAAATTAGGGGGTAGATGCGATCCAGGCCAAATTTGAGGGTGTAGATTTTATTAGAACTTCATGATTCGGCTCGAGTGAACAGATATTACCATTACCTAATTTTGCTATCAAGGAAACCGATGGTCAACACCTGGAAATGTGTTTAGTATTACGCTAAAGTTGAGTAAATGAACAAAATTAGGGGGTAGATGCGATCCAGGCCAAATTTGAGGGTGTAGATTTTATTAGAACTTCATGATTCGGCTCGAGTGAACAGATATTACCATTACCTAATTTTGCTATCAAGGAAACCGATGGTCAACACCTGGAAATGTGTTTAGTATTACGCTAAAGTTGAGTAAATAAACAAAATTGGGGGTAGATGCGATCCAGGCCAAATTTGAGGGTGTAGATTTTATTAGAACTTCATGATTCGGCTCGAGTGAACAGATATAACCATTACCTAATTTGGCTATCAAGGAAACCGATGGTCAACACCTGGAAATGTGCTTAGTATTACGCTAAAGTTGAGTAAATAAACAAAATTAGGGGGTAGATGCGATCCAGGCCAAATTTGAGGGTGTAGATTTTATTAGAACTTCATGATTCGGCTCGAGTGAACAGATATAACCATTACCTAATTTGGCTATCAAGGAAACCGATGGTCAACACCTGGAAATGTGTTTAGTATTACGCTAAAGTTGAGTAAATAAACAAAATTAGGGGTAGATGCGATCCAGGCCAAATTTGAGGGTGTAGATTTTATTAGAACTTCATGATTCGGCTCGAGTGAACAGATATAACCATTACCTAATTTGGCTATCAAGGAAACCGATGGTCAACACCTGGAAATGTGTTTAGTATTACGCTAAAGTTGAGTAAATAAACAAAATTAGGGGGTAGATACGATCCAGGCCAAATTTGAGGGTGTAGATTTTATTAGAACTTCATGATTCGGCTCGAGTGAACAGATATTACCATTACCTAATTTTGCTATCAAGGAAACCGATGGTCAACACCTGAAAATGTGTTTAGTATTACGCTAAAGTTGAGTAAATAAAAAAATTAGGGGTAGATGCGATCCAGGCCAAATTTGAGGGTGTAGATTTTATTAGAACTTCATGATTCGGCTCGAGTGAACAGATATAACCATTACCTAATTTTGCTATCAAGGAAACCGATGGTCAACACCTGGAAATGTGTTTAGTATTACGCTAAAGTTGAGTAAATAAACAAAATTAGGGGGTAGATGCGATCCAGGCCAAATTTGAGGGTGTAGATTTTATTAGAACTTCATGATTCGGCTCGAGTGAACAGATATTACCATTACCTAATTTTGTTATCAAGGAAACCGATGGTCAACACCTGGAAATGTGTTTAGTATTACGCTAAAGTTGAGTAAATAAACAAAATTAGGGGTAGATGCGATCCAGGCCAAATTTGAGGGTGTAGATTTTATTAGAACTTCATGATTCGGCTCGAGTGAACAGATATAACCATTACCTAATTTTGCTATCAAGGAAACCGATGGTCAACACCTGGAAATGTGTTTAGTATTACGCTAAAGTTGAGTAAATAAACAAAATTAGGGGGTAGATGCGATCCAGGCCAAATTTGAGGGTGTAGATTTTATTAGAACTTCATGATTCGGCTCGAGTGAACAGATATTACCATTACCTAATTTGGCTATCTAGGAAACCGATGGTCAACACCTGGAAATGTATTTAGTATTACGCTAAAAATGAGTAAATGAACAAAATTAGGGGGTAGATGCGATCCAGGTCAAATTTGAGGGTGTAGATTTTATTAGAATTTCATGATTCGGCTCGAGTGAACAGATATAACCATTACCTAATTTGGCTATCAAGGAAACCGATGGTCAACACCAGGAAATGTTTTTAATATTACGTTAAAATTGAGTAAATGAACAAAATTGGGTGTAGATGCGATCCACTCGGCTTGAGTGAACTGATATTTGCTTAACTAATAAATTTCAAGTAGTTGTATTTCCATTTTGATGTAGATACTTCCATCAAGTATGCAATCTAAGAAAATGCGAGCGCGATTTTGATGTTTACATACACGTTCATATTTTCAAAACTGTTAGTTTTCGAAACGTGGTAAATATCTCATTGGAAAGATTTGAAGCTGACTCTAAAATAATAGATAAAATGTATACAAACCTGACAATTATGTCAAAACTTATGATAAGTTAAAATGACGATTTTTGTTGGCACATTTCTAATATGAGAGTATAGCGCGTGTAAATGAAAATAAAGAATGGCAAAAGAAAATCAATTAAATAATTAAAAAACTATTGATTATAGTTAACTTAAACATTCAAAGTTTAGTTGCTCATCACTTAGGTATTGAAACTGACGAGATATTATAAAAATCTGGTGTTCTTCGTCTGCTGAGTGAGACTTGGATGTACGAAGATCAATCGATTAAAATTTTAGGATTTGAATTGAAATCGTATATGAACAACACTCAAGCAAGTGGAGTAGCAATTTGTAGAAATATCAATAGTGTAGCACATTGTCAGCCTATTGAGTGTGATATTAATGTTAGAAGACAGTTGATCGATTCAGCTGGTGATATTTGTCTAGTGGATGTTACTTTGAACTCAAAGTTGGTCAAAATTTACACTTGGTTCCATTTACATTCATCCGCATGCTAAAGAGGTCGATTTAAATATGTTCTTCCTTGCGGCATTTTTGGAATACACAGAAAGTTCGAAATTAATTGATAAACGGTGTTTACAATGGATAAAGAGGTTCCAATAATTTTAATGGGTGATTTTAATGTAGATGTTAAACGGAATGAAGGAGCGTTTGAGTTTATGAAGCATCATTTCAATCTAGATATGGTTCCGACCAATTATCCAAGTACATTGGGAAATACTTACATAGATTTGTCATTCACTAGAAAAGTAACTCCAGAACTTCTTTCATTGATTTGTTACTTTTCGTATCATAGAAAAACTCTTCATAAAATTGTGATGTAAAATAATAAAATGTTTCAAAAATGTTCCAAAAACTATCTTTTTATCGCCAAAAAAATACTTACTTTTATATGAGTAGAGTAGTTGTACGCCTAATAACCCCTGCGGCTATGTCACCGAACAGAGCTTGCCGTAATTTTTTTTTAGAACAATTAAAACTGGCTATATAAGCAAATCATACAAATACTCGGTTGTTCGCGGATATTATTGTACATAATTTCAATTTTTTTTTTAGAGTCGCCTAAATGTTTGCAATTCACTACTACATTCTCACTTTTTATGCTATTTATTTATTTAGTATAAACTTCACATCTCTATATAAGCGTGTGAAGTTTTTCTTAAAATAGTACTAAACGCCATTTTTTTTAATCTAGTAGAAAATTAGGATAAACTTCACATGCATAATATTTCATTATTCCAAAATGACTTCTCAGTCGCTCAACCGATCGCCATGAAATGTTTACCATGCAAATATTGCATGGTGAGGATCAATCTTACGATATTGTGAAAGGGGGTGGACCACGGGGTCTAGAGGCTGTGCTACAAATTTTTTCAAAAATTTAAATTTTTTTACGAGAATGAGTTTTGGAAAGGGGTTATATGAAATAAAAGACACGTTCGAATTCGGGGGGTCCGCCCCTGGATCAAAAATTCATTTTTACATGTAAAGATACAATTATTTGATTTTTCTGAAAAATTTAAATTTTGTTTACGGGAATGAGTTTTGGAAAGGGGTTATATGAAATAAAAGGCAAGTTCGAATTCGGGGGGTCCGCCCTTGGATCAAAAATTCATTTTTACATGTAAAGATACAATTATTTGATTTTTCTGAAATAACGCCTTAGCCGCTTTACCGATCGCCATGAAATTTTTACCATGTATACGTTGCATGTTCAGGACCAAGCCCACGACGATACTTTTAAAGGAGCTAGACCCCGGGGTCTAGGGGCCGTGGTACAAATTTTTTATCAAATTTCAATTTTTTTAAGATTTTTTGACAGGAATAACTTTAGGAAAGGGATTATATGAAATTAGTGATATGCTCCAATCCGGAAGTCAGATACAATTATTTAAATGTTCCGAAATAGCGCCTTAGCCGCAAATTTAGACACCAAAAAGGATATCTAGCGTGCGATTGTTATACAAAAATCACACCTCTACTATAATTGATTTAATTATTCAACTTAATTTTATTAATTTAAATTTAAGACAATCTTTCATCACTTTAACTGAAGACAAACCTCTGAACACTTATATTATCCATACTAATAATCCATTTTTACTGGTTTGACATGTACTGTTTAGTGATATCCTATTTATCATATCCTGTTTTGAAATGTACCATAGTCAGCGAGTTCTAATTTCCACATAACTTCAGAAATAATTAACATTCTATTTTAATCCACTATTGCAACCGGCGGCTTTTAATGAAAATAGTAGTTTCATACGACACGCCAATAGTTTATTACTTTATTTAGTTTATTATACTTAAATAATCAATGATTGTTTCATAAAATCAATTCTAGGAAAGGTACTAAAAAATATTGTACGTATAAACTGATTTACTTTGAAAAGTACTAGCGTTTTATATTTGAAAATAGCATCTTCTACAAGAAACATCCTTGGATTCAAATAATTGTACGTATAAAATATGTACTTAGTTTGAAAAAACTTCTTTTGTTTTTTGAAATGTCATTTTCAACCACAGTTCGCGGTAAAATGTATCGAAGTGGACGTAGTTTTAATCGTTTTGAATAAATTAATATTAATTTGTGTTTCGGATGCCGTTGTTCTCGATTAGTTAGCTATATTGCAATAAAATAATTGTTGGTGATTATTTTCCAGGTATTAAATATTATTTCAAGTGAATATACCATTCTTATTAGATTTAAGTTTTCAGTTTATAAACGTGTTAATCTATGATTACTTTTTGATTGTAGATAACATTTGATTTTGCTTAAAAAAAAATCGTAAAGACATTTTCAAACACAGTTCGCGGTGAAACGTATCGAAGGGAACATTAAAATCGTTTTGATAAATTAATACTAATTTCTGTTTTGAATGCCCGTCATTCCTGATTAATTAGCTACACGTTTCATTTTTGCTTAAAAATGCCACCAAAAAAAAGAACAATTGGGCAGGTAACTGCAAAGTCGAAGAAGATTAGAGCCGCAAGGGTGGCTGAATCAAGCAAACAGCTTGAAGCACGACTTGCAAACGTTCGAAGCAGGATGTCTTCTTCAAGAGCTGATGAAACAACTGAACAGCGCGAAACACGACTTGAAAATGTTCGAAGCAGGATGTCTTCTTCTAGAGCTAACTGAAACCATTAAACATCGTGAGGCCCGGCTGGAAGTCGATCGGTTACGATATGGACGATTAATATAACCTTTTAGAGTTGATTTAAAGTTAGCAGCATTCAATTACGAGAAAGAGACTATGATTACAATGTTTCAATTGGGCAAATGGAAAACATTTGTTTGTATTGTCATGCTTTAAAGTTTCACAATGAATCACCTGGAATGTGTTGTTCAAATGGAAAAGTGAACTTGCCTCCTCTGGATGATCCAACTGAACCTCTTCTAGCTTACGTCTCCGGAACTACTGAGTTATCCAGACATTTTCTACAAAATATTCGAAAATACAACTCTTGCTTTCAAATGACATCTTTTGGAGCAACCCAAATTGTTAAGGATGTAGGTTTTATGCCCACGTTTAAAGTACAAGGACAAATTTATCATAAAATTGGATCACTTCTTCCTCTCTCTCTCTAACAACGACTCCAAGTTTTTACAAATTTACTTCATGGGCAACGAGGAGGCGGAGACTCAACGTTGTGCTATTAGTCCCGGAACAAAACGTGAAATAATATCAAGTTTACAGATTTTATTCCATGAACGCAATCATCTGGTAAATTTATTCAAAACTGCATTGGAGCAAATGCCATCAGATGACCACAGAGTAGTTATTCGAGCAGACAAAACACCGTCTGGGCAACATGAAAGACGATTCAATGCTCCAACAATCAACGAAGTTGCTATTGTTATGGTCGGAACGGATTTCAACCGACGTGATATTATTATCCATAGACAAAATGGAAGCCTACAGCGTGTTACTGAAACACACAGATCGTATGATGCTCTTCAGTATCCAATACTGTTTTGGCAAGGAGAAGATGGGTATCATTTCAACGTGATGCAAACTAACCCAACAACAAGTGCTGCGATGACGAAAAGGGTTTCCTGCATGGATTTTTATGCGTATCGTATTATGATTAGAGCACAACAATCAAACCACATCCTGAAGTGCCGTCAACTTTTTCACCAATTTATTGTTGATATGTATGCCAAAATCGAAAGTGAACGACTTCTTTTCATTCGCTTAATAGATGGAAACGTTGCCGATATTGAGAAATTGGTCATATTACCATCTATGTATACGGGAAGTCCAAGGCACATGCACGAATACGCTCAGGATGCCATGACGTATGTCCAAAGATTTGGACGTCCTGATCTATTTGTAACGTTTACGTGTAATCCAACATGGGCTGAGATCATAGATTTACTTCTAATTGGGAAATCATCGACACATCCTGAATCGGCATGATCTGACAGCTAGAGTTTTCAAACAGAAACTCATAAATCTCATGAACCTCATAACTAAAAATCATATTTATGGAGAAACTCGCTGCTGGATGTATTCTATAGAATGGCAGAAAAGAGGCCTACCACATGCTCACATTTTGATTTGGTTAAAGGACAAGATTACTCCGACTCAAATTGATAGTGTTATATCAGCTGAATTACCCAATCCCCAAGAAGATCCGATACTTTTTGAAATCGTTAGCAAAAACATGATACATGGGCCATGTGGAGCCGTGAATCCCAATTCACCTTGCATGAAAGACCGAAAGTGTTCGAAAAAATATCCCCGAAAGATGTACCAGGAAACACAAACTGGTGACGACGGATATCCACAACACCGGAGACGAAAACCCGATGACGGAGGACACACAGCCACTATCAAAGTAAACAATGTGCATCATGTGGTAGATAATAGCTGGATTGTTCCTTACACTCTTTTACTGTCGAAAATATTTAAAGCCCATATTAACGTTGAGTACTGCAACTCGGTTAAGTCAATTAACAAAGGCAGTGATATGGCAATTTTTGGACTTTCGAATACAAATTCACAATTCGATGAAGTCACGCAATTTCAAATAGGACGTTACATCAGCAGTAATGAAGCTGTCTGGCGAATTCTGAGTTTTAATATTCACGAGCGTTATCCAACAGTTGTACATCTCAGTGTACACTTAGAAAATGGACAACGAGTTTACTTTACGGAAGAAAATCTGTTACAGGGAGCTGCGCAACCAACGAATACGACATTAACAGCAGATTCATTCGTTAAAACGTTGTTGTATCATGAAGTTCCAAAACATTATACATGGAACACGTCGAAGAAGCAGTTTTTCAGAAGAAAACAAGGCACAATTATTCGGGAGTACCCTGGAATACGTGGTTCTGATGCCTTGGGTCGAGTTTATAATGTCCATCCTAACAATATGGAGTATTATTTTCTGAGAATGCTGTTTCATGAAGTAAGAGGACCAACGTCTTTTCAAGCACTGAGAACTGTAAATGGCGAAGTATGTCAAACTTACAGAGAGGCATGTCTTAAACTGGGCTTACTTGAAAATAATGAACACTGCAATCATATTAACAACATGCACACCTTCCGATCCTAAGGTCTTTGGGAAAAGCAAAAAGAAAGCCTTAGTGAAGATATACTTTGGCAAGCACGTAGAACAATTTTTTAAAACAAAAAAATCGTTCCCGATATGGAAATATAGTTTTCAGCAGACATATTTAATGAATGCTTATACATTAATAAAAAAGTCATTTCCCAACTTGGGTTGCCAGCACCGACACGCCATGGAAACATTGTTCGTGATAGAGATCTATTACGAGAACAAAATTACGACGTTGGTCAGTTACGAGTTTTCGCTGAGACTCAAAAAAGTCTCTTAGTGGATCATCAAAGACAGGCATACACTAAAGTGATGCAATACATAGCAAACGGTAACGGAGAAATTATTTTACTTGATGCACCCGGAGGCACTAGAAAAACATTTCTTCTTCATTTGATACTTGCTGAAGTAAGACAGCAGAATACAATCGGCCTCGCTGTTGTATCATCTGGAATTGCATCCACTTTACTCGATGCAGGACGCACAGCACATTCAACTTTTAAACTACCGTGTGAATTTACATCACGATGGTACAGCTAAAACATTTGTTAGGCAGCTTTTGGACATGGGTAACGGGAAATTGCCAAATGACCTTGTAACATGTGAGATATCGTTCCCGCCTAATTTTTGACAAATGTTGCCATCAATAAAGGACGTGGTAATGAAAGTATTCTCAAATCTGCCAAATAACTTCAAAAATCATGATTGGCTGTGCGAACGTGCACTCCTAGCTCCCAAAAATGACGGCGTTAATAAATTAAATAATGAAATTCAATCGCAACTACCCGGGCCACTAATGAAATACAAATCTATCGACACCGCGGTTACTGATGTGGATCAATCCGTCAATTATCTAATAGAGTTTCTTAATTCTTTGGAGCCACCTGGTATTCCACCACACATACTATTTTTAAAAGAGGGTTCACCAATAATACCGCTCCGAAATTTAGATCCACCGAAATTGTGCAACGGAACACGGCTTTGTGTGAAGAAATTGATGCCGAATGTGATTGAAGCAACGATTATTACCGGTAAAAGTAAAGGATTCCTATGATTCCCACCGATTTGCCGTTTGAATTCAAGCGACTATAATTCCCATTACGCCTTGCTTTTGCAATGACAATCAACAAAGCCCAGGGGCAATCATTGAAAATAGCTGGTGTTATTTTGGAAAATTCATGCTTTTCACATGGCCAACGGTATGTTGCTTGCTCCAGAGTGGGAACGGCAAAAAATTTATTTATTTACACACCAAATGGAAAAACCAAAAATATTGTTTGTCAAAAGGCTTTATAATAAAAATTATTAACTAAAATATCTTTATATTTATTATTCACTTTGATCTGGTTGAAGGTTTGTAAAAATGGAGTATAATTATTTGGCAATTGGTAACAAATACCAAACCAAAATTAATTAACTATCCCTCACAAACAGGATGTCCAATAACATCATTACAAAAGTTCGCCTGGATGCATTGACGGAGGCACCCGTTACTGAATACAGCTACTTATAATTTTCTTTTCATATGTGATTGCAACTACAGCGATGTAAAGAGAGAATTCTTCCATAACAATGAAGGTATTTGAATTATATACCTCCCGTGGAACGCCGGGTAACTCAGCTAGTATTATATAAAATTTAAAACAAAAAATTTCGGTTCGCGGGTCATAGATTAAAAATAACTGCTCTTGCTTGATACAACACACTATCCATATGTACACGCATACCGAATATTACTTGTTTTCAATAAACAATCCCCACACAACGTTCATAAATCACTGCAGCAAATAAATAATACAACACACACAATCAAATAATCAACTATAAAACATTTTATTACTCTTTACAAAAATGTATATTTGTTTACATATTATTATGAACACAATACACTGTAAACCTGATCGAAACGTCAAAATCAATTTATTATTTTTGATTAGTATTCTGTTGGGAAGTGGTATTCACGGTTGGTGCACTTTTTTTTGTAATTCGTTGCGAATCCGGATCAAAAGTGTACGATGCCGTAGTATTAGTTCCACCGCCTCTAGCAGGTGCCGAAACTCTTGTAGTTTGCTTATTAAAAGCGCCAGCTGCTTGGTTGGTATGCTCGTTTGGATCCATGTTATCAACTTAAATGTCAGTTAAAAATTTTTACGCAGCAAACTTATCGGTTGCCTGATATGGACTAACTGTGTAAAGTATAAAAGAAACTTTTCTCTTTTAAATACTTTGTGCTTAATAGTATTCGTTCATATATTCTTTTATCTCGTAAGTGTATTTTGTCTCACACTTTTGTTTTTTTTTTTGTTTTTTGTAAATGTGTATTAGTAAGTTTTTCTTGGAATTGTCTTCGCACTCGTCATTATTTTTATTATTCGGCATACAATGGTCGCGTGTTGGTAATTAATTTAATTTTTGATACGGTTTGGTTGTTTATAAAATGCGCTTGGTGCTTTGAGATATTTTCTTTTTGATCTTCTTCTTTAAATTGTGTGTGTGGTTATTAGAGAAGTCTTTGCTGGTTAGCAAATTAATTGATTCGCGGAATAATTACCAGGACTACCTATATAAGTGTGCCACTCACACGAATGAATCATGATGTAAATAAACATTAGTGCGGTGCCTTTTTTTGTGGAGATATCCAGTGTCAATCACAATGTGCTTTGGACATCTTGTGGACTCTGCGATGGAATAGTATTTTCATAATTAACAATGAAATTCGATCTACTCTTGATGTATAGCAGCATGGGATTTGTCATAGGGGATTAATCATACGGTTAATATAATGTTGATAATCAACCAACTCGGGGTCATATATTTAAAGACAAACTTTGGGTTTAAATTTCCAGTGGGATCCAGTTCCCTAATAGGATGTATAATCGTTCGCAATATTTTGTAATGCAGACTAACCATGAAGCTATCTGGCTAACAGCCAAGTATAAAAACCTACTCAACCGCTAGAATACTTGGCACACAGATCTATATTGCTAAAAAACGGCAAACAGATAGATTCTGGCTCTAATTCTGCTGTTGATGCAATGAATTTAGCCTTTAAGCCTGGCCTCGTCGCGTTCTAAAAACGTGGCAAAATGAAAAGGGCAAGCCGCAGTCTACCAGAAATTCATAAGTATGAATATATTGTATACTTCCTCCGTTCTATGCCGCGACTCGTAAATAATGACGCGTAAATAATGAATATTCTAAGTTAAGAAAGTTCAAAAACTGGCGTCTAAAATGTCGAGACAATGTCGAAAATTATTATTAGCAATTATCAAAACACTATCATTGCTTTGTAATTGGAACCATATCAAGGTGCAATTCATTCTTTCTTCCCATATTTAAAAGTTAGTCCCCACGTTTTTTTTATCGTAATGAAACACATTTATGTATATGTTACGATTAAAGTGCGAAATTACACCCCTTAAGGTAGCAAACCCATACAGCAGAACATTAGAAGATCAAGATTATAGGAAGCATGTGAAGTTATCCCAGTTTTTCATCCCAGGATTTTTTTTATTATTATTTACACGAAACTATTCTAATCCATCCCAGTTTTATAATTTTATACCTCTATAAGACGATTTAAATTATAAACACAACAACAAAATATCCCATCCCAGTTTTTCTCGTTTATTTGTTGTTCATGTAAAACAATTACATACTTGGAAATAATGTATTGTGTTTTAGCAATAGTAATTCTGTCTATTTTAAGTTCAAAATAATAACGCGCCATATTATAAGTTTAAAATATAAGGGCAAACTATGGTAAGCTCCCCAGTGCCGACCGTATGTTAGGATTGGCACAATCTTCCAGCTTCGATATGGCCCCATATAAATTTATATGAAAATCGTCTATAACTTTCAAAACTTTCTTGGGCTGGAAATAGCGAATGATGTTTTGAGAGCCAGCACCAGCCGTATCTTGAAATTTGAGGAAATGGCCAAGTTCCAAAATCTCAGGTGAAGTTAAATAAAAATGTGTATCTCTTAAGAACTTCTTAGGCCGGAAATGATTTTTTATGTTTCGAATTTTTAATGATAATGGCAAAATATGGTAAGCTCTCCAGTGCCAGCCGTATGTTAGGAATTGCATAACCTTCCAGCTTCGACATGGCCCCATATAAATTTATTTGAAAATCATCTATATCTTCCAAAACTTTCTTGGACCGGAAATAACGAATGATGCTTTGAGATGGTACATAACTAATTAACTGCTGACCACGTGGCCAGCACCAGCCGTATGTTTAAATTTCAGAAAATGGCCAAGTTCCAAAATCTCAGGTTAAGTTAAATAAAAATTTATATCTCTTAAGAACTTCCTAGGCCAGAAATGATTTTTTAAGTTTCGAGTTGGTAATGAATGATAAGGGCAAACTATGGTAAGCTCTCCAGTGCCAGCCGTATGTTAGGATTGGCACAATCTTCCAGCTTTGATATGGCCCCATATAAATTTGTTTGAAAACCGTCTATAACATCCAGAACTTTCTTGGGCCGGAAATAGCGAATGATGCTTTGAGATGGTATGTAACTAAGTAACTGCTGACCAAGTGGCCAGCACCAACCGTATGTTTAAATTTGAGGAAATGGCCAAGTTCCAAAATTGCAGGTGAATTTAAAGAAAAATTTATATCTCTTAGGAACTTCCTAGGCCGGAAATGATTTTTTATGTTTCGAGTTTTTAATGATAAGGGCAAACTATAGTAAGCTCCCCAGTGCCAGCCGTGTGTTAGGATTGGCACAACCTTCAAGCTTCGATATGGCCCCATATAAATTTATTTGAAAACCGTCTATAACTTCCAAAACTTTCTTGGGCCGGAAATAGCGAATGTAGTTTTGAGATAGTACGTAACTAAGTAACTGCTGACCACGTCTCCAGCACCAGCCGTATATTCAAATTTGAGGAAATGGCCAAGTTCCAAAATCTCAGGTGAAGTTAAATAAAAATGTGTATTTCTTAAGAACTTCTTAGGCCGGAAATGATTTTTTATGTTTCGAGTTTTTAATGATAATGGCAAAATATGGTAAGCTCTCCAGTGCCAGTCGTATGTTAGGATTGGCACAATCTTCCAGCTTCGATATGGCCCCATATAAATTTATTTGAAAATCGTCTATAACTTCCAAGCCCTTCTTGGGCCGGAAATAGCGAATGATGTTTCCAGATGGTACGTAATTAAGTAACTGGTGGCCAAGTGGCCAGCACTAGCGGTATGTTCAAACTTGAGTTAATGGACAAGTTCCAAATCCTTAGATTAAGTTCTCCATTGGTATGTCAATGTTGGCTTGAATCATGTCTGGAATAGGAAATAATTAGTTCGGCTCATTATTATGAATCTTTATCGGAACTATTAACAAATTTACATTCATAAACAGTTAGAAAAATGCACTGCTGACTTTTGAGCGATACAGTATGGGGCGATGTCGAAACAGGTACATATTGTGCAAACTTACCTACGGGTGGCACTGTACCGCTCACCATTATTTGTTTTCTTTTGAATATTTGCAATCTTTTCTGGTATCGAAAAACTCCCAACTATTTCGCAGTTTGCTTATCACGTTCTTCCTTAAAAAGTGGCTACGTCGAGGACGTATGGCTATAGATCCGATTTACGTAGAACTATTTGCGCATTGCATAGCGGCTTGACAGTACTATAAACTGACAAGAAAGAAAGCCGTGAAATCTGCATTCTGAAAAGGAATAATAGTTCAAATTCATTACGGATCGAGATAGGACTGGCAATAAGGAGTTCACAATAGTTTGATCTTATCATTACCAACTCGAAACTTAAAAAATCATTTCTGGCCTAGGAAGTTTTTAAGAGATATACATTTTTATTTAACTTCACCTGAGATTTTGGAACTTGGCCATTTCCAAAACATCATTCGCTATTTCCGGCTCAAGATGGTTTTGGAAGTTATAGACGATTTTCAAAAAAATTTAAATGGGGCCATATCGAAGCTGGAAGATTGTACCAATCCTAACATACGGTTGATATTGAGGCGCTCATTATAAGTTACCTTTATATTTTAAACTTATAATATGGCGCGTTATTATTTTGAACTTAAAATATACAGATGCCCCATTAAAAAAATTTAGATTCCACTCATTCTTGACCAAACTTCAGATCATTTTATGTACAGCTAAACCGAAATTCGAGGGGAGCCCAAAATTTTTTAATGAGACATTTGATTAGGCCATAATGAGCCTAAACTTATTTGTTTGTCAATTGTTCTTCATTTATTTGAAATATACCAAAACAAACAGTCAGGAAAATTATAATCATTATAGTGGCAGGGCTGGGAACGATGATTGCAAACGCGGCCGTCGTTACATAAGTTCGGCAAAACGATATTTTTCTAATCTCTACTCCTAGTTCATCATTAAAAATTAATTGAGAACTATATAACAGCAACATTCAACCATCAAAAACAACAAAACATTTTCGAACATTTAAGAACGCCATCGTTTCGATTTATTTGTGAAAAATTTATAAACAACTAGCAGGTGATTTTAATTTTTAAACCAAAACGCTTTGTCAAAACGATCATTAAACTACTGGTTTTATTTTATGTTAAAATGAAAAAAATCGTTTCTTGTTTACATAGAAATTATGACTAAGTATATATCTACCGTGTGTTCAAATATTGCGGTTAGCAAATAATTTGACATAAAAAACTTTTAAGATTACTTTTAAAATAAAATAGATACTGATATCTCAACCGGATGTATTTAACTCTCTAATCGCTTCGATTTAATTTCATGTACAATTTAATGAAATTATGTAAGTACACTCATATGGAACAATTATGTACAACAGTAACTTTCTAGAATAATCCGAATATTGTTCTACACTTTTGTAAACAGAACGAACTGTTTTTGTACGCTTTCATTCGGCCCGAAACAATGAAATTCATTGATAGAAGGATGGTCTCCCCGGTCTAGGCATACTCCAGAATAGAGCAACCAAACGCTACATACAAGGTTTTCATTGCAATGAAAATTCAAATTTTTGTTATTGATAAGGAAAGGTTGATTGATAAGGTTCTATGCTATTTATGTATAAAAAACAATATCGTTCATATGTTCACGAGGGCTTTGTCTGCATCCGAACCTCAAAATATTCGTTTACTTTTTCCAATAAAAGTGCTAAAAGGTGCTAAGTCCGGGCTTCTTGGTGGCCAATGAACTTTGCGATTTCTTGAAATTATGCTATCAGCAAATTTTGTTGACAATAAATGGATTGTTGCACAACTTACGTTGGCTCAATTTTGTTGAAACCAAAAATCGTTCACCCGCAATTCATTCCATTTGAGCCAAAAAAAACAGTTAACATATGGCGATAACGTTCCTCATTCACTGTAAGGGTATTTCCCTATTCGTTTCCAAAGAAAAACGGCCCAATGATGCCACCAGCCCATAAACAACACTAAACTCTGGTGGATTCAATTTTTGAGTTAGTGGAAGTTAGCGATCCCTTGTTGATAAATGGCATATTTTTGACATCGATTAAATAAAAGACCAATAGATGGCCCATCCTGTATAAGCCTTCGCAGTTACAGAATTAATGTGTCTCGTGAAGCTTAGTGACTCAATGCTACTGACAGCGTTATCATGCAGGAAATATTAAATGAAAGAGTGTTACGCACAAAATCTGTTCAGACCCGCTTGTAACTTCAGACAATCTAATACATTTGCGATAGCGGTAAATATTTTCATCCATAATCAGTGAAAAATAGGCAATTCGCAAACTACTCCAGATGTCACTCGACATAAGTACGAAGATGATTCAAAAATCTTTACAAACAACCATTTGGTGGCGACAAACTCACAATTTACACTCTCCAATTTGTCAATAATGATGAATTTTATCGAAGGCTTTAGCAAAATTGGAATAATAAATTAATCAAATGGAACGTCAAAGTTTTCTGGACCTTGGACTCGTACAGCTTTGATATGATAGATAAGATAGCAATATACCACGACAATTCCCAATTTCACTCCTTGACTTAAAAATCGAATGAAACATAGATGCATCTTCTAGGGATTAACTGTCTACACAATTATTTATCAAGATGGGCGAAACACCATCATGTTACAGAAGAACTTCCTCAATAAATTTAATGAGGTTAAAATCGTACATTCTATATACGAAAGTTATTGGAAGTGTTTATAGTCGGCGACGTTGCTTCGTAAACTAAAGCAAAAAATTTGGACAAAAAGAATTATGCGATCTATCACGCAGAGTGAATTAGCAGAGGAGCTCTGGTAAGTCATCCGTGAGGGAAATGCAACTATCGTACGTTTACTATTCCTAAAGCTCTAAAGCGCGTTCGAAACCGATGTCAATTCTTCTTCGATCCGCAACAAAGGTGTTGTATAGGAACCAGCTGAATTTTTTAACTGTTCTCGAGCGAAATTGGAAGGAACTAATTTCGGCGTTTCTCAAGGTTAGCCAGTTCCATAGTATCTCAATGTCCACGAAATCGAGTTTTTATTTTTAATAAAAAGGAACAAATCTATCGATGTCAGTCTTCAGTCTCTATCGAAGTGTAGTCGGTATTACTTAAAATTAAAATGAAAATTATTAGAAAAGGGGGTTATAAGAAGAGCAAAGCCGACGGTTGAAAAAGATTCTTGTTTTCGCAGTCACACAATACTTTTATTCTTGGCAATACAAGATTTCCTTTGATTATTATTACCCATATTATATTATTATAATAATACAGTAATCCCCCTATAACACGGTAGATTAGTTCCGCGTTATAGGAAAACACATTGTATAACGCGCTCGTAGAGCTTCGTATAACGCGTTATGTACAAATGATTCACGTGTAACTTACCTCGTTAAATCTAGTTTTGTGCACACGTACGCGAAATTGATTTTGAACTGTACAAATAATTATAAACTTCGAAGTACAGAAATATAACGTGGGGAATCCCCGCGTTATATGGGGGAAAACACGTGTTATACGAGGGACATGAAATCGCGTAATATGAAAACGCGTTATAAGAGTACCGTGTTATAGGGGGATATATTGGGCTCCCTGAATTAAAAAGATCTGAAATTAAAAAGAAATGAAATTTTTTATATAAAAAATTGAACCTTTTTAAAGTCATACTTTTACCAAATTTTCTGACTTAACAAACGTGTTTTACAAAAACAAATTTAATTTCAAAATGACTTAAAAAGGCATATTTTATTTCACATTATAAATACATTACATATAGAAATGCATGCGTAATTTCACGTTTTTAAGAAAATGGTTTCTTGTTTTTCTTAAAGATAAAAAACACGCATTTCATAAATTTAATTTGTGAATTATTATTTGTGTATTAGTTATGGATTAAAATATGCATTTTTTAACTCATTTTGAAATTTGCGCAATTGTGTTTTGCACATTTTCATTAATAAATGCATTAGTTGAAAATTTTGAATGCCTTAAATTTCATATTACAGTAAAAACCCAATTATCCGGCATCCAATTAACCGGAACACACAGTTAACCGGAATTTTAATTTTTAGGAATTATGTAACAGATGGGTCGAGGTCATCCATCACCACATGGTACACTTATCTTTGCGGGTAGCAATCAGTGGTTGGGCGGGTATTGTAAGCATATGATGTCAGGAGCCATCTGCAATTTTCTCCATTTTCAAATAATTTAAGCGTGCATAAAGATTGACCAAAAATTAAATCGTATCAATATAGGACACTGACACTGTAAAATCATGTTACAAAATTTTGTTTCTATAAGACAAGAGTGAAGTTAGGTGTTTTAGTACAAGTTCGAAAATAATTTGAAAATCAACGCTAATGGGAAAAAAATGTGTACGTTATTTGTCAAATTAAAAAAGTAAATCTGTACTATCATGTATAGTCAAAACATGTCCTCAATTAATTTTTAGTGTAGCTTGTTAGTTGTTTTCATCAACCAAAAAATGCTAGAAACGTTGTATAGTTCACCGTTCTCAATATTGGAAGTTTCTAATTAAAAATGTAAAGTCCATCATGGTTTCATAAGCCATCCACAAAAAAAATATTTACATGTTACTGTTGTCATATTTTTTGGTAAGTACATGCATAAGGGCCTATATACCTAGTTCTACTATGACCTCCAAATAATCAGAATACAGCAAGAATGTGTCCAGTGTTAAATAATTTAACCTGTTAAAGTTAGCCGAAAATTTCCAGCCGAAAGATAATGCAGATAGTGTCTCTGCTATCTCAGCCGAAACACTAACTAGACAAATGCAATAAGACAAATGCACTAATCCCGTCGCTGCGCCCCCCTCCCCCGCTTAGCCCCCAGAGGGGCTTTAGATTTGAATTTCTGGGGACGTGGGAGCCGGGATCAGTAAACATGTGGCACTGCGTGCCGCACGTAGGAGCGGATTATATAGAATATATTGACCGTTTTATCGAAAAAACATATCGTATATTTTTCGGCTGGGATAGCAAAGACATTATCTGCATTATCTTTCGGCTAACTTTAACAAGGTGCCCCGTTTAAGTGTATAGAATTAATTATAATTATTACAATAAGGTTTGCGCTGGTTGTACAAGCTCCTCGCGCTGCACCCTGGGTAACGCTAAAAGTATAACCCCGCGAGTACGGGCGCAGTAAAACCCAAGCTGCTTGCCTTGAGGAGGAAATACCCATAGCAAATCCTGAAGCGTCTAGGGGCGGCTGTAAAAAACCTGGCAGTAGGTATAAAATGCTAAGGGATGGAACCCAGAACTAAATTTTCAATGGAGTCAACCAACCAAAACAAAGATACGGTGCAGGGAATCGGATGCCCAGTACCGGCGGCTCTTGGGAGTGAGCAAGCGGGCTCCCAGTCATCGAGATCTAGCGACCGCAATGATGTAGTGTTTCAAAGCTTGGTTACTACACCATATACAGCTACAAGCAATATCACGGAAGTAAAAACACCTTTACGGAATTGGACAATCCTTTCTTAAAAAGAGGGATGGTGTCAAGATCACCTATTAAACCGTCTACCGCAAGTTCTGTTAAACGATCGTTGTCAACTCCAGTGCTGAATATGGAGCCAGAAGTGGTAAATAACCCGATAAATAAACTCACAGAACATCACAGTAGTGACGCAAGCATTAAAGAGAGCACTAAACGCAATGTTCAATTGACGCAAACTGGCATCGATCGCTATATTACAGTAAAACGGAAAAAGAATAGTCCTAAAACAGAAAACGCACTGATAAGTAAGAAATCAAACGTTGTAAATTTCAAACTACCGCTAAACAACCGATTTGAAAAGTTCATCGAAAATGATGCGGAAGAGAGCCAAACAGTAAATGCAAATACGCAAGAACAGGCTATTCGAAAATACAAGCCACCTCCAATCTACTTACGCGAAATCGATATGCACAAGGTGGTGCAAGAGCTCAAATCAAGCGTGCTAACAAATGGGAAAACATTTCACGTAACAAATTTACTTCGAGGCAAAATACACGAAGTAAAAATTCAAACGCATGAACCCAGCAAACAAACGTTGATAGCAGTATGAAACAGATTGAACCATTTGCACACGTCGAAGTGAGAAAACAAATAAATTTACTTCGGTTTCTTTTATAATACATACAGATACACTGCATATTTACCCCCACTTATTTTCTTGGTTATCAATTTCATTTAGAAAAATTGCTATTTCATTTTTATCAGTCTGGAGATTTCATTTGAGGTGTGAGTTAATGCAGAATCTATTTAAATATATATTTAAGTAGATTCTGGTTGATGTGTAAAATATTCATCTATAATGTTTATTTTACAAGTGTTTTTAGATGGAAAATATATGGACAACATATAAAATGAGTACATATACAAAATTAAAAATATGTAGTTGTATCTGCGAGTGTGTACACTTGGTATATACAACGAAACATAAAAATAAAAAATATTGTTTCTAGTTAAACCGTTAAGTTAACGTAGGGGAAATAAAACCTATTTTTCGGTCGGCAAAAATACGAAAAGCATGGAATTAGGTGCATCAATTTGAAGTAAAAATTGAGCGCTCTAATTATATGCTGTTTATGCGCTCATTATGCGCTGATTTGTATTACTGGGAAGTCAACGACTATAGAGAAGTCATTAATTATTACGATGCTCACAACAGAAACTATTATACATACCGATTGAAGTCTTCAAAAGGTCTTTCTGTCGTTATTAAAGGCATCGATGTCCATGTTGAGACAACCGAAATCGAGGCTGCGCTTGTTGAAGATGGATTTAAGATACAGAATGTATATAGGATCATGAACCGCTTGAAGTAACCATAACCAATGGTCAAAGTTGAACTGGACCCATCCGAAAGCATTTTGAAAAAGGGAGAAGTTCATCCAATATATAAAATAAAGCACCTCTTACACAGACGCATAACTGTTGAAGAACCAAAGAAAAGGTTCGGACCAGTACAGTGTTTAAACTGTCAAGAATATGGTCACTCAAGGACATATTGCAAGTTGATATCAGTGTGCGTCGTATGTGGGGAGTTACACCAAACCAAAAGTTGCCCAAAACCAAAGATCTCTTCAACTGCAAGGAAATGCAGCAATTGCGGTGGAAACCACACCGCAAATTACCGAGGATGCCCAGTCTACATAAATATTAGTAAATTATCACGTCCAAGGAGGCAGTATAAAACTACAGCAGATGCGCAGAATAATATACCTCCGCATACGCCAAATGACTCTCGTTCGCCCAGAACACCAACCAGCAAACCAGCATACGCAAGCGTTCTTCAAGGCGAATCCTCAAATGTTGAACCTACCCTGCATGCAGTTAGCAACTGATGATGCAGTTAATGACTACAATGCAAAATATGCTACAAGCAATGCTGCAAAATCAAACTACTATGATCCAGAAACTAGAATGTCTCCGATAAATTATCTGAAGATATGCCACTGGAACGCAAACGGTATAAGCCAACACAAACTCGAATTAGAACATTTCCTAGCTAAACACGAAATTGATCTTATGTTAGTTTCTGAGACCCACTTAACGGATGAACACAATTTCAGAATTAATGGTTACGAAGTTTATGATACAAAACATCCCTTGGGCAGAAGTCGAGGAGGAACTGCTATTATTATAAAAAAGCGGATTTGATTTTATGTTCTAATTGAATATAGCACTGAGGAAATTCAAGCAACCTCTGTATGTGTGGACCTCGATAAAGAAAGCTTAGTCATCGCTTCAATATATTGCCCTCCAAATAATACCGTTTCGGCAGATATCTACAAAAGATTTTTTGCGACCCTGGGTCAACGTTTTATGGTCGCCGGCGATTTTAATGCCAAACATACCTACTGGGGTTCAAGATTGACTACTTCGAGGGGACGTCAACTAATGAATGTTATTCAAGAAAACCACTACGATGTTGCGTCGTGTGGCCATCCAACTTATTGGCCTACAGATCGTCGAAAAATCCCTGACGTCCTTGATTTTGCAGTCACGAGTAAAATACACCGAGAAATAATCCAAGCTAAACCTCTTTTAGAATTATCTTCTGACCACTCGCCGGTCTTACTACATTACTGGGCCGACCAAAAGCCATGTTCCACGAATAACTATCTAACAAATACCTCCACTAACTGGTTGAAATTCAAGATGTACATCAGTTCACATATCGACCTAACGCCTACATTGCAGACGGCAACATATAAACAACGATATAAACATTGCTATGGAAAACTTTAATGATTTACTAGTCAACGCAGCTATTGCGGCCTAAACCAAAGAGCAAACATACAAGACACACCATAACATCCGCTGAAATAGAAAAAATGTTAACAGAGAAACATGCAAGTTAACAAGAAACACGCTTAAGACGCATCTGGCAAAATAATCGATCGCCAGATGCTAAACATAACTTTAATCAGGCAAAAAGACAACTACAAAGCCTACTACTGTAACGAATCCCTTGGTTCGTTCCCAATTTTACTAACTCATTTAATCTAGGTTGTCATTCTTCACGGCCATAAAATATTTGAAATTAAATTAAAATAATGTTTGAACTCGCACCCCTAATAGATTTGCGCAGCTCTGGAAAAATGTATTTATTATATTTATATTACGAATATTACCAAAAATATGTACACCAAAAGGGTACAGATGGGTGTGTAAAACGCATTCAAGGTTGTGGT
The DNA here is from genome assembly GCA_932526605.1 of Nephrotoma flavescens. NCBI lineage: Eukaryota > Metazoa > Arthropoda > Insecta > Diptera > Tipulidae > Nephrotoma > Nephrotoma flavescens. The sequence continues at coordinate 267,114,185 of OW052221.1, read as the reverse complement.
TAATTAGTGTGTAATAATTATATGTACTTGCTTTATATAAATTATTGTTTTACGGGATATTTTTTTTTGGTAAATAGAAATAGAACTGTTGGAGAGGTTTTTGGAAAAACACAGAAAAGAGATCGGAAAAAAATTAAGTCAGTCATGTCTGGTTGCTAAAACCTAAAACATTAAAAATAATAATAAATAAAAAGTAAAAAATATTAAAAAGTAGTTAAGTGTAGCATTAGTGAAATTATAACAACGAAAAAAAAAAAAAATTTAATTAACTTAAAATAATATCAACCAAATTATAAAACTTAAATAAGTGATAAAATCATAATTAATCTAAAACTTAATAAGATTACAATAATTGTAAAATCGTGCCAGATGGTTTGTGTGCGAGTTGAAAAAAATCGGCACATGGTGAAAGTGTTACGAACGGTTAAGGCCGTCTAGTGGTGATAACGTGATAACGAGAACAGTCAGTGTGAATTGCCACGAAAATAATGTGGAGACATATCAAGTGCTAAGTGACGATAATTTACATAAACTATAAATGTAAGTGAAGTTTTCTGATCACGCCTATATGTACGTGAAAATTAAAAACTTTTCTGTGCTTCACAATCGTAACTGTAATCTCCATTACGAGTAATAATAAGTTCTGGTGTTGTAATTCGTGCTACACATTCGCACGTTATCAAAGTTGTCAATAAATGATAACTACATTCATTATACTTATAATTAAATAAGTCTAAAATACTGCAGTAAATAATATACTAATAAGAAATAATTAAAATCTGGAAAACTAATTAAAAGCCTTATACTAACTACGTGGTGATAATAATTCCGAAAAGGAAAACTATAGTTGTCTTCGCATGATGTCGTCGTACACGCCATATTACGTCGTTCTTCGATCAATGGCGCCCAACGAGGTATAATTTTTTTTTTTTTGATAGATGTAAGTTTGTAATTTAAATATTGTAATTTTTTTTTCCTCCTCTTATAATCAATTTTTGAAATATCTTATACATTTCCGGGTGTATCTAAATTGCTTAACATATTTAATAATAAATTAAAAGAATTCGAGTATCATAAGTTTTAAATTCTTAAAATTTTTTTTTTGTTATTAAATATATATTATAATATTTCTTTAATTTTAGAGTTAAATTATTTTTTTTTTCTATTATACATATATGTATTACAAATCTGTATATACTTTTCTTTGTATAGATATGTAAAAGTGAGATCATTTTTTTGTCTTCAATAATTATGTGTAATCAAGCAAAATTTGTGATTCTTTTTATTCTTATTATTATTATTATTATTATTATTATTATTATTATTATTATTATTATGAAAATGAGAGTATAAGCGATAATATGTGGAGATGTGACGGTGGTAAGTGACTCGAAGATGGTGGCATCCATTATGATATAAAGTTTACGGTTGTTTTGGTTCTTTTTTCTTGCTCTTGATTGATTGATTGATTGATTCTGAATGCACGACCAAGTTCTTACACAGGAGCTCCCGGGTGACGCCGGGCCCACCGTACACTCTTTTTTACATATAACAAAACCGAAGGATTGGATAGGTTAGTTAAATGGGACAGAATCGGCCCGGTTACAGACACCTAGGTATAGCCGATAGTTAGTAACACAAAGACAGCACAAAACTAATCTACTTGGGGAAGGATAAAGGTTTAATAGGTTAAATGGATAATGATGGTATTGGTCATCAACAATTGCTTCTTTAAATCAGCAACCTAAGAAAAAATGTTATTATTTCACATGTATCTGGAAATCACCTGGAAATGAATACTATATTAATACTTTTCGACTTCCTAAACAAAACTGATTGTTGAATCGGCCCGATTTCATACACCTAGCTAGAGACGATATAGCTAGTAACACAAAGACAATACAATTCTAAACTACACATACAATCAGCAATTAATTTTACAAAGAAAAATTATTTCACAAGCAATATGTATAATTCCTGAAAATAATACTAAATTAATATATTGCTGCTTACCTAAATAATATGAACAATTATAATTTAATAAAGACCAAAAAAATATAATAATAATAATTAAGGGAAACGACGCGTTTATTACTTTTACGGAAAATCTCGAAAATGCACACTCGATATTGCTCACAAACAAACCATAAGAAAATTCTGAAACTTTCTGAATAATTTCGTAAATGGATTTTCTTTAATATAAAATCAATTTTATGTCCGACAAAGTTTTAGAAAAGCCCAGCACGAATCGATTTTACTCAACCAAATCCATGTGCCGGTTTATAAATTTTGAAAAGGTGGAATCCTTAATTAGGATGAATTATTGAAATCAAATGAGATAACCGCAGTGGTTAAAATTCAACTATGAGAAAAATGGGTGGTTTAAAGAAATTTTAGTGTATTTGTTGAGGACCATGTCAATTAGAAAAACTAATCAGGGCTTCCCATCGAGGGGTGGGGACAATTTATAAAATTTTGTATTCTGACCAAATATATTAATAGAATTCTTCTTGGCCAATTAAGATATCCCTAGAAATCCAAACACAACCTCAGGTATATGGAGTGTTAGTTAGGGACCATGTTATTTTGACTGATTGATTAATTGATTGGAATGTGCGCCCAAACCTAAGTAAGATTCCTGGTTGACACCGGGCCCATCCATACGCTCTTTTATATATAACAAGATGGTGGAACAGGAAAGGTGAATTAATTATTATGGAAATTGACCCGGCTTTAAACACCTTAGTAGTCAATAGTTAGTAAATTGTTAGTTGAAATGTATTGTAACACGGTTAGTACAAGACAACATAATTATTTAATATATTATGGTATAATATCCAGCTATCAGAATCCTAAAATTATATTAAATTATCTGCAATATAACTTATACTATTTCCAGTGGTCGTTTTTACTATAGGAATACTAATAAAAAATGGTAAATATTGAAGTATTAAATAATAAAATTAAAGCAGTTAAATGTAATGATTAGTATTAATTAATCCAACTCAATTCTCCTGACAAATATTAAATAAAATTAATTGAATTCAAACCACCAAACAATTAGTACAATATAATAGTACTCGTCGCTACCGTCTTCTGAAAATCCAACTCAAATCTAAATATAAAAACTAAATAGAATCAAAATTATAATTTCCGGAACTTCAACTCTTCTAAATACTAAACAAAGTAAAACAATAAAGCATACATTTATAATTATTAATAAGTAGCAAATAAATTTCCATTTTACCTAATAAAACCTGTTAAAATATAATTCAGTAATAATTAGTACAACTTTTAAATAAATTGTGATAAATATAAATAAACTTAGATCTCGGCATAATTAAGACTTAAACCAGAATTAACTTCCCCAGCAAAACAAATTTTTGATTCGAACTATAATCAAAACCACTCGCAAAAATACTATGAAGGCTCCACCCAAAAACTTGATTAGTTAATTTAACCCTTTCGCGGACGCACAATTATTTAAAATGTTTGTTACAGGGTACAATGAAAACAGTAACGCTTTCTCTGGGACACGGAAAACCACATTCAATATTAATCACATGAAAACAACGTCTGTTATTACCGCCGCGTTTTATTTTGTTTGTATCGGCATATACTGACGTGTGCTACGGTAGGTCAATTGAAACGTAGGTATTTGCCGACAAGGTTTAAATAATGTTAAACTAGACATGATATGAAATTTAACCTGAACCAGAAAAGTGAAGTTAAATAATTAAAGTAGAGTTACTAAACAAACTTATAAATACAATACTAAAGTTATGTCTTAGTGCCCTTTCCAAACACCGACCCATCCGCTCACACCGACTTATTCAAATAAGTCTGCTATCGAGGTGGATTATTTTCTATCTCGTTCTTCCAGGCAGAAAACTTATTTGGTCATATAAATATTATAATGAGTTCTGTCGCCCTAAAATAATACAGGAACGACCATTTTATTTAAATTTATTTCGCTTTAAAATAAAAAACTTTTAAATTTGTTTCGTTTTGTGGTTGTCAAAATAAGTCGGTAAAAGCAATCGGAACAGCTGGACCGACTTATTCAAGAAGGAGTCAAATAGGTCAATAAGTCTGCAATAAATCGGTGCTTAGAAAACATCCTTAATGCTTAATCAATTACCCAAAGCCGTGACAATTCGCTCTTAAATCTCAAGTTATTTTTTTTTTTTAGTAAAACCGCAAAATATTATCAATTATTATTTCGCTGTATTCATCAAAAAATATAGATATAATATAAAAATAATAATAACAATAATAATAGCAACAAGAAACAATGAACAGTAGCTGTACTTTGTTGAGAAACAAAGCATCTTGATCCAGCTGTTTCAGCACAATTAAGCTTTTTCAACTAATGCAAATATGCACTATCTTCAACCAAAGCAAAATTTTAAAATGCTTTAGAATACGCTTTAGCCATGGTGGTGGTGTTGTTGTAATTGTCTCAACAAAATACAGCTAACATCCCTCCTCCTGCTCGCCATCACAACCGTGTGGGCCACGAAAAAGAATCATGTCAAAGATCCCCGGACCAACACACACACTCGTGCACTCCACCCAAATCGCCCTCGTCCGAATAACAACAGTAAAACTACAACAACAGCAGCAAAAACAATCAATATGCTATCAGAAACAAACAACCGACATGCTACCCAACCCATATATCATCAAATTACAATGTTTTAAAATAATTAAACAGTTTGTAGACAACAAACATATGATTTCGGTGTTTTATCGTTTTGTTAAACAAATGGACAATAAACGCACTTCTATTTTAAATAAAAAGCTTATTTTAGATTGATTAGTTGAAGAATTTTTAATTATTTTCTGATTTTCAGTTAAAATCAAACATTTTTTACTTAAATAGATCATTTAACAATCTCGAAATGAACATCAACTTAGAAATTGGGGCCTTCTTCAATTTGTAGCCAAACCCATCAACTACATAAACCTGATAAGAACAGAGATATTGACACATCATTGTTTAACTAGCGGAAATCATCATAAATTAACATTGAAATCAAGATTTAATTTTAATTTATAATTTAAAGTACATAATCTATTTAAATAAATGAATTCTTAAGACCACGTATATTTTGAAAATTGAAAATCGAGAAACATAGCTATGATATCGTTAACAATAATTTGTGAGCTGAACCTCTTTATATACATACATACATATATACAGATATTCAGACGTGACAATTATTTCATAATAGTACAGGCAGATACATATGTCATCCCACTTTGGCACAAGTTAAATCCAATGTGGAATAGAATTAACTTGTGCTCAAAGTAACAACCAAAGATGTTTTTTAATTTATTTTTATTAGTTGCTAACAATTACATTTTGAATTTGAAAACAACACAAAAATGCAACGAAATACTTATATTCAATTAAATAGTAATGTGCTAGAATATTATTGAATATTATTACAAATCGTAGCTAATTTTTAGAAAAATGTGATGTCAAAATAACAAAAATCACTTATATTTTTATTGCCAACATTTAAAAATAAAAGTATTCAATAAAACTGCCTTGGTGGTGAAGATTAAAACTACAGGTAGAATAGAATAATTCTGCACCAGCAGAAAAGTTGGTTTAAAATAATTCCAATTTGGATTTACATATATGGGATTGTTGTTGTAAATTTCTTAAAGTAAGACCGCAATAATATTTTGTTAGTAAACATATGTTTTAACAATTTTATAGCTTTATTTTATATACATATACTCATAATTATTCTATCCCTATTTTGTCGTCGGCTTGAAAAATATATCTCGACGGATTATTTTCACAAATATGTCGATCATAAAATGTAACATAAAGGGTAAACCATAAAAAAAGTGTTTAGTTAAACTATAATTATTGTAGATCTATTCAAACAATCAATCGAAAAATCGACTGATTCAATGTAAATTTCCGTTTTGCTGCTACAGTGACGCAGCACGCACAAAAGGACGAAAATGAAACACGGGAATATTTCACCTCTTCATGATTGATTATCGTGAACACATCATGTTATACATACATATGCATGCACACGCACAGATCCACATAATCATACATAAATGGCTACAGTACATACAAATATATTACACACAAATATGATATGTAAAGTAAATAAAAAGTAAATAAAATATAAAAAGGAAACTTCTCTGATAGTATTATGCATCCAATATACATAGAGAGTGTATCGAAATATTACAACGGCGTAGTGCACTACGCATAGAAATATATTCCGTTATAAATATTTCCACTCAGTTTTATGTATATAAACACATTTATTCAACAACACATCACTTTATCACTATTTTATATAATTTAACATCACATTTATTATTATTAATAATTTTATTTATTTAATATTAACACACAGAAAAAAATATTTAAAATAAATGGAGGAGCGACAACAAAACACGTCTGCTCCGTTTGAAATCCAAACTCCGACCGGTTCTTTTTTCTTGCTCTTGATAATTAATTTAATTTACAGATTCCTTTGAATATTTTATGGCGGTCTAGCAAGATCGGAGTTGTAATTTGAAAAACCCCACGGCCACTTTTCATGAGCCATAGCCGGCCAGAGACGACCGCCTGAATTGCAACCCGATAAACAAATTTTCAGTACCCATGCAAAATTGGTTACACTACAAAAAAACAAGATGGATTATATGCAAAATTATCTTAAAGAATTATCTCCCCATTCGGACACAAACTATTTATTATGGAAGGCCACTAAACACCTTAAACTGGTAAAGTTTATTAACACACATCAAATTCAATTAAAGAAAGCCCCTGGGTATGATCGAATTACAGGTGAAATGCTTAAACAACTGCCTGAGTGTGCCTTTGGTCGACTGGCTCAAATATTTAATTCAATTTACGAATCAGGATATATCCCTGAGTGCTGGAAATTATCAACTATAAAAATGATCCCAAAGCCTGGCAAGGATCCTACCAAAGTCTCGTCATATAGACCAATAGGCCTACTACCAATCGTTTCGAAAGTATTCGAAAAAACTGTTATCGAAAATATTAAACCGGAACTGCGAAATATCATCCCTAGTCATCAGTTTGGTTTCAGAGCCGAGCACGGAACCAATGAGCAAGTGCACCGAGTAGCTACAGAAATAAGGTCAGCATACGAAGAGAAAAAATACTGCTACGCCGTATTCTTGGATGTTGCCCAAGCATTCGATAAAGTTTGGCACGAGGGTCTGCTGCATAAAATTAATCTTAAATTACCAGAAATTTACCAACTTATGAAGTCGTATTTGACAAATAGCAGATATTATGTCAAATACAACACCTCTAAATCAAACGAGAAAAACATTCTGGCTTTAGTACCACAAGGTAGTGTGCTTGGTCCAACGTTATATTTAATTTTTACTTGAGATCTACCAACGTCTTCGCAAACTCTGACGTCTACTTTCGCAGATGATACGGCAATCGTATGTAGCCATAAAACCCACAAACGGCGCCCGAAATTCTGCAACAACATATTTATGACATCGAAATATGGCTAAAGAAATGGGCGATACAGGTCAATGAAGAGAAATCGACCCACGTAACATTCACTTTAAATAAGCTTACTTGTCCGCCTGTCACAATGAACGGAATACAAATCCTTCAATCAAATGGAGCAAAATATCTAGGTGTCCACCTAGATCGACGGTTTGCTTGGCAAAAACATATTGAAATGAAAAGAGACCATATCAAATTAAAAATTGATAAAATGCACTGGTTGATGGGGAAATATTCAACTATTGGCCGAGAATACAAGCTTCTCCTGTATAACACAATGATTAAACCGATTTGGTCGTATGGGTGTCAATTATGGCAATCAACCTCAAATTCGAATATTGACATTATCCAACGAACACAGTCAAAAATTCTCAGAATGATTACAGGAGCACCCTGGTTCGTAAAAAACAAAAATATACATAAGGACCTTAACATCCTAACTGTCAAAGACGAATTACAAAAGATTCGGATCAGCTATGCAAGGAAACTGGTATCTCATCCGAATTTGCTGGCACGAAAACTAAAAGATATACCTACGTCTTCGCGATTGAAGAAGAAAACGATGGCTGTTGTAATAACATAAATTATAAAATTATTAATTTACTTATTGATAAGAAGTAAATTCTGCTCCCGCAGATTTACATAATTACCTTAGTTATTAAGATTTGAAAACTTATTGTTATTTTCATGTTTGAAAGATGCGGGGTAAGGGGCATCGGTCTACAAGGTCAATACACCACCCCAAATGTCAACCTCACCTGCACGTGGTGCTCCCTGCTAATTAACCAACGAGGCTCTGGCGACCGAGTAACGGCGGGATAACCGAACACCGAGAACCTAGTAAATGATGTTCTTTCCACTGACCCACTGCCAATTTCACTGGTTAGATTGGTAGCTGCTTCAATAACCAGTCATTATAATGCAATGAGTTTTCAACAAAAAGGAATTTTTACCCCAGGTGGTACACCAACTGCTCAGTTGGCTAATCCACCCTCTAACGAAGCCGGCTCAAAGGATTCTGGGGTGAGCCAACCATTGCTATTCCCATTCGATCGAAGTTCAAAATTAGCTAAGTCACCACCTAGACAAATAGAGTTCGCAACTCAGCAGGAAATCGAAAATGCTGAACTACGCAGAAGACTGAGTGAAATAGAAAAAGTAGCATCGCAACTTAGCAATGAAATCGCTAAGTTAACGAAAGAAAACGAGGAGCTAAACAAGCCCAATCTGATAGAGGTTGTGGAAACTCCTCTTACTTGTTATAACGAAACCAGTGCCCTTGCCCGTACTGACGCTGAGTTCCACACAGATGAAGAGGAACTTGCAAGAGAAACTGATTGGATACACAAACAGAAGAAAAGACCAAGGAAAAAACGAAGAGCAGAATTCTCGCCAGAAGTTGAGGAGCTCTCGCAAGCAAAAGTTAATGAAACTGTCAATCCAGTGCCTATACCCCAACTTCACCAGCGACAAGAACAACGAAAGGTTGCAATGAAGACCAAAGCACCACCGCCAATTAATGTGATAGGCATTACCGAGTTTGCGAATATCCAAGCTCTAATGAAATCAGTGTCCACAAACGACTATAGAGTAGTTGCACTAAACAATAATGTTTGGAAGATAAACACAAGAGATCCCGATGCATACAGAGCTTTAGCCACAAAGCTCACTGAAGAAGGTAAAGAGTGGTATACATATGAAGACAAAAATAACCGAAACATCAAGGTTATGGCCGGAGGTCTACATCCCACCTGCAGGACGGAGGATATAATAGAAGATCTCAAAATGAAAGAACTGCAAATTGAAGACGCAGTCAATATCCTTAAACGAGAGAAAGTTGAAAATAGTCAAGGAACCAAGATCGTTAAAAGAGGGCTCCCGCTATTCATGCTCACATTCAACAAAAGCGAAAAAATTGAAAATATATTTAATATCAAAGCAATACTTAATATGAGGGTTAAAATAGAACCACTGAAAAAGAACACGAGATTAATACCTCAATGCAAGAAATGTCAAGCTTATAACCACACCCAAAGATATTGCGAGAGAGATGTTAGGTGTGTAAAATGTGCCGGCAGACACAACGCGAAAGACTGTTCTCTTAGTCGAACCGAACCTGCAAGGTGTATAAACTGTAAAGGACAACACCCAGCCAACTATAGAGGATGCGAAGTAGCGGTACAACTGCAAAGGTTAAGAAATAAAACACGCCAATCGACTCAAAACAGTAATGTTAGAAGAGAAATGATTCCAACTACAACTAAGCGCCGACACAACCAGAGCCCATAGGGCCAGAGAGGAGATCCTACTCTCAGATAACGCAACAGAATACTATTGAAGAAAATCCACTAGAAAGGATATTTCGAAGTATAGAAACGATAAATGCACGCCTAGCAAAACAAGAACGTGGTCTAGAAGCTATATATAAGCGGCTAGATAGACAAGAAACTACCAATGAGCTTACATCAATGCTATACTAATCAAATGAATAGATCATTTAGAATTGTTATTTTGAACGCGAATGGATTACCACAGCATGTTCCAGAACTAGAAATTTTTCTAAACTTAGAAAAAATAGATATATGTCTTGTCTCGGAAACTCATTTAACAGAAACTTCATTTATTAAAATACGTAACTATCAATGCTACCATGCTATTCATCCAGGAGGAAACGCTAGAGGCGGGTCTACCGTAATTGTTAAAAATAATATTAAACATTACGAAGTGCCCGGCATTGAGGAAGAAATTATGTAGGTTAAAACCATAATAGTTGAATCAATCAATAATAGGGAACTCAGTATCTCCTCTATTTACTGTCCCCCACGCCATCAATTAAAAAAAGAAGACTACAGTCGACTTCTTAAATCACTAGGATCAAATTTTATCATAGGCGGTGATTTTAATGCAAAGAACACCTATTGGGGATCTAGACTTACAACCTCTAAAGGGAAGGAGTTATTTAACGCAGCTCGCGAGAACAACTGTGAATTCCTCTCTGGCGATAAACCAACATATTGGCCTGCTGACATACATAAAATTCCAGATCTTCTTGACTTCTTTGTAACAAAAGGAGTTTTAGAGGACTACACATGCATTGAAAATAGTGAAGGACTATCATCTGACCACTCACCGGTGATCATGACACTGAGCACAATGATCATAAAAAAAGATAATTCACCTAAGTTAACAAACAATAAAACCAATTGGGATCTATTCAAGAAATTAGTAGAAGATCGAACAAATCTCGGCGAACCAATTAGAACGAAGGTGCAGTTGGAAGATCAACTAGAAATATTTAATAACAACATCCAACAAGCGGCTTGGGAAAGTTCACCGATTTCTCATACCAACGCTATAATGAAACATAACTATCCTCTTGAAGTCAAAGAGCTACTTAGGGAGAAACGAAAAGCTCGCAAAATCTGGCAGCACTCTCGTGCACCGCAACACAAAACTATTCTAAATTTTTTGTGCAACAAATTAAAACAACTAATAAAAGAAATAAAGAACGAAAGCATAACTAAGCGACTACGAGGCCTTTCTGAATTAAAGGATGACGATTACTCGCTTTGGAAAGCAACGAAGGGACTAAAAAGATCCAAAATGCATGTGCCGCCTATCAAATGCGATGACGGTTCATGGGCTAAAAGTGACAAACAGAAAGTCTCTCTATTTGCTGCTTATTTAGAAGAGACTTTTCAACCGTTGCCGAGGCAAACAGCAAATGAAAATACAACAGTCGTAAACAAAGCAGATGATCTTGACATAAGGCATGTGACTTTATTGGAGCTTAAAACTGAAATCAATCGTAACTTAAGTATTAGAAAAGCTCCAGGTTATGATTTAATAACTGGGCAAATTGTGAAAGCCATTGCCGAGAAAGGTTTGCGTAAATTAAATCAAATAATTAATGCAGCTTTCAGATTGAAATATATTCCACGACAATGGAAGGTGGCCGAAGTAATAAGGATTCCTAAACCAGGCAAACCAGGAAACGATAAAAAATCATATAGACCGATATCACTACTTCCAATCATATCAAAAATATTTGAAAAACTGTTGCTGAAAAGACTCAAACCTATAATAGAAGAGAGACGCCTAATTCCACCACACCAATTTGGATTTAGAGAAAATCACTCTACAGTTGAACAAGTTCACAGAATAACGGATGTCATTGAGGATGCACTCGAGAATAAGAAAATATGCTCCAGTATTTTCTTAGATGTAGTTCAAGCTTTCGACAAAGTTTGGCACCAAGAGCTTGAATTTAAACTGCATCGAGACCTGCCTAAGCAATTTTATCAAATTCTTAAATCGTACATAGCTGATCGACACTTTAGAGTCAAATTTGAAAATGAGTACTCTGAAATAAAAAGAATATCAGCAGGTATACCACAAGGTAGCGTACTTGGACCTATTCTGTTTATTCTTTATACGAGAGACTTACCGAATATTGAAGGTACCACAGTAGCAACATTTGCAGACGATACAGCTATTCTAGCAGTTGGAAAAGATATTTCGGAAGCAACAAGCAAACTTCAAAGTGCAGTTAACACGGTGAGCAACTGAACTAAAAAATGGCGCATCTCATTAAATGAAGCCAAATCAGTACACGTCAACTTTACAAATCAAAATGTAAACTGTATTCCCGTGGTTCTCAACTCAAACCAAATTCCATATGCAAATACAGCTAAATACCTTGGCATGACCCTCGATGCTAAGCCAAGATGGAAAGAACACATCAAGAAGAAAAAAGAAGAGTTAAACATCAAATATAGAAAAATGTACTGGCTCATGGGTAGAAACTCTGAGCTCTCAATACACAACAAATTGCTTCTATACAGGCAAATGCTAAAACCAGTATGGACCTATGGTATCCAGCTTTGGGGTTGTGCCAAGAAAAATAATGTACAAATGATACAATGCTTCCAAAATAAAGTGCTACGAGGGATTGTGAACGCCCCATGGTACATTAGGAATGACAACATCCATAGAGACTTGAAGATGGAATACGTCACCGATGAAATAAAGAATCATTCAAGGAAACACGTACAGCGCTTATCTCTACACGAAAATGCAGATATACGTCGTATGTTGGACACCACTAACGGCGTGAGGAGACTCCAAAGGCAGAAACCTCTGGAGCTGGGCAGTTTGTTTTAGAAGAAAGTATTATAAAATGAGTAACCAATAGGTTACTCATCTTAACCCGAGAACTTAATTTAAGAAAGATTAACTACTAGATGATCTCTGAATCAGTTGTAATATTGTATAAATAAATAAATAAATTTATTAAATAAAAAAAAAAAAAAAAATGTTTGAAAGATTCAATAAATAAAGAAAATTGTTACAAAAAAAAAAAAAAAAAAAAAAAAAAAAAATGATTACAATAAACTAAAAAAAAATACGTTTATGAACTTGGCAGTTGACACTTTGACAAGCAAAAATCTTAAACTTTTTAACAATTTGATTTTACTTCGAATATTTTTTCGAAGTTCGAAAAAACGACAAAAGCGACACCGTGCCAAAAAATCTAATTACGGTAAATGCGATAGGATAAGAGAAAAAAGAACACGACTGTCCTATACATATATAAGTTATTTAATATATGGTTTGACCTAGTAAACTTTTCGTCATCCCATTATCGTATTACCCCCTAACACATTCTAACCATTTAAACTAGCATGCAAAAGAAATAAGCTTCGCAAAGTTTATAATTGTTATCTCGTGTAAAATGCAGAAACCCAGAACACAATAAAATAATAAATCCATTCCCAAATTAAATAATATGGGAAAGCTTAATTAGCACCAATACTAATAAACAAATTAGAGTTTTGATTTACATTTATAAATTTGGCAGTTAAAAATTTTTAAATAGCAAAATGGAGAAGAAAGAAATTTAAATGTAATTAATATAAAACAAAAGCAATATGTTTGTACGTCACCAAAAAGTAAGATGAATGATGTGATGGTGTCCTTGATTCCGCTCGGTTCTTCTTTCAGCATACTGGTGACATTTGATGATGCCGCTGTACTGTGTTGTATTTGTAATAATATTGATGATGTAAATTCGGTGGTACATTGATTATTTCGATTAGCGTATGTAAATATTTGTTGTTCGATTATGGGAACCCCCATATATAATTTTGTTATAAATTTTGATAATTTTGGGGGAAATCAAACTTTAGTGTTACAGCAATGAGTAACATTTAACTAATATGTGTACATATGGTTAATTTTTAAATGCAGATCAATCGATTTCCTTTTCATTTCTTTTTAGGCAACTAAAGTTTTTACACACACACACTAATTCACCACACAGCTACGATGGACCACTTCTCATGCGAAACAAATAAATAAAACTTCTTTTAGGTTTTCGGATGTTCGCATGCAAAAAATTGAACACATGTAATTTTTTTATTTTTATTTTTTATCAGCTGTAAATTTTTATTTCACGTTACAAATTATTATTTTTGATTCAATCATTTATATAATATTTTTGTTTTAGAACTTTTATTAATCCATTTATAATTTAAACATTATTTTATTATCACATTATTTATTGTGTTTTATAATGTTTAGAATTTTTTTATTCATTTATAAAAACTAAATTTTTTTTTAATTATAATTTCTAATCACAAAATATTAAAGGAATCCTATTTTATGGACAATTATTTCACTTGTCTAAATTTCTTTTTAATTTTGATTTTAAATTTTAATGCGATTCACTTGCGAGTTTAATACTGACTGCCTATTATCATTTTTCCTTTTCCTGTTTTTCGCATTTACATAGACCCGGTTTGTCTAGCTGTCCCCTATTCCCCACTACATGTTTATTTTTTCTAGCAACTAGAAAATTCAGCGCGCGAATTATGAAGCGTTTCGGGGTTTAGCAACCTATATTTTTACATCGTTACAAACTTGCACATTATTAGCATTTTAATCATTTTATCGGTGTTTTATCGCATTCTGCTATATCTGAGTATCACGGATGCTAGATAGGAAAATAAAACTGGACTATAAATGTAAAACTCAATACTTAAATTAAAATTAATATCAGAAAAGGGATCACAGACCAGATTTTTCATAGTAAATCCCTGAACTTCCAAATTATTCACATTTTAATCATTTTATCGGTGTTTTATCGCATTTTGCCATATCTGAATATCACGGATCCTAGATAGAAGGATAAAACTGAACAAGTAAATGTAAAATTAATACATAAAATTAAAATTAGTATCACAAAAGGGATCACATCCCAGATTTTTCATAGTAATGCCCTGAACTTCCACATTATTCGCATTTTAATCATTTTATCGGTGTATTATCGCGATTTTGCAATATCTGAATATCACGGATCCTAGATAGAAGGATACAACTGAACCAGTAAATGTAAAACTTAATATGTAAAATTAAAATTAATATCACAAAAAGGATCACATGCCAGATTTTTCATAGTAATTCCCTGAAATTCCAAATTATTCGCATTTTAATCATTTTATCGGTGTATTATCGCATTTTGCCATATCCGAATATCCCGAACCCTAGATAAGAGGATAAAACTGGACCAGTAAATTTAAAACTCCATACCTAAAATTAAAATTAATATCAGCAAAGGAATCACGTGCCAGATTTTTCGTTGTAATTCCCTGAACTTCCAAATTATTCACATTTTAATCATTTTATCGGTGAATTATCGCATTTTGCTATATCTGAATATCTCGGCTCCTAAACAGGAGGATAAAACTGGACCAGTAAATGTAAAACTCAATACCAAAATTAATATTAATATCAGAAACGGAATCACATGCCAGATTTCTCATATAGTAATTTCCTGAACTTCCAAATTATTCACATTTTAATCATTTTATCGGTGTATTCTCGCATTTTGCCGTATCTGAATATCACGGCTCCTAAAATTAACCTAAAAATTAAAAAACTTTAAATTAAAATTAATATCAGAAAAGTAACTCATACCAGAATTTTAATAGTAATCCCCTGAACTTCCAAATTATTAGCATTTTAATCATTTTATCGGTGTATTATCCCATTTTGCCATATCTGAACGTTACAGGTTCTAAATAGGAGGATAAAACTGAACCAGCAAATATAAAACTCGATACCTAAATCAAAATTAATTTCAGAAAAGAGATCACGTGCCAAAGTTTGCATAGTAAATCCCTGAACTTCCAAATTATTCACATTATAATCATTTTATCGGTGTTTTATAGCATTTTTCCATATCTGAATATCGCGGATCCTAGATAGAAGGATAAAACGGGACCAGTAAATTTAAAACTCAATACCTAAAATTAAATTTAATATCAGAAAAGGAACCATGTGCCAGATTTTTAAAATTAATTCCCTGAACTTCCAAATTATGCGCATTTTAATCATTTTATCGGTATTTTATCGCATTTTGCCATATCTGAATATCACGGATCTTAGATAGAAGGATGAAACTGGACCAGTAAATTTAAAACTCCATACCTAAAATTAAAATTAATATCAGAAAAGGAATCACGTGCCAGATTTTTCATAGTAATTTTCTGAACTTCCAAATTACGCGCATCTTAATCATTTTATCGGTGTATTATCGCATTTTGCCATATCTGAATATCCCGAACCCTAGATAAGATGATAAAACTGGACCAGTAAATTTAAAACTCCATACCTAAAATTAAAATTAATATCAGCAAAGGAATCACGTGCCAGATTTTTCGTAGTAATTCCTTGAACTTCCACATAGCATTTTAATCATTTTATCGGTGAATTATCGCATTTTGCTATATCTGAATATCTCGGCTCCTAAATAGGAGGATAAAACTGGACCAGTAAATGTAAAACTCAATACCAAAATTAAAATTAATATCAAAAACGGAATCACATGCCAGATTTCTCATAGAAATTCCCTGAACTTCAAAATTATTCGCATTTTAATCATTTTATCGGTGTTTTATCGCATTTTGCCGAGAGTAAGAGAGTAATTGTAAAATTCTCTACCTTAATGTAAAATCAATATAAAAAGAGGGTTCACATGCTAGATTTTGCAAACTTAATCCCTGAACTTCCGAATTATTCACATTTTAATAAGTTTTCGTTAATACACCGATCGTATTTTGCCATATATGGATATCATGGTTCATAAATTAATGACGTCATCTGGGGCTTTTTCTTATTTTTGTGAGCTAGGTTTACTTTAAAAGTCCATGCATTGTGATGGGACGACCTGATTTATTCATTTTCAAATAAACTGTGCGAAGGGGCCGAATTTTTATTAAAAACCAAAACATTTCCGCTTAAATTATGAAAAACAGATCTGGATTGCAAAATTAATTTTTAGTTCTTAATCGGTTGTCTTGTAAATGATATACTTCTCAAGGCTTCCACTTACGGTGGACCGAATTCAGCTAAAAATCGTTGGGATCTAATTTATAATAAAAATTTACGTATGAAGTTTAATCGCATTCAATCAATCCGTCGGACTGTACAAAAGTTACAGACATTTCGTCTGAACGACACCACATATATACAGATTTTTTTTTATACACTTGTTTTGAATTCGGCGATATATCGAATGGTAAATCAGCATCATCTCGAGGCCAACATTTTTGTAGATTACTACACTTTATTTTACTAAAGTAAAGTAATACACCTAAAATTAGAAATTAATCAACCTTCAACTGATAAATAGTGCAAAATGTAATACATATTAAGTATACATAAATTTTAAGTGATGTACATACACACCGTTATCTATATTTATATTTGTGTGTAAGTTAAAAATAACGAAATTATTTTTTAATTCATATATTCACACAAATAACACGCGTAACATTATTCTACATCTACATATAAATTTCACCTTGTAGAAAATAAAACTGTTTTGCTTCAACTTTCTCACATGCACATTAAAAATTTACTCATCGCAATTCTAAAAAACAATTAAATTTTTAATAAACTGGTAATTTACAGAAGTCTAATTTATGTTTCCGATGCCGGGCACATATGACTAAGTAGAATATTTGAAGATTTGGTTATCACGATGCATATCATGATATTATCGTGATATATAAAGTGAATTTTAACTTTATAGGTTATATCGGAACTGTACTATACACCATCTACGACTTGCTGCTGAATGTCTAGAACTGAAACGAAACCAGAATGTTTCTCGATTTTTACAGGGTACTGCCAATTGCCATTAAGGCATCGTTTTAGCTGCCTTAATATATAAATGATTAGCAAATTTTCGTTAAAGCTACATAATGATGAAGTGAATTAATAACGCTACCGTTTCCATGTGACCACTGATATGTGCGAGTGTTGGCGACAAGCGTAACTACAAAGAGATCACCATTCGCATTTAACAAAATATAAAATACTCTATGTACACTGTTAAAAAGTCATTGCAATCCTGACATCGAAGCTATGTAAATATGAGGTAACGTTGAATTATTTTTAATACTTTGCTACTGAAACGTACAATTTGTCACGTACACCAAATTTATTAAATTAAATTACGTCATCAAAACCAAAAACAATTGATCGAGGGTGATAAAAGGGTAGCAACTCACATCTATGTATATACAAATGTATTTACAATAAAAATAAAATTTTCCTTCCGTTGCTTTTTTCTATTTCTCGTATGAATAATCTACATAAAAATAGCATTCGTAATGTGGAATTTTCAAAATTATAATATTTGATAATAATTCTGGGAAATACCCACCAAAAATATGGGAAGTGAAAAAATGCGAAATAAAAATATGTAGCATCTATTACTCCGTCGTCAAAGTGATTATCGTGTTACGCTGTCATGTGGTCTGCGAAGCAATACATTTGTTACTTTAATTAAGAACTAAACCGTTTTTCGGGTTAAATAAAAATTTGCTCTTTGGCACTACAAAGCGATAATAAATTTATTTGTTTCAGATGATTGTTTCGCAGTGTAGAACGTTAACAAAGCAAGCAGTTTAATTGGGTATGGAATTTCGGTAAGTAGAAAGAAACTAACCATTTTTATATGAATTTCTTTCGACTCAAATATTTAACCTTTGACAGTGGTGAAATTGTTTAAATGGTAGATAATAGATAGCGCTAGTAGTTTTCAAAAAATTAAATCAATTATAAAATCTTCGCAGTGTAGCTCTAAAATTTCCTCTCAATTGGCTCTCTTAATTTAATATCACTTTAATTTTGGCTGGACCAACCGTATTGCTGTTATTCGTAAAATCTAAACCATATCTAAACTAACTAAAGATCTGAACTATTAATCGTGTAAAGAATTAAACTAAAATGGTAAAATTCGATTTAACGGATAAAACTTCCCAATATCTGGATTGGCATATTCATAACCTACAAATTATGCATTGAATTACTTTTTTTTTAGATAGTCGTCAAAAAAGAATTACACGAGAAAATTTAGGAAACCGTAAATAAAACGGTTAAATGAGTAAAGTAAAACCGGAAGAGCTTTCAAATTGGTTGTTTTAGCTACATTGAAAGAAAACTGAAGTAGCCCTGCCCCCCATTAAGCTATGGAACTCTTGAAGAATACGGTTAGTGTGAAAGGGAATTCGATTCCAAAATTTAAATGTTCGATAGCGTTTACAAACTGGTCATATATTTGTATGAGAGATAACTATCAGGATTCAATGCCGTATTTACAGCTTAATTCCCTTAGACGTATCACTTCATGCGATGTGACTATGGATCTTCCTGGTTACTAGATTTTAAAATCAAAATTTAATAAATAATTTTGTGTAAAACTCTCAATGAAAATTTTTTTAAATCTTAGTTGGCTTCATTAGTTTGAAATTTTTTTCATTTATTTGTCACGTCAAAATTTCAAGTGATAGAAATTGTCATTTGGAGTGACAGAAGTCGCAAGGAAATATTAATAAAGCAGCATACTAAGATTTAAAAAACAGCCAAAACGACTTTTATTGAACAATTATTTCGTATGTTTCGATTTAATGATCTAGTAACCAGTGGCACTATTCTGGTAATTCCCTGGAAATAGGGAATTGGGGAAAGATTTTATATGTAATTTCAGTTCAAATATTTTTTTCCGGCTTACTAAGGAGAAAAGTTTGATGTAAATATTTATAAATTGGGCAAAATTTTTCCATATCTAAATTGGCAGGGAAAATTATTCCCAATTTTATTTTGTTTTCAAAAAAATTACCACTAGGTTTTTACCTCAGTATGCCACAAAAAAAAATTCTAAAATAGAAATTACATATAAAATCTTTCCCCAATTCCCTATTCCCAGGGAATTACCAGAATAGTGCCACAGGAAGATGAGTAGTAACGTCACTTGAAGTGACGCGACTAGGAGAATAGGGGTGTCATACACTAGTAACTAATTTTAGGCCAAATTAGAAGAAAATCTTTCTGTGGCGAATTCCCGAAAATGAGCTCTGGGCTATAGGAATTTCATTGATTTTTATTTAAATTTTATTTTAAATTTTCATGTTTACTCCTTATAAACCTCAAAATGGGTGAGCGTGGCCCTTGTCTGAGACATTTTAAGTTTTGCAAAGTAATGTTAGTTTTATCAAGAGGGACGAAAACTTAAATACAAAATCAATGAAATTCCTATAAACCAGAGCTCATTTGTCACAGAAATATTTTCTTCTAATTTGGCCTAAAATTAGCTACTAGTGCATGCATCTCAAAATTGTATAGCCCTGATCCGATAGATTTTTAGTTTTGATGAAATAGTTTTAGTTTTATCGATGAGCATGAATATTTAAGTAAAAATCAAAAAAATTCTTGGCCACGGAATGATTTTTTTTTTCTTTGGCCTATAATTTTCTTACAGTTTTTTGATAATTTTATATTATTCGACCACTTTTATTTGAACTACAATCAGTATACGGATTTTGTCTCAAATGTGTGAAACGAAATTAGTGTAACCGGAAAGATATAGTAGTAGCATTTTTGTTTGTGTTAGTTTCTTGCGTCTGATTGTTTTACTGCATATGCAAGCCACGTGTCATTCTTTTTTTGTTTATTCATATTAACCCTTTGAGTGCCAACGTGATTTCGGCTAGTGTATTGAAGAGCACAATCGCTTTTTTTGGCACTCAAAGGGTTAACCATTGGAAACGCCATATTTTTGTGTTGCTTATGTATTTTCGATTTTTTTTATAATTATCATTTTAGTTTTTAAATTTATGAAATTTAAAATAAATTTATTTATAAAATTTTATTAAAACATATAAAATTAATTTATGATAAAAAAAGCTTAAATATAAGCTTAAGCCGAAAAAATTCTTAAACAAATTCTTAAACAACTTAAATATAAAATATATTTGCATGTTAAATAACCACACTCCACAGCTCGAGAGCAGACGTAATGTGCTGAGAGAAGGAAATAAGCACCATACAAATTAAACCGATTCGCCCGGATCGCGTTATTTTCATACTGTTCATCATACAAATGACACAAATGCGAACAAAAGAAAAATACAAATACGAAGACATAATTTTGTATTATACACTGTGTACGTATTCGATTTTTTTTGCTTCACTCATTAAATGAGTAACTCACAAGACAAAATCGATATACAGATGGTTTGGTTTTTCTTTTTTTTTTTTAATTTTATTACTGAAGTCAAATCGAATTTAATAATTTTTCGTTCTTTCATTAATTTTGATGAAATTCCAGAACTGGGCTAACCACACATAAAGAACAAAATGGGTTTTGATATATTAGTCTTGCCTGATCAAAAAATTTTATTTTCTAGAATGCTGGGATAACTTCATTTACATGGATTTTAAGGTTAAACTAAACCACGTTATCTTTTATGCGATAGAATACGGGATGGCATCACCCTGATTCATATACGTATAATTTTGCAAAGACAAATTTTAGGTGTGCAAGTACAAACTCGGCTCTGAAGTTGGTTGCATTCAAATATACTTAAAGCGTCAAATTCGACAAGCGGAAATCCCTGTCTCGTTCTTATTGATTTCTTCCATGTGATTCAAGTCTTTATATTCGTCCATGAGCTGATGGTATAACTCACTAAATTTTTGGTCCTGATTGAATTTTTTCTCCATGGCGTATAGACGGTTTAATGCCATCTGATAAGATCGGTCCAACGGTGTTGTTGGCTGTTTAAATGGTAACCAAACAATATTTCGCCCATCTTCATTCCGGGTTGAATTAGTATTGATGAATACTTCTCAATACTAGAAAGGGAATGTCTTCATCGTTGTTATATGTCTGATTTGGGACTGGAACCCATGTTTTGCGATCTTCCTACAATGACCCATCCAAATATGGTATTCTGGGCTATTGGTAGAGTATCCCCATTTGACCACCCTTCCATCGACAAGCATATGGAAAATATTATCGGCCTCACTTAGGATATAGATTGGTTTTGATGCGTAAAACGATGGATCTGCCAACTTTGAGTTGTTTAGGTGTGGTCATATCTGTTAATGGTTATCTTCGTACTTGGTATTAAACTGGTGATTTGTGAAACGATCAGTGCATTAATCTTCATGGTTTTGTTGTTACGTGCCGCTGAGATGGGGATAGCTATACAACCCTTGGACGACTCGACATTAGTTTTGACTAAACTGCTGGTTTTAAGGCTTATATTTTTTGGCTGTATTCTAATTTGTTTGGCTCATTCTTCGGTAATGAAGGACATTTGAGAGCCAGAGTCCAATAACGCGCGAATTGATGAGGATTTCCGAACACATCCGTTAATGTAATAATAGCGGTCATTTTCTTGCCTTGCATTCATAGACCACATTGGTGTCATTCAAGCAGTTGAAACATCCGTTTTTTTCTTCTTCAAACGCAATTCATGTTATTTCTTCAGTAGATAACATGCTGCTTACTGGTGGTCGC
This sequence comes from Nephrotoma flavescens, assembly GCA_932526605.1. Taxonomy (NCBI): domain Eukaryota; kingdom Metazoa; phylum Arthropoda; class Insecta; order Diptera; family Tipulidae; genus Nephrotoma; species Nephrotoma flavescens. The sequence goes on along the minus strand of OW052221.1, from coordinate 267,091,767 downwards.
GATTCGGTCCTTCAGTTCATAACGCCTTTGTTCACTTAAAAGGTATCCGTTCTTTTTAATAAAAATTTCATAAATTGGTAGATCATTGGAAACTCTTCTTTCTCGGATTCTTCTGTCCACCTTATCCTGGTATCATCATCTCAATTCTGAAGCAGCAGTATTATCCTTGTATTTTCCTCCAAATGGTTGTATATTGAATTTCGGCAATTTAATCTGTGTGGATATGCTCAAGCTATGGAATTTATTAGTTCGACTTTGAGTGAACATTCTGTGAGTCATTCAACAGTAAAACAGAGGTTTGCAAGACTTCGTGATGACAATTTTAATCTTGAGGAGTGAGGACAATCCACGTAGAAGTGCAGTTAAATAATTTGAAGGTGAAGAACTTCGGAAAGTCCGTGTCCAAGTCAAAAAGAGCTTGCAGAACAGTTAAGAGTTATTCATCAAGCAAAATCACTTCGATTGCATGCAATGGGAAAAATACAGAATGAAGAAAAATGGGTTCCTCATCATAATAAACCTAAGAATTTGCTTTCTCGGAACAAAAGGAAGATTTTTTTTCACAAAATCATGAAAAGTGGATTTTGGACGATAATGCTAAACGCAACCATACTGTGTGTTTGGTGGGACTGGAAAGGAGTCATTTATTACGATCTGCTGGAACCTGGTCAAACTGTTACAGTCGAACGTTACCATTCCCAATTGATCAAATTAAGTGATGCTCTGAAGGTGGAAAAACCATTTATGGGCCAAGGAAGGCAGAAAACATCGCTCGTTCGTCAGAAACACAACTTCTCCTTAGGCTGTGTGGGTAACTGCAGCAGGGAACTTTTGATTTTCAAAATGAAACTTCGCATACCAATTAAGCACAAATTGTGCTAATCAGTGCTCATGGGAAAAAATTAGTGCTAGTCCCGGAGCCAAAAAACGGGAAGAAAATAAAACCCAATTTCTAGAAAAAACCAGAAATAATTTATACCTAATTTTAAAACTTTGTTACGACTGTGTTGTCGTCAACAATACAAAATTTCATTTTATTGATTACACCCCCACCTTTGGTAAATTTTTAGTGTTTTTATTCCCCTCGGTTGGTTTGCGTCCGGGTTGGTTTGCGCCCGGGGGTAGATTTGATGTCTAAACGCGGTTAATGGTAGATGGATTCCTGTGTGTTTTTTTTTGTTTTGTTGGTGCAACTGAACGAAAGTGGGAGAGAGCTAGACCAACGCGCATCGAGTGTGTGTAAAGCAAAACATTCCATGAGAATGTTTTTCTTATATTCATCTCGTTTACATCAATGCGAATCGATGTAAACGAGAAACAGAGAAGAAAGACAATTCTTCTGGAATGTTTTGCGCGTCGTTTGTGCGGCGTAACATTCAAGTTTTGGTTTTTGACAAAATTAATTCGAATTTTGAATTTTGTTAAAAAATTAGAGTTTTTTAATTTTTGATTGAAAATAAAGTTTTGTTGGATTCAAAAAGAATTCAGGCTAGTTTTTTGGTAACGATAGTATAGAAGTTGAATTCCATTTTTGTAATTAGAAAATTGATAATATGAAAATGTAGTTTGTGAAAAAAAAATATGGAAATGGTGGCGATAAAAACGTACACGTATAAAGTTATATTGTAAACCAAGAGTAAATAAAGAAAATTGTGATTTATGAACATTTTATTTTTCAATGCCCACAAATGGTTGAATTTCCGGGTTCAATCTAATTTCATTTCGCTGTTGGGATAACGTGATTTTGTTGCTGGATGGTGATCGGTTTTGAACCCAGTTTGTGATCATAAAAGTGGAAAACGTAAGATAGAACGGTGTGTTCATTTGGTACGCGGTAAAATACCGATTTTTTGTAATTGCGAGAAACCGGGATAATCAACATTATGAACGCAGCCGATCAAGGTTAACATTTTGATTTTTGCGCATACTGGACTGGTGGGACAACGCCCAACCAGTTATTTTCGGGTGGTCGATTGAGACCACTTGTTTTGTAACAGTAAATATTTACTGTTTCTTTTGGCGAGAGAACGAGTTGTGCAGGTGGTCAGTTTTATATTTATGCGACGCCCAACATAGTGCCCAACCAGGCAAGAGTCGCTCAACGAAGGCGGGTAAGGTGAAAGACGCCCAACTGTACGAGTGCCCAACCGGCCCCTCGATTTTATATTTGGGTATCGGGGAAAGCCCCGCACGACACGGGTGGCCAACCGGGGCGATGACCCTGTGGCATGACGACCGCCCAAGGTCGCACCCGTAAATTAATAAATTTTGTTATTAATTAAGGTACGATTTTTTTTTTATTTTTTTTTTTATATTCTTATTTCATTTTTGTTATTTTTTTTTATTTTTTATTTTCTTTTAAATTTTATTTGAAATTTTTTTCACATATATATAAAGTTTTGTAATCGAGCGCCACAGAGCGGTTGCGTGTCGCGCGCTCGATGCGCATTGCTCTCACTCTCTCTCGTTTCTCTCTTTCTCGCTTCTCTCTCTACCGTTCTCTCCCTTTATTTTTCTTTTCCTCGTGGGAAGTTGTATTTTTTTTTGTGGGTCTAAATTTATAAAAAAAAAATAATTATTAAATTTTTCGGTGTGATGTGATGAGGGAGGGACTTCTCCCTTCGTGTCGGCGAAGGGTGCCCGCATCCAGATTCGAAACCGGTGTTTACCACCGTGCGAGTTCGGGCGGATGCGCGCACCAGGGCACCTCTCTACCGTTATGATTTTTTTTATTTTTATTTAAAATTTTCTGCTGTTCGTTCCTCAGGTTCCGGCCGACGAATTTCGGCGGAACTCCGGGTCTTATTGTTATTTGCGTTTTTTTTTATTTTTTTAAATTCCTGTGTCATCACGGTGTAAGCCAGGAGCCATGCATGCCTCAAACCCCACGACCCTTCGCACTTCTCACTGAGAACGTAGCCGGCAAAATATCACCGTGGAGGCCTCTGCATGCGCTTAGTGATATCTGCAGGTTGGCAGTAGCCAGCCTGTAACAACTTTACAAAAGCGGCTACTCCGACGAAATTTGTGCTTATCACAGAAACGTGATTTTCATAAATTTTCATTCATAAATAGAGGAAAAACAAACTATCCCCTAAAAAATACTATATTGAACACACAAAATACAGAGTACCGTTCAATAATATTTTTGTTGAACAACAAATTAAAAAATAGAATTAACTTATTGTAAAACCAAAGATTGAACAATTCAGATAGCATATTCTTGCCACGCATGTTCATTGCCATCCGAAAAATATAGTGGCTAAATTTGTGCTAATCCAGAATTGAATCAATTCAATTGAACAACAACGACCGTTGAATGAACGATTTCCTGATAAAAAGTGTTCTACAAACCAATGAAGTTGGAACTTCTGATTGCATATTCTTATCAGATTTGTTCATTGCCATCCAAAAAATATAGTAGCTGAATTTGTGCTAATCCATAGTTGGCCCAATCCCGTTGAACAACAATGACCGTTGAATTAACGATTTTGTGACAAAAAGTGTTCCACAAACCAATGAAGTTCATTCAACGGCCTTTGTTGTTCAACGGAATTGGGCCAATTCTGGATTAGCACAAATTCAGCCACTATATTTATCGGATGACAATGAACATGCGTGGCAAGAAAATGCTATCTGAATTGCTCAATCTTTGGTTTTACAATAAGTTATTTCTATTTTTTAATTTGTTGTTCAATAAAAATATTATTGAACGGTACCTCTGTATTTTGTATGTTCAATATAGTATTTTTTAGGGGCTAGTTTGTTTTTCCTCTATTTATGAATGAAAATTTATGAAAATCGCATTTCTATGATAAGCACAAATTTCATCGGAGTAGCCGCTTTTGTGAAGTTTTAAAATCAGGCTTAAATTATTTCTGGTTTTTTCTAGAAATTGGGTTTTATTTTTTTCGTTTTTCAGGCGAAATTTGAAATTTTCTTTTCCCGTTTTCCGGCTCCTGGACTAGCACTAATTTTTTCCCGTAAGTACTAATTAGCACAAATTGGGCTTAATCGGTATGCAAAGTTTCATTTTGAAAATCGAAAGTTTCCCGGCTGCAGTTACCCACACCCTTAGGCTGGGTAGTTTTACAGTATGCGGCGTATTCTTCAAACCTGATTCGCTCTGACTACCACCTGAAACATGTTTGAAAGACCAGTGGTGAATGAAAGCTGAAGAAATGCTAAAACGGATCAATGACTATTTTGCTTCGAAACCGCCAAGTTTCTTTCGCGAAGTGCTTGGACTGCTCCGAAGTGCTTGGGCAGGTCATCTGGTCGTAAAAAACCGGAGAACAGTGGCCTTGCGGTGACCACCGAGGTCTTAATAATATAACGCAGCGAAATCGAATGGATGTACGATATTCACGTACCATCAAATCTCGATCGAAAAACGCGTTATACCGAAAACGGCGATTACAACGCCATTTGAACTCTTTGATCCCTTTAGTAGTTTGAATTTCTATTTTGTATATATCGACGATCCCATGGTTGCGTCGCACAATCTTATACATCATCAAGAATACTTAGCTATATTTCAACGATTGAAAGTCGCAGGGCTCGTTATTAAAGTTGACAAGTGTTCATTTGATAAAGGTGAAATAAATTTTTTGGGTTAAACGAAAAATACGCAACGTATTAGGACGAAGCACCTGACGCCATCAAGTACCTCAGGTGATTTTTGGACATGCTGGTAAGTAGGCGATCTTAAATGATTACCTCAAAGGTATCAGCAAAAATGGCAAGCGGAAGATAAAATGGACGAACGAAGCGGTACAAATCCTAAAGCGGCACGTAATATCGTTATAGCGCTTATGGTCGTGAGCGTTTTGCAGTATATTCAGTTATCAAACACACTTTCGGTACCTGCTTGAAGGATGCGCCTTTACAATGTTTACGGATCATAAACCGTTAATACCACTTTCAAGCAAAACCTGGCTAAGGCATCTCCAAGGCAGCTCCATCACTTGGATTTTATAGGGCAGTTCTGTCTGACATCCAGCATGTGTCTGACATAGACAATGCAGTGGCCCTACCTCACGTCGATGAAATTACTATACCAGCAACAATTGATTACGAAAGGATAGCTGACGCACAACAAGATGATCTCGAGTTAGAGAATGATGTGGAAAATAATATGTCATTAAAGCTCCAAAAAGTTCTCAAGTCACGATAGAAGTATTATCTGTGAAATCTCACCGGGTATAAATCACCCATAAAATTCGAAATCCCGCTCGAATAATAGATAGATGTACGAGCTGAAACGATGGCATTAGCTGTATTATGTGTGGATTGCTCGTTTCAGTATTCCTGATTCAATTTAAACTAACTAAGGATTCCAGTTTCAATTAGAATTATTCTCGGAACTATCAAAATCATTAGGTTTTGAAAGAATGAGAACAACGAGCTATAATCCGAAGGCAAATGTCTTTATTGGGAGATGGCACAGAACACTGAAAGCGGTGGTTATGAGCAATAAAAGGCCGAACTGGACAAGTTCTCTACCCACCGTTTTGTTGGGACTTCGCACTGTGTATTGCTAAGACTTTAGTTTGACTTCTGTCGAAGGCATAAAAGCTTTTAAATCTCAGTCAGAATATGTTCTGATAATCAAGAATTTGTTTTTAAAATTTTAAAAACATGTTCTCATGTTCTAGATTACGTTCTGAACCACACGAAACTCCATATCGTGTAATTAGTCGTTCGGAGATAAAACAGCTGATATTCCATTAGTGAGAAATGAACCATCAAGTAGTTGTGCTTTTTCTGATACGTTTTGTGATCCGGAGACTATACCTGAAGGAATTTTGATTTAACTTGGGTAACTTTCAGTCCTGTTGTGATCTACTCAACTGCTCCAAAAGTTGACGATCACCTCACGATACCCAGACCAGATTCAAATATGTTATTACACTAACGGATCGAAAAACCAAAACACAAGCCCGATACATAGACTCACTCACTTGAACAAATTCACTGGCAGGGGAGTGCTGTGGTCTTAGCGTGCACATCATACTATGTGAGATGTGGTCGTAGGGCGCACATCGGTCAACACCCAAGAATAGAAATTACTAATTTTGTTTATTAGTTATTCATTTCTTTTTTATCGCTACAAAAGAACAGGCGACATAAACAAATCGAAGATTGAAGTCGTATGTATTAACAAAGAATATTAAGAAATAAATTTTGTTAAAATTTAAAAGTATCTTATTAAGTTTTACTGCGACAATAATTAATTATGACACATCATCAAGTGCATAAATAATTACAGTCAATGTTCGTAAATTGACCTACGCCATTTTGTGTACAGCAGGTGGATATTCCATTGGTGTGTATGGGGCCCACCAACCGACACTTATAGTGTCATATGATACACTTCCGCAATAAAACGAGTATTGCATGACCAGATACTCCATAAATCCGCCTGGACTGTAGAGATGTTGAATTTTTCTGAAATAATTTTTTTTATAAGTTCCAAAGAATAGATTACCTTGGGTTTGAACCAATTCAACGTTTCCTAATTCACTATAAACTGTTTGCTCAATTACCAACTGGGAGGGAGGTTTGTAATTGCCAAAAGGCAATTGTAAAAAATTCTAATTTTGAATAAATTCTAAAAATTTGTTTAGAATATCTCTCAATAAGGTCTAATAAATTTTAAGAAATTTTCTCAACTCCAAAAATGTTCAACACTAATTGGCTGATGTATCCTGATGATAATGCAAACAGTAGAAAAGAAAAAATAAAGTATCAGTATTAAATTGAATAAATGTTCCCAGAAGGCTTCTAAATTCCAGTTCCCCTCGACCAGAGAGGGTATATTTGACTATGTTAGTTCTGCAGCATGACACAATATTCCAAAATTGAAACCATCCGATGGAGTGTTATAACGAAAATATTACAAGGTAATATCGCCCGCTTCACGACAATACCTCCTATCTGACAATTTTGTGAAAATGAGCTATTGATAAGAAAGACTGACGCAAGATTAGATGCTGGCTTACAAATAATTAAAATAAGTTTGTACTACAAGAAAAGCAAATTAAATCGAATCGAAATCACCAATACCAGAGGAATCATATAGAATGACAACGAAGTTTTTTGATTTCCTGAACAATTCAGTTTTTGCAGATAGGAGTTATTGTCACAAAGCGATCGATATCTCTTTTCAGTTCTTTATTCTTATAGCATAGCACATCATATATTGAGCATGAAAGCTCATTTGTAATGAGGTGTGTAGCTCAATTAACTCAAAACAAGATATTGCCTTCTGTGTTGCCATTTTGGTAATTTATGAAGATGTTCTGCCCAATACAGACAATTAATTTATTTTAGAATAGGAAGAAAAACTAAACAAACAAGTCTTTTCGCTGTGAAAGCAAAAGGCAACGACCAAGTTACGAAGACCGCAATGACTCTTCCAATAGCAGTTCATCCAGCGTAGGATAGTGAAGTAAAAAGAGTAACAGTAAAAACGCATCAAAAAAATATTCAGTTAATGAATTTATCGATAAGAGGTTTCAACTTATAGCAAATTTAAATTTGGAATTTGAAGTACTACAAAAACAACAACATACCAAATGATTCAAGTAATTTGTAATTGTGGTAGTAATCTCTCAACGAATCGAATAAACCGAGGCGAGGGAATACTCATAATTTGATACACTTTGCGAACATAACCAAACTTTCGAACATAACCAATCTATGAAACAAGTCCCATTGCTACTAAACCAAATTTTGGTTTAGTGATTCACCATTGAACTTAAACTAAAAATTTTAGAAACAACAAACTGCAACTGCCTTCGATACGTCTTATCAACAATGTCATACTTCGTATTTCTATAAAAAGAAAATGACACGCACATATACTTACATTCAAACACACAATGTGATCATGGTAGAGTATATACAATAAAAACAAACACAAATTCTCTTTATCCAAAAATATTTTTTATTCAATTTACATAACTAAATCCACTTTGACAGTTTAATTTTATTTGATATTTCCTTGAGGTGCGTTGACTTCCTTGATGTGGGTTGTCGACGGAGAAGGTTTCTTTATTCTTTGAGATTCTGGATCATAATCGTATGAAACGGAAACCGCGGTGGCACCCCTTGTTCCCTTTGAAATACATTTAGTTTGCCTTTCTTTAGAAGGATTGGCGGATTGTGTTACGTTTTGATTTACATTTTCCATTTTATTGTTGATATTTTTCTTGTTTCAGCAATCGTAATTAGATGTTTCTTTAACTAATATCAACTTTGTACTAAAAATATAATACTTATGTCTGCGAATTATAAAACCACAATTTAGCGATGTGTATGTGTGTTGTATAAATTGAATACGCTCATTTATCGCATATTAAACTAATCTTTACTCAGTTAATTTATATTATACAGTATAACCTAAAAAATTAATTGTACGGTTCACTTCCACCAAATTCTAGCTGTTTTTCAGAAAGGTTTTACTTTGCTATTTTGTTAGATCTCATTTATGAGAATTTTCCTCTTAATATGTTTGATCTTTTTAGTGTTTAAATGAATGATTTTCATATGAACAGTAACCGTCGATTAATAAAAGCGTTTTCAGTATACATTAAATTAATGTTTGTTTTTAATTTATCGCCTAAAATTAAGATTGCACAGCACAACATAATAAGATAATTAAGAATCAATCCAAATGACGAGTATTCATTAAAAGAGAAGTCGCACATGATATAACTAGCAACTAAGAAAAACACAATAATAAAAGTATATATATAAAAGTATAAAAGTATAAAAGTATAAAAGTATAAAAGTATAAAAGTATAAAAGTATAAAAGTATAAAAGTATAAAAGTATAAAAGTATAAAAGTATAAAAGTATAAAAGTATAAAAGTATAAAAGTATAAAAGTATAAAAGTATAAAAGTATAAAAGTATAAAAGTATAAAAGTATAAAAGTATAAAAGTATAAAAGTATAAAAGTATAAAAGTATAAAAGTATAAAAGTATAAAAGTATAAAAGTATAAAAGTATAAAAGTATAAAAGTATAAAAGTATAAAAGTATAAAAGTATAAAAGTATAAAAGTATAAAAGTATAAAAGTATAAAAGTATAAAAGTATAAAAGTATAAAAGTATAAAAGTATAAAAGTATAAAAGTATAAAAGTATAAAAGTATAAAAGTATAAAAGTATAAAAGTATAAAAGTATAAAAGTATAAAAGTATAAAAGTATAAAAGTATAAAAGTATAAAAGTATAAAAGTATAAAAGTATAAAAGTATAAAAGTATAAAAGTATAAAAGTATAAAAGTATAAAAGTATAAAAGTATAAAAGTATAAAAGTATAAAAGTATAAAAGTATAAAAGTATAAAAGTATAAAAGTATAAAAGTATAAAAGTATAAAAGTATAAAAGTATAAAAGTATAAAAGTATAAAAGTATAAAAGTATAAAAGTATAAAAGTATAAAAGTATAAAAGTATAAAAGTATAAAAGTATAAAAGTATAAAAGTATAAAAGTATAAAAGTATAAAAGTATAAAAGTATAAAAGTATAAAAGTATAAAAGTATAAAAGTATAAAAGTATAAAAGTATAAAAGTATAAAAGTATAAAAGTATAAAAGTATAAAAGTATAAAAGTATAAAAGTATAAAAGTATAAAAGTATAAAAGTATAAAAGTATAAAAGTATAAAAGTATAAAAGTATAAAAGTATAAAAGTATAAAAGTATAAAAGTATAAAAGTATAAAAGTATAAAAGTATAAAAGTATAAAAGTATAAAAGTATAAAAGTATAAAAGTATAAAAGTATAAAAGTATAAAAGTATAAAAGTATAAAAGTATAAAAGTATAAAAGTATAAAAGTATAAAAGTATAAAAGTATAAAAGTATAAAAGTATAAAAGTATAAAAGTATAAAAGTATAAAAGTATAAAAGTATAAAAGTATAAAAGTATAAAAGTATAAAAGTATAAAAGTATAAAAGTATAAAAGTATAAAAGTATAAAAGTATAAAAGTATAAAAGTATAAAAGTATAAAAGTATAAAAGTATAAAAGTATAAAAGTATAAAAGTATAAAAGTATAAAAGTATAAAAGTATAAAAGTATAAAAGTATAAAAGTATAAAAGTATAAAAGTATAAAAGTATAAAAGTATAAAAGTATAAAAGTATAAAAGTATAAAAGTATAAAAGTATAAAAGTATAAAAGTATAAAAGTATAAAAGTATAAAAGTATAAAAGTATAAAAGTATAAAAGTATAAAAGTATAAAAGTATAAAAGTATAAAAGTATAAAAGTATAAAAGTATAAAAGTATAAAAGTATAAAAGTATAAAAGTATAAAAGTATAAAAGTATAAAAGTATAAAAGTATAAAAGTATAAAAGTATAAAAGTATAAAAGTATAAAAGTATAAAAGTATAAAAGTATAAAAGTATAAAAGTATAAAAGTATAAAAGTATAAAAGTATAAAAGTATAAAAGTATAAAAGTATAAAAGTATAAAAGTATAAAAGTATAAAAGTATAAAAGTATAAAAGTATAAAAGTATAAAAGTATAAAAGTATAAAAGTATAAAAGTATAAAAGTATAAAAGTATAAAAGTATAAAAGTATAAAAGTATAAAAGTATAAAAGTATAAAAGTATAAAAGTATAAAAGTATAAAAGTATAAAAGTATAAAAGTATAAAAGTATAAAAGTATAAAAGTATAAAAGTATAAAAGTATAAAAGTATAAAAGTATAAAAGTATAAAAGTATAAAAGTATAAAAGTATAAAAGTATAAAAGTATAAAAGTATAAAAGTATAAAAGTATAAAAGTATAAAAGTATAAAAGTATAAAAGTATAAAAGTATAAAAGTATAAAAGTATAAAAGTATAAAAGTATAAAAGTATAAAAGTATAAAAGTATAAAAGTATAAAAGTATAAAAGTATAAAAGTATAAAAGTATAAAAGTATAAAAGTATAAAAGTATAAAAGTATAAAAGTATAAAAGTATAAAAGTATAAAAGTATAAAAGTATAAAAGTATAAAAGTATAAAAGTATAAAAGTATAAAAGTATAAAAGTATAAAAGTATAAAAGTATAAAAGTATAAAAGTATAAAAGTATAAAAGTATAAAAGTATAAAAGTATAAAAGTATAAAAGTATAAAAGTATAAAAGTATAAAAGTATAAAAGTATAAAAGTATAAAAGTATAAAAGTATAAAAGTATAAAAGTATAAAAGTATAAAAGTATAAAAGTATAAAAGTATAAAAGTATAAAAGTATAAAAGTATAAAAGTATAAAAGTATAAAAGTATAAAAGTATAAAAGTATAAAAGTATAAAAGTATAAAAGTATAAAAGTATAAAAGTATAAAAGTATAAAAGTATAAAAGTATAAAAGTATAAAAGTATAAAAGTATAAAAGTATAAAAGTATAAAAGTATAAAAGTATAAAAGTATAAAAGTATAAAAGTATAAAAGTATAAAAGTATAAAAGTATAAAAGTATAAAAGTATAAAAGTATAAAAGTATAAAAGTATAAAAGTATAAAAGTATAAAAGTATAAAAGTATAAAAGTATAAAAGTATAAAAGTATAAAAGTATAAAAGTATAAAAGTATAAAAGTATAAAAGTATAAAAGTATAAAAGTATAAAAGTATAAAAGTATAAAAGTATAAAAGTATAAAAGTATAAAAGTATAAAAGTATAAAAGTATAAAAGTATAAAAGTATAAAAGTATAAAAGTATAAAAGTATAAAAGTATAAAAGTATAAAAGTATAAAAGTATAAAAGTATAAAAGTATAAAAGTATAAAAGTATAAAAGTATAAAAGTATAAAAGTATAAAAGTATAAAAGTATAAAAGTATAAAAGTATAAAAGTATAAAAGTATAAAAGTATAAAAGTATAAAAGTATAAAAGTATAAAAGTATAAAAGTATAAAAGTATAAAAGTATAAAAGTATAAAAGTATAAAAGTATAAAAGTATAAAAGTATAAAAGTATAAAAGTATAAAAGTATAAAAGTATAAAAGTATAAAAGTATAAAAGTATAAAAGTATAAAAGTATAAAAGTATAAAAGTATAAAAGTATAAAAGTATAAAAGTATAAAAGTATAAAAGTATAAAAGTATAAAAGTATAAAAGTATAAAAGTATAAAAGTATAAAAGTATAAAAGTATAAAAGTATAAAAGTATAAAAGTATAAAAGTATAAAAGTATAAAAGTATAAAAGTATAAAAGTATAAAAGTATAAAAGTATAAAAGTATAAAAGTATAAAAGTATAAAAGTATAAAAGTATAAAAGTATAAAAGTATAAAAGTATAAAAGTATAAAAGTATAAAAGTATAAAAGTATAAAAGTATAAAAGTATAAAAGTATAAAAGTATAAAAGTATAAAAGTATAAAAGTATAAAAGTATAAAAGTATAAAAGTATAAAAGTATAAAAGTATAAAAGTATAAAAGTATAAAAGTATAAAAGTATAAAAGTATAAAAGTATAAAAGTATAAAAGTATAAAAGTATAAAAGTATAAAAGTATAAAAGTATAAAAGTATAAAAGTATAAAAGTATAAAAGTATAAAAGTATAAAAGTATAAAAGTATAAAAGTATAAAAGTATAAAAGTATAAAAGTATAAAAGTATAAAAGTATAAAAGTATAAAAGTATAAAAGTATAAAAGTATAAAAGTATAAAAGTATAAAAGTATAAAAGTATAAAAGTATAAAAGTATAAAAGTATAAAAGTATAAAAGTATAAAAGTATAAAAGTATAAAAGTATAAAAGTATAAAAGTATAAAAGTATAAAAGTATAAAAGTATAAAAGTATAAAAGTATAAAAGTATAAAAGTATAAAAGTATAAAAGTATAAAAGTATAAAAGTATAAAAGTATAAAAGTATAAAAGTATAAAAGTATAAAAGTATAAAAGTATAAAAGTATAAAAGTATAAAAGTATAAAAGTATAAAAGTATAAAAGTATAAAAGTATAAAAGTATAAAAGTATAAAAGTATAAAAGTATAAAAGTATAAAAGTATAAAAGTATAAAAGTATAAAAGTATAAAAGTATAAAAGTATAAAAGTATAAAAGTATAAAAGTATAAAAGTATAAAAGTATAAAAGTATAAAAGTATAAAAGTATAAAAGTATAAAAGTATAAAAGTATAAAAGTATAAAAGTATAAAAGTATAAAAGTATAAAAGTATAAAAGTATAAAAGTATAAAAGTATAAAAGTATAAAAGTATAAAAGTATAAAAGTATAAAAGTATAAAAGTATAAAAGTATAAAAGTATAAAAGTATAAAAGTATAAAAGTATAAAAGTATAAAAGTATAAAAGTATAAAAGTATAAAAGTATAAAAGTATAAAAGTATAAAAGTATAAAAGTATAAAAGTATAAAAGTATAAAAGTATAAAAGTATAAAAGTATAAAAGTATAAAAGTATAAAAGTATAAAAGTATAAAAGTATAAAAGTATAAAAGTATAAAAGTATAAAAGTATAAAAGTATAAAAGTATAAAAGTATAAAAGTATAAAAGTATAAAAGTATAAAAGTATAAAAGTATAAAAGTATAAAAGTATAAAAGTATAAAAGTATAAAAGTATAAAAGTATAAAAGTATAAAAGTATAAAAGTATAAAAGTATAAAAGTATAAAAGTATAAAAGTATAAAAGTATAAAAGTATAAAAGTATAAAAGTATAAAAGTATAAAAGTATAAAAGTATAAAAGTATAAAAGTATAAAAGTATAAAAGTATAAAAGTATAAAAGTATAAAAGTATAAAAGTATAAAAGTATAAAAGTATAAAAGTATAAAAGTATAAAAGTATAAAAGTATAAAAGTATAAAAGTATAAAAGTATAAAAGTATAAAAGTATAAAAGTATAAAAGTATAAAAGTATAAAAGTATAAAAGTATAAAAGTATAAAAGTATAAAAGTATAAAAGTATAAAAGTATAAAAGTATAAAAGTATAAAAGTATAAAAGTATAAAAGTATAAAAGTATAAAAGTATAAAAGTATAAAAGTATAAAAGTATAAAAGTATAAAAGTATAAAAGTATAAAAGTATAAAAGTATAAAAGTATAAAAGTATAAAAGTATAAAAGTATAAAAGTATAAAAGTATAAAAGTATAAAAGTATAAAAGTATAAAAGTATAAAAGTATAAAAGTATAAAAGTATAAAAGTATAAAAGTATAAAAGTATAAAAGTATAAAAGTATAAAAGTATAAAAGTATAAAAGTATAAAAGTATAAAAGTATAAAAGTATAAAAGTATAAAAGTATAAAAGTATAAAAGTATAAAAGTATAAAAGTATAAAAGTATAAAAGTATAAAAGTATAAAAGTATAAAAGTATAAAAGTATAAAAGTATAAAAGTATAAAAGTATAAAAGTATAAAAGTATAAAAGTATAAAAGTATAAAAGTATAAAAGTATAAAAGTATAAAAGTATAAAAGTATAAAAGTATAAAAGTATAAAAGTATAAAAGTATAAAAGTATAAAAGTATAAAAGTATAAAAGTATAAAAGTATAAAAGTATAAAAGTATAAAAGTATAAAAGTATAAAAGTATAAAAGTATAAAAGTATAAAAGTATAAAAGTATAAAAGTATAAAAGTATAAAAGTATAAAAGTATAAAAGTATAAAAGTATAAAAGTATAAAAGTATAAAAGTATAAAAGTATAAAAGTATAAAAGTATAAAAGTATAAAAGTATAAAAGTATAAAAGTATAAAAGTATAAAAGTATAAAAGTATAAAAGTATAAAAGTATAAAAGTATAAAAGTATAAAAGTATAAAAGTATAAAAGTATAAAAGTATAAAAGTATAAAAGTATAAAAGTATAAAAGTATAAAAGTATAAAAGTATAAAAGTATAAAAGTATAAAAGTATAAAAGTATAAAAGTATAAAAGTATAAAAGTATAAAAGTATAAAAGTATAAAAGTATAAAAGTATAAAAGTATAAAAGTATAAAAGTATAAAAGTATAAAAGTATAAAAGTATAAAAGTATAAAAGTATAAAAGTATAAAAGTATAAAAGTATAAAAGTATAAAAGTATAAAAGTATAAAAGTATAAAAGTATAAAAGTATAAAAGTATAAAAGTATAAAAGTATAAAAGTATAAAAGTATAAAAGTATAAAAGTATAAAAGTATAAAAGTATAAAAGTATAAAAGTATAAAAGTATAAAAGTATAAAAGTATAAAAGTATAAAAGTATAAAAGTATAAAAGTATAAAAGTATAAAAGTATAAAAGTATAAAAGTATAAAAGTATAAAAGTATAAAAGTATAAAAGTATAAAAGTATAAAAGTATAAAAGTATAAAAGTATAAAAGTATAAAAGTATAAAAGTATAAAAGTATAAAAGTATAAAAGTATAAAAGTATAAAAGTATAAAAGTATAAAAGTATAAAAGTATAAAAGTATAAAAGTATAAAAGTATAAAAGTATAAAAGTATAAAAGTATAAAAGTATAAAAGTATAAAAGTATAAAAGTATAAAAGTATAAAAGTATAAAAGTATAAAAGTATAAAAGTATAAAACTATGAGAAGGATGGTATTTGAATGCTGAGTACGATCTTTGACTGATTGTAATAGCCTTGTAATGTTAGAAGGTCGTAGATATTGTTGGGGTTTAGGATTTCTGCGTGGTCTTGAGCGAGTAAGTCATTAATAAAGTGAATTTCGTTGTTGGTTAATAGATGTCTCGAAATTCGTCGATGTTTGGCCGAACTGATTGCGTCTAATATATCATCGATATGGTTAGATAGTGTGTCTAAAGTGTTGATCAATTTAAAAATGTATGGTCTAATTTAATTATATGTAATCCCGTTTCAGTAATGTTAGTCAGTCTGTTCAGTTCGAATGTAATTTTATTGTTGCTGTTTCTTACATATTTTTGTATGTAGTTAAACCTGTCAATCATCCCCTGGTTGATAGTAATTTGAGCGTTGTTTTGCTCATTTAACTTTTCCTGATTTTGATGAAGGTTATGAATTGCATTTCCAATCTCTTCCAAGTCATGTTGGTCCAAATTCTCCGTAATGTCCTTGATTAATGACCCTAATCCATTAATTAGGCCTCTTTTGACCCGTGTAGGTTTCAAAAGATGGATGCTTTCGCTTAACTCTTTAACTTTGTGCTGGAGGATTTCTATCTTATTTCTTAAGGCGTATGAATATTCTTTGTTGTTATTTATTGACTCCTCTACTAGATTAATATTTTCTTGGATGGTGCGGAGGTTGTCTTCGTAGTGGCTGGTATCGATGAGGTGAATAATTCTATAGTGTATTTATTGACTACTCGGGCCTGGCCGAGTTTGATCGGTATTACACCCTTGTTGGTGTCTAGATTGGTAACCCTGAGTGTCTGGCTCATGGTTATGGGATACCTGAAATGGTTGTTTTATGAGCTTTTTATGGTATTTTCCGTCTTTTGTAAGGACAGTGACTTTGTTATTTTTAGTACCCTTCTTACGACGAATCCTGGCCTAATTTTGGATCGTCGTTTATTACGTACATGGATTGTTTGATTCTCCCAGGGGGTTTGATTCTGTCATCGTTAAGTTTATTAATCAATTCTTCATAGATTCGTTTGCACAATGCAACGTACGATAACGTGTGGTTGAATAGGTATTCTTTCGCGTTAGCAAATGCGGGGTCAACATGTTGGCCCGGAATTGTGTAGTGACCGGTTAGAAATTCGAAGGGTGTAAATTTAGTCACAGAGTGAATGGTGTTGTTGTATGAGAGGATGCAGTCATGCATCAAGTTTTTTATATTCTCATGAGGTTTCTCAATATGAGCTATTTTAATAAGCTCTTGTAGGGTTGAATGTAATCGTTCCACGGGGGAGTTTCCCGTAGAGCAATATGACGACGTATAGTGTAACTGGACGTTGTATTCCTGTAGGAATGATCTAAAGGAGGGTGTGTTCATATTCCCCTCATTATCGGATATTAGTTTTGTGGGTTTGCCATGTACGCTGAAGAATTGGGTGAGTCTTTTTTGAATTTCTTTACTGGTCCTGGATTTCATGTAAAAGGCTGCAGCGAACCTTGAGAATTTATCTAAAATTGTGAGAAAAGCATGATTCTCGAAAAAGCAGAAATCTATGTGTAAGATTTCCATAGGCCGTCTAGGTGTTTCTGTGACTTCATATTCGATTTTTAACGGGTGCCTATCGTATTTTGTTTGTAGGCAGATGCTGCAGTTGTTGATGTAGGTCGTAATAAGATTTTTCATGTTTGGAAAATAGTGGGTCCTTTTAATGAATTCGTAATTTTCTAGTATTCCCCTGTGGTAGTTCTCTTCGTGTCTTTTTTGTATCATCGCATTCTGATCTTCTACGTTTAGTACGTCCGTTAGGAGAACATGCGATCTCACTAAATAGTGCATTGAAGCGGTTTCAAATTTTTCCCTATAGGCTTCTTTGGCGATTTCAAATATTAAGTCATCACACATGATGCCTGTGACTCGATATTTCGTAACCAGCGCGCCAATACTACGTTTGACGGTTTGTGCATCCTGGTTAGGCATGTAGATGATTACTCGGTGTTTTCCGAATGGGTATTCATTGATAGTGTTTGTTCCATGCATTTCAGGGTCGATCGTTATTATTATTTGTGAACTAAAATGGTTTATGGGAGAATTTGTTGTTGGTACTAGATTTTCGATTTCGTCCTCAATTTCTGGTTCCGTTGAGGATTCGGAAACTTCCGAAGTGTTATTATTATTAACAGTGAGAGATTCGGGCTGTATCCTTGATAGTGCATCTGCATTAGTTTCGAATTGGGCTCCTTAAGATTGAAAAGCCAAGTCAGTGGCTTGTGGTCTGTTACAATTTTGAATTTCTGACCAAAGAGGTATGGCCTAAAATACTTTGTGGACCAGACAATCGCCAGAAGCTCCTTTTCGATGGTGGAGTAGTTCTGCTCCGTGACCGTTAAGGTTCTAGATGCGTAGCAGACTGGTTTGTCTTTACCTATGGGGCCTTGTGAGAGGACGGCTCCAATGGCGACATTGCTGGCGTCGGTAGTAAGGACGAACTCCTTGGAGAAGTCGGGATACTGTAGGATTGGCTCGTTGCACAATAAATTTTTACAGTATTCGAAGCACTCTAAATATCTTTCATTAAGGATTATTTCTTTTCCTTTCCTCAAACATTCCGTTAAGGGTTTGGTTACATCGGAGAAATTTTTTATAAATTTTCGGTAGTAGCCCAGAAGGCCCAAAAAGCTCTTAATTTGCTTCTCCGTTCTCGGAACGGGGAATCCCTTAGTGGCTTTTATTTTTTCGGGGTTGGGTTTAACTCCATCACGTGTAACGATGTGGCCCAAAAATGAGATTTCTCGGTGTAGGAACTCGGATTTGTCTATTTGTACCTTCAAGACGTGGAGTGACGTGGAGAAGACTTCACAGGCAGGATTTACCCTGGATATCCCCTAGGGCATTGTCCACAACCCTTTGAAATGTTGAAGGTGCATTCCTTAGACCGAGCGGCATTCTAGCGTACTCGTAGTGTCCGTGGTCAACAGAAAATGCAGTTTTGGGTATATCTTGTTGCCTTACTTCTATCTGGTGAAAACCAGATGCCAGGTCTAATGTTGAAAAGTACATGCATTTTCCCAGCTTATCGAGTATGTCGGTAATATTTGGTAAGGGATACCGATCCTCGATTGTTTTTTCGTTAAGTTTGCGATAGTCTATCACTAATCGCCACTTCGTTTTTCCACTGGCGTCAGTCTTTTTGGGTACGATCCAAATAGGTGACGACCATGGTGAGAAGCTGGGACGTATAATGCCGTCCCGTAACATTTTGCTTATTTGTTTCTGTACCTCCTCTTTATGAATGTGAGGGTATCTATAACTTTTCGAAAAGACAGGTTTCTCGTCCTTAAGATTTATTTCATGTTTAACAGCGTTTGTGAAGGACAATTGCTACTCGGCTCTAAGAAATAACTCTTCGTACCGAAGACATAGCCTTAGGATTGCTGTCTTTTCTTCACCGTTAAGGTGTTGTGTTCTAATTAAATCAGAATTTTTTTCGTGCGGGGTGGTATTATCGCATTCCTGGATGTTATAATGGTTGAGTTCGGCATGGTAATTCTTTTTAAACAACGTGGCTTTGATTGGTTGTTCAATCACGAAGATCTGTGATTTGTTGCCGTAGTTAATAATTTCGAAAACTGCGTACCAATTTTTACAATGATAAATTCCTTCCGGGATAATTAATTTATCGTTGATAGTTGTTGGGGTGACGTATATATCGCCATTTTCCACATCTACCGGAAGCTCGGCAGTGAGTTTGCTTCTAGGTAGTATGGTATAGACTCTTGAGGCGTAATTAGGCTTAAATATAAGGGGGATTTTGACCTTGTCTGTCTTGAGGATTGATTTCCCGAGATCTAATGTGACGCCTAATTGTCGCATCGTTTCTAACCCTAAGAGACCATCAAAATATTTGTGGAATTTAAAAATTTAAATTCCAAGGGTTCCTTTGTTTTGAACTCCGTAAGTCCTTGGATGACGATTTTTTGATTTACCTGGTGGTTATTGAACATGGTTTTAATGTTCACTGGGGGTATGTAGCGTATCCGTAAAGGATGGACAAATTCGGGATTTAAGAAAGATTTGTTTGAACCCGTATCTACTAGAAATTTTAATATTTTTGACTTATTTAGGCGTAATTGTATGTAAGGAAGTGCATTGTTATGATCAGATCTTGTGTCCATTTGTTGCGCTTTTCTTGGGGGAGCCATAGGGGGCTTGAATGTGAATCTATTGTAAGTTGGGCTCATTCCATTTGACACTGGATTTTGTTTAGTGAAAGGACGGTGGTTGTAATACTGTGGAGCGGGGTGATAGTTATAACTAGGGCCAATCTTTGGTTGAGATATTGGTGGACCACTAACGACCTAACGTCTTCCGTTTCTCTCTAACTAATTCCCTGACTTCAAGAGGGTAATTTTGATTCCTACGGGATTCTGTATGATTAGTAGGAGAACTTTCCCATGTTGCTTGTTGAGTAGTACTGTTGAGTACCTCCATTTCATCTTCCAATTGTACCGTTGTTTTAATTGGCAATTGAGCGAATTTGTTCTTGGAATAGGTCCCAGTCAGTTTTATTATTTGTTAGCATAGGCAAGTTATCCCTGTTAATTGTCATTGTGCTGAGTGTCATGATAACAGGTGAATGGTCAGAATATCGATATTTTGGATATTTTCGAGACACGTGTAGTCCTCGATAATTCCTTTCGTTACCTTTCTTATATTATTTGCATTCATTTACACTTATATACATATCTGTTTTTCAAATTGAATCTCGCACATACTAATTGTAATTTGAATTCTCTTTTGTATAAAAAAATTATGTAAAACTGTAAATTATAGCGTACCAACACAGCATTCTGATGCTTTAGGAATGATGCTACAAAGCAACATCGCCGCTCCCGAACTCAAAACCAATCAAATTTCGTGAAATGCTTTATGCCCCGCCTACTAGTTTCATACTCGAGTTGAATTATTTTCAACTTTGTTGTTGCTTTAATACATTTGGGTGATACCATTTGACTTTAATTCCAATTAATTAAACGCCAGAAATCATAGTAATTACATAGTTATTAAGGTAAATTATATATTGTTCACGTTCTGGTTTACGAAAGGTGTACCTTGAGCTTTAGTTGACCAGATAACAAAACATTCAGCACAGGTTTTCATATGATATCGAACTCGCCACAAATTACCACAAGATTTACAACACGATTATTCTCTACTTGGTATTTAATCCAGCTATTTATGACCAAAAGAACGGATTGCTATTTTTAATTAGAATGAGTCAATTTTTTCACTACTAACATGCTAAGCAATATAATTTAGCCGCGCAGGTGGATATAACCATTTGCCACTCACTGTATATTACAATTATTTTTTTTTCACATTTACTTGGAAGCACTAACTAAAAATAAACGCGAGTGGGGAATAATCACACACACACACACAAAAGCCAATACTTGCAACAACATTGATAAGACATGATTACGTATAATAGATAATAAAAAATTCATAATTTTTTCTACGTGAATTACATTAAATTTATACACAATATAATTATAAAACAGTACACAAGTAAATTTTAATTCTTCAACAATATAAATTATTAAGACAATGGCGTTATCATTCATTCACTTATACATACATATAGACATAATATTTTAAATTATGATATTTTAAAATTTTTAATTGATTAAGTACACGTTTCGAATTAATCTTCTTTTGGCAGGTCGAGCGACACTATCGTTTGACCAGTGGGGGTTGGCGTTATATGCTTGGGCACTTGAAATGATTCTATACAGATTGGTTTGACGTCTTCCCTGGTTGTTACAATTGTTCGTGGTAACGGTGCTCTTGGCCTCGCCCCTGATTGAAACGGTACTGCTAATTTACTTGGTTGATCCATGTTGAGTAAAATTTATAACTATTTGTTTGTGCTTGAAGAGCAGTGAGATATTTACAGACTGATTTACCAATTGTAACTGACTTACAATATCGCTAGCGCAATTTTATTTATGCACCAAACGCTTGGTACATATAACATAATTAAATAGAGATACGTGGGAATTTCTATACATAACACATTTGTAACTTTATCAATAAACTCATTATATTTTAGAATTGCGGGGATTTTTTGTAGTTATATAAAAGCAATATGGATTAGCGTATAGATATTGCCAACATATTTGGGCGTGTGCTTAATTATGAATAGTGAGGCATATTCTATTTCGAGTGTAAGCCTAGCACGTTACGTTACTACATACATTTAAAACGATATCGCTCTAATAAAAATCGCTCTAATAAATTGTTATCGCAGAATTATTAGGTGTGCTATTAAAAACTCGACCCTGAAGTCGGTGGCATTAAAATATACTTGAACGCATCCAAACCACCCGCCATTTTGAATATATATAGCGTAGTCACTGCTGTTTTTATGACATAAGTTTAAGTCATTTATTGGGACTACAAATTAATTCGGTCCGTTTTCAAATAATGGCTCTGACTATAATTAATTTTTTATAGTAGCAGCTGATTTCCGTTGTTTCAGACAGATTAGACATCTGGCGTTAACATGCAGTTTGTATTGCTTTGAGTTTCATACAAAACGTGTTTTTTACGATGTTGAATATGTCGGATTTTGTGATAACTAAACAGCAATTGCGGGAAGTGCTAATTTTTTGTTTTTGGAAGCTGAAGCACATCGAATGTTTGAGGAAGTTTACGGTGAGAGAATGGTTTCAACTCTTCAAAAATGATGATTTCGGGAAAAAAGTTTACATTTTGATTTGTAAAATCAAACTGGTTTCATTTAATAAGATGCGCCATTTTTTAGTCCAGTACCATGTTAACTGCATTTTGAAGTTTACTTGTTGCTTCCGAAATATCTTTTCCATTTGCTAGAATAACTGTATCGTCTGCAAATGATACTACTATAGTACCTTCAATATTCGGTAAGTCTCTCGTATAAGAATAAACAGAATAGGATATTCTTTTTATTTCAGAGTACTCATTTTCAAATTTGACTCTAAAGTGTCGATCAGCTATGTACGATTTAAGAATTTGATAAAATTGCTTAAAGCTTGAGCAACATCTAAGAAAAAACTGGATCATATTTTCTTATTCTCGAGTACATCCTCAATAAAATCCGTTATTCTGTGAACTTGTTCAACTGTAGTGTTTTCTCTAAACCCAAATTTTTATGATGAAATAAAGCATCTCTCTTCTATTATAGGTTTGAGTATCATCAGCAACAGTTTCTCAATTATTTTTGATATGACTGAAAGTAGTGATATCGGTCTATATGATTTTTTATCGTTTCCTGGTTTACCTGGTTTAGGAATTATTAATACTTCGGCCTCCTTCCATTTTCGTGGAACATATTTCAATCTGAAGGCTGCTTTAATTATTTGATTTAATTTACGCAAACCTTTCTCGGGAATGGCTTTCACAATTTGCCCAGTAATTAAGTCATAACCTGGAGCTTTTCTGATACTTAAGTTATTGTTGATTTCAGTTTTAAGCTCCAATGAAAATTATTATCATCGAGTTGCACCGTTCACGTGTGCTAAATATACGGGTAGCCATTTTGAGACGCCAGACTATTTGTTCAAAGAATCATCCAGTTGCATCGTCTACGCGTGCAAAACATACGGCGTTCAGCCATTTTGAATTCGTGATCTCCAACAGGAATATCCAGTTGTGTGGGCAGGGCCTGGCATCCAATTTTAAGGTACCAGATTTTCATTTTCAATAATTAAGTGAAGCATTTAAAAAATATATATAAAATTTATCGTATGTAAGTGCAATGGGGGATATAACCCCGATTGAGGAATACAAAACCCGTCTCGCCCGCGTGGAGCAATTAATGTCCGAATTTACGATCATTGAAAATAAAATTTTTGACCTTGATCCCCAAGAAGAATCAGACCTCGTCTATAATGAAGAAAATTATTATATAGTCGTGACGCTTCTTAATACACGAATTAGAGACAAGGCTATAGCAGCGGGCCAATAGATCGCCAGATGTATCATTCAACATGACCAATTCAGGTCATCACCACGAAGTCAAACTGCCAAAACTCAACATACCCCCATTTTCGGGCGTTTATAAAGAATGGCAATCGTTTTATGACATGTTTTGTTCTACGATATACGAATATACAACGTTAAGCCCGGTACAAAAGTTGCAGTACTTGATCGGGCTTTTATGCGGGGAAGCCGCAATTGTACTGAGTCATATCAGCATAACCGAAAGCAATTACAACGGTGCCCTAAACAAACTTAAATCACAATACGATCGTAAGCGGCACATAATTAATGTGTTTTTGCGTACTTTCATCGAACAGCCAGCAATTACGACAGCCAACCCAAATAATGTTAAACAACTCATGGATACTTCCGACGAGGTTATCCTTGGCTTGAAGGCATTTTGAGAAAGCGCCGAAGCTCGGGATCATTGGCTAATCTTTCTATTAGTTCAGAAGCTGGACGACAAGTGCAAAGTATTATGGGCAGAATATGGAGCCTACATGGAAAATACACAATTTTCACATTTTTTAGAATTCTCGAACACGAATCGACGCTTTAGAAACAATGAACATGTCGCTCAAAAAATCCATCCCACAAGGCAAAGTTAAGAGCCATCTTAGTACTGAAAAGGTGCATTTTGCATGTAAACAATTTAATGAGATGAATGTTGCACTACGAAAGGATTGGGTGATATCAAAGAACAGGCGTTTCAATTGCCTTAGCCGTAAACACCTAATAAAGGATTGCTCATCGAAACGTTGTTGCCAGATTTGTCGCAAAAGGCACCATACTCTACTCCACACGCAAGAAGACCCGACAAATGGCTCTCAGCAGCCGTCAGTGTCAACCGAGCTAACCACCCTTTGCTCGCAAAATTCATCCAAGTGTACCATATTAACAACAGCTATGATCATGGATTGCAATTCGCGCCCCTTAGTCTGTCGTGCTTTATTAGACTCGGGCTCCCAATCCACCTTCATTTCGGAATCGTGTGTACAGCGGCTAGGATTAAAGAAAACGAACGCAAGATTATCCATAACAGGACTAGGCAGTTCTAGCGTTGGTTCTACGAAGGGTAAGGTGGTAATTGTTGTTCGACCAAACTCTCATCCAGAAATGCCGATTGAAGCATATTTCCTTCCAAAAATCACTTCCAACCTACCTCATCAATTATTCAAGGACGTTTCAATAGACTCTAGGCCGAAAGTCCAATTTGCTGGCCCGCAATTTCACAAATCATCCCGCATAGATGTCTTGATCGGTGCTGATTATTTCTTCGGTTTGCTGGAGCCTGAACAAATGAAAATTCGTGATAGTGGTATCATATTGCAGAAAACGATATGGGGTTGGATTGTTTCCGGAAGTTAGGCGAGAAAAACCGAAAATATGATTTCTATGTTCGCCATACAAACAGACTTGGACTTGGATAAAACGTTGCGTAGATTGTGGGAAATAGAATCAGTTCCATACATTGGGCCCATTTTGTCTCCAGAGGAGACACTGTGCGAGAGCTACTTCATCTCCCATGCAAGAATAGATATAGCGACGGGCGATTCACGGTAAAGTTGCCCTTTAAAAAATCCATAGAATGTCTGGATAAGTCTTAACAAAATGCGGTACAAAAATTTAGAGCTATTGAGCGATGTTTCGCCCGAGATCCTGAGTTTCAGGCACAGTACCAAGAGTTCATGCAGGACTATATGTCGTTAGGCCACATGTTAGAAATTCAACAACTTGAGGGGGCTAATATCGGGTACTACTTACCCTGGAACATCTCTAAACGATTATTTCGCAATTGGTCCGACCGTACAAAGAACACTTTATTCGGCTGTTGTATCGGCAGGTAAAAATCGACTCGCACGACAATTGCTACCAAAAAATAGTATGGCGCGATCATTCATCCCAAACAATTCGCCACTTCCGTCTGACAACCGTCACCTACGGACTAGCCTCATCATCGTCGATGATCTGATGACAGGGGCCGATACTATACTCGAAACTCTCCAACAGAAAGAGGATATCAACGGCTTGCTGTTACGACACGGCTTTAAACTCAGGAAGTGGATATCAAATTCATCATCCATCTGTCACAACGAAAAGGATGAATCCAAGAATGACATGAAGCTAGCCTCTCCGAAATGATGCTTCCAACAAATGGCAGCAAATTCGAAACCAGCTCGAAAACGTTAATTCAATCTCCATACGTCGTCACGTGCAGACAACCAAACAAAATATTATAGATCTACATGGCAGACGCTAGCCAAAACGCATATGGAGCAGTCGTCTATCAACGAGTGCTGACCGTTGAAGGAAAGATCTACGTTTATCTCATCACTGCCAAAACAAAAGTTTCCCCGATTAGACAAGTTAGCCTTCCTAGACTCGAACTGTGTGCGGCGGTCATGCTGGCAAATTTAATTAATCTGGTCAAAAATGAAACGCAAACTAAATTAAACCAAGTTTATCCTTGGACAGACTCACGAATTGTATTGGATTGGCTCTCCAGCCACCCCAAGCGCTTGAGCACTTTCGTGGGTAGTCGAACCGCCGAAATTATATCCACATTACCTCGAAAGCATTGGTATCACATATCGTCATCCGACAAACCGGCAGATAGCGCCTCCAGGGGATTATCACCAGAAGAACTCGCTCATCATGATCTATGGTGGCGTGGACCCGTGTGGCTCCATCAAAGCAAGGAACATTGGCCCCTCCAGCAAAATAATTACGATACCAGCGAAGAGGAAAACCAAAAAGCGTTCACATTCACTATATTGGTCGAATCTCCAGATATTCAACGTTGACCAAACTTAAAACCATCATGGCATACATACTCCACTTTATAAGAAACAAAACACACCAAAGACAAGCAACTTGACACGAGAAGAAATCTTCGATAGCTTATTCAAAATTTGTGAACGTGACCAATCAAAGTGTTATGGAGAGGAAATTCAACAGTTACATGCTAGCCAGGAAATCCATAAAACGAGCAGCATAAAGTCATTGAACCCATTCCTTGACGAGTATGGACTCCTGGTCCATCACTGACCTTAGCCATCTCGAGACAGGAATTTTGGATTCAACGATGTCGTAATTTAGTTCGACAAGTCATCAATCAGTGCGTCGTGTGTACCAAATTTAAAGCACGCACCAAAACTCAGCTAATGGGAAACTTACCGAGCGCGCATGTGGAATTAATTCGGCCATTCTTTAAAGTTGGGATCGACTACGCTGGGCCAATATTAATACATATATGAGGAAAGGTCGACGACAAAAGTCATACAAATCGTATGTCTGTCTTTTTATATGCTTGAGTTCGAAGGTCATCCATCTTGAATGGGTTGTGGAACTCAGCAGCGGGGCTTTTTTGGGTGAGCTTAAAAGTTTTGTATCTAGAAGGGGCGTGTGCCAGGAGATATTTGGCAATAATGGCACGAATTTCGTAAGCGCCGATCGCAAATTGAGGGAAGACTTTCACAAAATAATTAAAAGTTATATCCACTTACTCTTACAGGCAATGTATGTATATCCTGGCACTTTATCCCTCCCGTCGCACCACACTTTGGCGGTATCTGGGAGGCAGGTATTAAGTCAGCAAAATACCATCTGCGGCGTGTGATTGGCAGCACCATACTAACGCAGGAGGAGATGAGTACCTTGATCGCCAAAGTCGAAAGCATCCTCAATTCGCGGCCGTTATGTTCTATCAATGGTAACGATGTAGATGCACTCACGCCATCGCATTTCCTAATCGGACATGCATCTACCAAAATTCCGGAGCCAGATATTACGAGCGTAAATCTAAACTACTTGACAAGGGGGCAAATAGTATATAGCAGCTAACCCAACATTTTTGGCGACGTTGGGCAATGGGATACCTACCCACATTGCAACCGCGATCGAAATGGAGAGAAAACCAAGCGCCTGTAAAGATGGATGACATAGTTAACGTTAAAGACCACAATACGCTTGTGAATCAGTGGTTGATGGGAAGGGTAATAAAGACACACCCTTAACCCGAACACGTACCGAATAAAAGACAAACGGTTACTCGAAATTTTATTTATCTTTTATATTTACAACATAGTAGTATACGCCATAATTAGCTCGATTGTTTTTTTTTTTTACTAATGTCAAATGAGCCATGCTACACACGGCTTCATATGATCGGCTTCACCTTTCTTTCTTTTTCCTTTTACCTACAAAATCCGTTTTAACTGCGACATTAAATTTTTCGACCGAATCCGAAATGAAAAAATAGAAATGAAAATAAAAAAGTTTAAGGCCATTTTTGAGATGTAGATTTTTGTTTAAATTTTATTTTCGAGAGAACAGAATAAAGCAACACAAAAATATTTCGTGTTTTGATATAAAATAAGGGTTTAAATTAACAATAAAAATCAATTACAACTTAGGAGTTTGGTTGTGGCCGTCGACTAGAACAGTCGCATAAATAATTTAATCAATATTTGTTTCTTTAATTAAATTTAATTTATCTGATTTCATGGTTTCACTAAATACTAATAATTTTAACAGTGTTAAAAAGTAATCGAATTTGTGCATAAGTAACTTTATTAATTTTCAGTGTACTAAATAGTGTTAAAATAGTTCAGAATTGTGTTTTTAAATGCTATTGAAGGAAATAACGGTGTTATCCGACCCGTTAACAGGTATTCTCATCTCGTGTAATTCTTTACATGCGATGGGATTTGTGGCCAAATTTTTTCATTAATCATAAGCTACTAATTAGAAAATAAAATTAACAAAATTTTTGTGCAATGAACATTTACTGTTTTGCGTCATTTTGTTTGATCAAGCAAAATGTGTGCATTTTCACGATCTCGTGTTCTTTTGATGTACGCAAGTAATTAGGGTTGAGGTTAAATTTGGAATGCATTAACATGTTCGTATTGAAATATTTTGTATTTCTTGTTCTCTTTGCGTTTTTCTTTAAAAATGTAACGGGAAAATATTAACAATGTTTTTATATCTAAAAAGGTTTTCAATGTGTGTGTGACGCATTGCTTTCGCAATGAATGTTTTTTTTGTGTAGGAATACGAATTGTCGAATTTCAGGCATGGACGTACGCGAAGCGTGCCAGAAGTGACGAAGTGGATTGTCGTCAAGGATGGAGTTGAGATACAGTCGACCAGTTTGCGTTACTCGATCTAAACTACAGAGACTACAATTCTGTTTGGGACGAACAGGCTTAGATGGGGGATAATGGAACGATCTCGCCTATTGGCTTGATGGGCAATTTGTTTTTTTTTTTTTTTTTAAAGGGAGGAACCACTGTTTTTGAAAGAGTTTCTGTATTTTGCTTTTTATCCGAATTAACTCATTTTCGTCAGCTTACTTTCGTGAATGTTGGTTAGAAAGTAGCAAAGGGATGGACATATTTATTTGTGACATATTTTTAGCGATTTGGAAAGGAACAAATGGATACACAAATTTTCTATGGTGCAGAGAACTGAAATGAATTTTCACGATATGTAAAATCATTTAAAAATACAGTGGCGGCGAGGATATCATGAAACTGAATTGCGGTGTCTGCGGTTGTCTTGGGATATTACCAGGGGTTTTGTTATCGTTTTGGTATGATATGTAGACACTTTGGGGGAAGCCGATCATTTTTGAATTTTTGAGTTATCATGGCTTTGTAAAACGTAATGTTTTTGATTTGTGATATAAGAGGGGGAACACTTAGTAAATAGTAGCGGTTTCATAGAAAGAGGATTGACCCGTTTATTTGGAGTTTTCGCGGAGTTTCCATTTGATTAGGAATTTAGGGCCTTCAAAATGAACCAGTTGTTTCATTAATTTTTATTGAGGATTATTGATCTTTGAAGCTGTGCTTCGTCTAACTAAAATAAAATTTTAATTTAAAAGTCAATCAAAATTGTAGTCAGTTATATTTAGTAACAACAACTTATTTGCAGATGCCTGTGTTGCTGAAAAATTTAGGATTCTAGAACCGTGCGAGCTATTCAATACTATCTGTTTAGTTTCCTTGCGTATGACCAAACCACGCTTTAATTTTAGGCATTTTCTTTAGAATGTTGATATTACGCTACAAGTAGCAGCACATTTATGTTGTTATTTTATTACCAGCAGAATAAAATATTAAAAGTGTTCCTTAAAATGACAAGTTGGTTAATCTCCGAAGTTCTAAAGATTCTAAAATGAGTTTTTGAGTTTTGAACAACCGATCCTAAGTTCATGCTAGAGTAAACTTGCTCATTTCATAACTAATCCTTATGAAATTTGGTTTCTAGATTGATTTTGAACTGAAATATAAATTTTAGATGAAAATATGGCATCTGTGCATTCAACACGATTAAAATTAACTTTGAGCTTGAGAGAAATCGGCTAATTTTTGATTAATAATTGTAAACTTTGCATCACATACATGAAAAATTCGGCGAAAAGAATTTTCACTATAATTTTTTGAACTTCTGGGGCTATATAAGATCTTTTCAGTTTCTGACCATATATAGCAAACTCGAAGTAGGAACCAGAGTTTTGTTTTTTTTTCTTATAGCTAATGGTTCTGTCTACTAAAACAGTTATGTTGGTCTACAAATTTGACTTGGAAAGTTATTATTATAAAAATAAAATAAATCCGATTTGGATTTGAAAATTGACAAGTAGTTAGTTGACTACTGGGGAGCTATTATGATTTTTTCGATAGTGTTTTTTTTTCAATAATGGTGATTTCATTTGTGTGATAGATTGTTGAACAGGAATCTAACAATGTGGGGATAAATGCTTACAGATTGTCTGGGTTTGAGATATAACGATGGTTTCAGATCGAAGTTCGTTTGATGTAAAATTGTCAATCGTTGCAGCTGATGAAGAACTGCGTTAAATAGATAATTGCCGTCGTCAGAAATATAACGTATCTCCATTATTAATTGAGTTTCAAATTTGAACTTTGGATAAAACTCTAATTTGATTACATGCTAACTTTTTTTATTTTAAATTAAAATTTAATTTAATTGTATATAAGTTTTAAGTCGGCTTTATTGGTTGGCTTATTTGATTATTGGGTTTTCTATACAGCTGTACTTGTTATTGTTTCTCTCATCTTACAGATTCTTGATTACCTTAATAGTATAATTCTGTTAATTCGTTTCGGCAATGGGATTCTAGAACTGTGTCAAAAATTATGTTTGATGTATTACCTCATCGATTCTAGATTAGCTGCTTTTGAAACCGGATGTTGTTTCACTTATGGCAGGGGTGGCAGTGACTGTTTGTCTTTTACATTATTTTAATTAAAACCATTATTATTAGAAATAAATACATTCAGCAGATTTCAAAGCCTGTGGAAGACTGAAAGATAATTTGCTCTTTTATTCTTTAATAATATTAGGGGATTTCTGGATTGGATTAAGTTTACATGATTTAATATGTTTTTGGAGAACCAGTTTAATTTAGTTTATGGAAAATTGATCTATTTAGTTTATTGAAAATGCAACTCATAATAATAAAGTTTTATTGCAGGAAATGTATGGGTACTACTATATATGGGTACTTAATTAATTATTAAATTTTTTTCAAGATGCTGATTGCCGAACTTTTATACCATAAAACCAAAAATAATTGTGCTGTCTTGTGCTTATCAATTTACTAACTATTGACTACTTAGGTGTCTGTAACCGGGTCAAGTTTATCATATCTAACAACCTTTCCTATCCCTCCATCTTGTTATATGTAAAAGGGGTTTACGGTAGGCCCGGCGTATCCGGGATCCCTGCTTAGTCTTGGCCGTACATTCTAATCAATCAACCAATCAATCTATAAAAATCTATTACAACTTAGTTTGAAACCAGAAGCTAAAATCGTGTGTAGCTTGGCTGAATCACTTTTTAAAACAAGTAGTCAAGTTATATTACTAATGGTTTGTAAACCAGATATACGTTGTTGTGATTCAACGTACTGCCGCCTGTTGAAAGAACATGACGGATTTCAACACCTTCCTTCTTCATCTACGGGTAGTGGAGCAAGCTATTCGATTGATCTTTTGAGAAGCCCATTCTCAGTTCGAATTGTTACTACCCTGATAATGCCACCTTTCTCGACAATTCGACCGAACATCCATTTCTGAGGCGGAACAGTATCCAGTGCCTTTGACGACGATCTCCACTTAGAACTTTGCTGTAATTGGACGATATATTCCTTTGAACAACGTTCCCGAAATTTTTGATGACTTCTCCTACTCAGTTGATAGCGACTGAGACGATTGATGTTTAGTGCAGACAAGTCAGGTTCTATTGGCGCCGTAAGTTGTTCACCGATTAAAAAATGGCCTGGCGTAAGCACGTTAAGATCAGCTGGATGCGAAGACATTGCTGTTAGAGGCCTTGAATTCATCCTGCTTCGATTTGAGCCAAAACCGTAATAAACTCCTCATAAGTAAGATTGAATTATTCAGCATTCGGTTTATGTGATGTCTTGCTGGCTTGACAGCGGCCTCAAAAAGGCCACCAAAATGCAGCATTCGAGGGGGTTTGTGTGAAATGTTATCATCAGCACAGGCTTTTATAACGTGATAACGATTTTCTTTATTGAAGAACAACTCTCGAAGTTCATTTAATTGACGTCTTCCACCAACGAAATTTCTAGCGTTGTCGCAATATAGAGTTGAACATAAACCTCTTCAGCTGACGAATCTTTTTAGCGCCACAGTAAACCCATCGGATGACCGGTTGCACCGCAAAATTTTACATCAGACACCAGAAACGGACGAGCCGGTTGAACTCGGCGCGACAATAGATTACCCATTATCTGCTTATAAGGAACAGGACGGACTCCTGACGTTCTGCAGCCTCGAAAGCAGATCGCGTTCTTAAGTTTTCGCACTCGATTTTTCAAATAAAACACTCAGCAGTTTAAGTTATACAATCTGTATTTCCCAACACCTGTAATTTCTGCAGCAATTCACTAATTTCAATCGTACACTGCTCATTTTCACTGATCACCACTATGATTATCGCCGCCATTTAATTTACAATTGCTTCCTATATTCCCATCCACTTGGAATGCCATTCTAAAGTCCAATTCCCAATAAGTATTAAAGAAATACTTGAACTGACCCGATCGTTGATGTGAGTAACAATAATCGCTTAATAAAATTATAGTCTTCAACTAATGCAGCTAAGTTCTCATCTAGCTAATCCACTGATATTCCATGTTCTGCACCAAATCGTTTTTTGAAGTTTGGAAAATTGTTTTTTAACTAGTTTTGATTAGAATTAATCGCGTCGTAATCGGCCTATTAAGTCTTGTATCAGTGGGTTTTGAAAAAAGCAAAACGAGTTAGAGGCAATAAGCGCTTACAACAAGTTGTTAAAAATTACGTAGAGGGAAGAATTGTAATGACCGGGGACGTAATGTCCGAGGGGATAATAATCGGGAGGATAATGTCCAGGGGGTTAATGGCTGGGGTAGTTGGACTAGAGGGAGGTATAAATACTGCTAATTAAGTGTAGCAAGTGATGCTGCATCACATTCCCGCTCATTTAGAATATTCTGTCTTTAATTATTTGGTACGTGAATGCTTTCCGGAGATGAAATGATGAAATCCTTTTGCAAATATTGTTGATTGTAATTAATTATGTGGTTCGGACGAAGAGCCACGAAAAGATCAAGCGCGGTTCATTATGACTCCGAAACAACGAGCACTGTTTGTCAACATTGCAATGGTTTGAGGTTTCGACATGAACTGCCAGGATATGTTGTGCGAGTGCAAAGGTAAAAATTACCACAATTGACACAGCCACTAGAGCCACTGACATCATTGCGTCCTAGCTAAGAACCTCGATCGAAGCATTTCTTGCAGAATATACAAAAGTACAATAGTTCCTTTCAAATGACATCGTTTGGAGCGAATATTATCGAAGCATGAGGTTTTAGCCCAAATTTTTAGTTAACCCACTATAGAATAATGTGGAACTCCGCGGCTCATAAATTAAGAATGTGTCCTCAATCTTACAGATTCAATGACAAATTCAGCGTCGGGGAGGAGCATTGGTGCCACCAACGAATGCTGATACCAAATTTATTCAGATTTATTTTCTTAAAAATTCTAATGATGAAATCAATCAGTGTTATGTGATTAAAAATGATTAACTCATAACAAAAATTCATTATTCATTTACAGACCAAGGAACAATCAGAAAAGGCAGCTCGATAAATTGTACGATGAATCATCGTTTTATGATTCCTCGAAACGAGGACAATTACGTATTGTATCAGCAAAAATTTCGTGCGGAAGAATACATTCTTCATCTGCACGATGCCATATGCCAAGATATTCCACATGGAACGGATCATCATAAAAATTCCAACGGCGGAAAAATTCCAACGGCGGAAATAGTTCTTTGGATATTGACGAATTTTTTACCTGCGTTTGTAATTGGTTAATGTTCGTGGGCCGACTTCATTTGAATTCATCGAGCCCACTCCATTTGTGGAACAAATACAAAGACAATATGGCTGAAAACATTTTGCAACGAGTGCGTACAACAACAGCGATCCCGATTTTGAATTTAACGCGGAGATTCACAAGGAGGCGTTGATTTCTATAGAGGGTTTGTGGCTGGTTGATGATATCCGGCAAGATGTTGCACAAATTAGGGAAGTCAGCACCGAATCGTCCCTTGCACAATGTATTCAATCGAGAATTTCAACAAGAACCGTAATACGGTCGCTTTGAATCAATCAGTACGAACAAAAGTGCAACTTTTGAATCAGCAGCAGAAAATCATTTGGGATCGCTGCCACATTGTTAGAAGGAGGAAGAACAGCTCAATCAGCAATGGTGAAAGTACTATACAGAATTGCAAAATAATCATTTGGTATGAGTTTACAATGGCGCACAAACGAGGATTGGAGGCACTCGATCGAATGTTGAAAGATTTGAGCAATAATCATGACCTCTTTGGAGGTACCATGACCTCTTTGGATTCTGCTGGTCGGTGATTTGCACCAAACTGTGCCAGTCATTCCAAGATCAACAACTGCTAATGAAATAAACGATTGGTTGAAGTCATCGAATTTGTGGAGATACGTTAAAACTGTCAAGCTAACAACGACGATGACGATTCGGTGGACGTGTTTTCCAAACAATTATAAGACATTGGCAATGGAAAAATTCAGATTGACGCTTCGATTGTTCCTAAAATTTAAATTTTTTTTTAAATTTTTCACTGGGAATGAGTTTAGGAAAGAGGTTATATGAAATTAGTGATATGTTTGGATCTGAGGAGTGCCTCCCCTGAATCAAGGTAATTCACCTAATTTTAAATATTTATGATTATTTTAATTTCGAAACCAACATACAGTACAACTTTTCTACTAAGTGGTCTGTTGAAAAAAATTATTAGTATTTACTAACAGCTGCATTCATTTATTGTTAAATCGACAATATCAAATTTTACTGACAGCATTATCACAAACAATGATTCAAAATTCGTTTTATAAATGTGAAGATAAGATAACGAATATCGATATAAGAAAAGAAATGACAAACTTTAAACTAATACGATTTTGACAGACGTACTTCAAACATCACATTGAAAGCACTTTAAAATTGTTATAAGCAATATGGAAACAAATAAATTGGCCAAGAAATTTGAAGTTGGTGCTCTTAAATCACCACTGGGTTCCGGTAATAAAACAGGTACCAATGCAGTGAAAAAACCAACAGCAGATGAATGTGAAACTATACATAAGGCAGCCGATCACATTGTTCCGACAGCACATGGTGGGCCCACGATTAATTTCAATCTCGAGCAATTAGAACAACAAAGCAGAGAATCAAGTGAATCAAAATAAAATTATTAGTGTTTATAATGTATAGGTTTGTGTATTTGTGGCAACAAAAATGATACTAATAAATTAATAAATACTACAAACTTCCAAACAAATATCGTCTGTTGGCATTTTTGAGTTTTCTGTTTATTCAAGTTGAAAGTGAATTTATGGCAACGAGCCATATAGCGTGTTTTTTCAATTTTTTTAGAGGTATAAGAACTGAGACTCAAGGATCATTATTTCAAACACATAAAACATTCTCATTGCCGTTAGCTTCTAATACTTTCCTTTATTTTACTTAAGCAACTAACTCAAATCTCCAAAAATTTCATATACGTGCATTGATACAAGTTCAAATACAAAGTAAAATAAATTGTAGAATAAGTTGCATCCTTATACTCAGTCTAAGAGGAAGATATCGCACGAACGTTGCAGGTAACTATATACAACCATAAACGAACTATTTAATAATTCGTTTATGCTACTACCAAACCTCATCATAATCCGTTAAGAAATTTGCGGAGATCCACCTGAAATTTTAAAATTCAAAAATACCCTATACATTCCCTATCCGTACTCTCTCTTTAGATTAGCAAAATATTCACCGAGATCAACCACCGGGACATGGTATAATACTCCACACATAGCTCCTCGGGCTTCTACAATAAGTGGACTTAGTGGTGCAGTGCTATTTATAATAATTGCGAAAGGAAAACAAAATTACGTTAATGTGGTCTCCCGGAAACTTTGGCATCCTTCGAAAAGAGGCAGCCGATCTCTGCACGAGGGATCGCGAGTATAAATCCGTGATTGGCCCTGAACATTTGCCTATTTCGGTGGAACGATTTTAATGGTTTGGTACGGTTTTTTAGTTACAACATCGACAGGAAATGGCACATTTAGGAAGGAAGTGACAATGTGTAATGATAATTATTGTGAAATTTATGCTGAAATCAAACTTGAAGCAAGTTATAACTGTAAACAGTTATGATACGTTTAATTGTGAAACCTTGGCGTTGGTTTTCTTGTACTAATGATTTATTCAAATCCAAAGTTTGCTAATTTTAATATCCGATTTGAAAAACTTTAGAGAGAAGTGGGTTTGTTGAATTACGGTCGGCGTAGATTTATTTATTTAGCCGTACTTAATAATATTTGGCAATTGAATGCAAATTTTTTTGTTAGTGGAAGACCGCGCACGAAATTCCTAAAACCACAAAAACACTTTGTATTCAAATTAATTTTTATTGCTTTAAATCGTGATATAATTTTAACTATTAACCGCACGGGTTTAATTTAATTGGACTCGCGTTCTTGTGTGTACTCCTCTACCTGCTTTAATGTCAAATGATGGTATGCAATAATTGTTGATACATTTGCATTCGATGTCCCACTGCGGAAGCTATACCACTGGATTGATTTCCATTTCACAATTTGTTAGTACAGGTGTCAGACATAATTGGTATGCTATGAATCACTTCCGATGATGCATATTACAAAAGTTTATTTATTATTTTCTTTTAATTAGAAAAGTCAATACTCGCGTGTTTTATGGGTTTTATCTTATCTCAAAAATTGATCGGGTTTAATTGTTCGTTTGAAAATTCCAACTATAGTTCCTATCAGAAAATAAGTATATGTAATAAAAGGTAATACAATTTTTTCACTGGAAATTTGAATTATAAATTTAGGTGAATACCCAAAATATACATGGTTACATTTTGGGTGTTTACCTAAATTTATAATTCGTATTTCCAGTGAAAAATTGTATTAAATTGTACATACCTACTTGAGTTTGCACGATACCTATGGATTGGAAATATTATTGTTGGCATATTTAAATGGATTGCAAAACTTGATGATCTGGTCAGGTATACCCAATATCTAACAAGCAGAGGTGGTTAAAGCTATGGCCTTCACTTCCTATTGTTGTGCACAATTCAAACCGCACTGTAGGTGGACAAATTTCGCTAAGAAATGTAATGATTATAAATTGTCGTTGAGAGTGTAGAATGGCGAGCATGCTTGGTAAAATGTAGTATTAATATACATTGGATCTCGAGGAACAAATAATCAATACATTTCAGAAATCGCAAATGATTTCGTGGCTCAAGATTAAAAAAATTCACACCAGGCATGTGTTAAAGACGAAAAAAGCGAACTCGGAAACGCTCAGACCACAGTCACAGCTTCCCAACATCGCTGTGTCGTTTATGGACAATTATAAATTATTGGACATTTTTATAATTTTGGACAGGAATTTATGCGAGTGTTCAAAACTAATTTTTTCCACAAAATTTTAATCATTAGGATACGCAATTACATAAAAATCGCTGATAGTCTCGTGAATGTTCGCGTGTGTTTTTAAAAGATATCACAATATTCACGGTTCAAAAATTCGACTCTTTGCTTTTAAGACACCATGGGAGCCAATTTCTGAGATTCGTTTAATTTTCCTCAAGCAAAAATGACATCCTTTCATATAAAAATGGTGGATAGCATGAATGTTCAAAAATTCTTTGTGAGAAGCCTACGGCTTATTTCAAAATGGCATTACGTGATTTTAATTCCACCATATAAGCCCTTTTTTACCTACAGCCACTATACGCAAGCCTATCTCTGCGAATCGTGTATGTAACTTTGTTAACGAGACACACTCATAAATTTAGTTACTACGCACTAGTGGAAGGTAATAAACTGTGTTCATTTTCAAGTACAGCCAGTAAAGCTCATTTTCAGAATCTGCAACATATTATTGTGAAGTCCAGAGTGACTAAAAATAGTAACGATTATTAACATTTTAAACTGCTTGTTGCGACACCATCGTAGAAATAAAGATCAAAGCCAATCCATCAGACATTGTTCCAATAACATTTGATTTTAATTTCCATCAGTTATAATTATACCTATATGATGATATTGGTGAGATTCTATCCGCCAATGTGTCTTTGAACTGATAAACGATCGTAACATAATTTTAGACCTAATTTTTACTAATTCACTTGATTTGCTTTGCGTCATTAACGATATTAGCCACAAAGCAATCGAAGTAATTTTGAAGAGCGAGACTAGTGTGAAAAGCCACCGAACGAAAGGCCATTTTACGACTACAGAAAAGTGGACACAGTGAACATGGGTTTCTACTTTTGATAATAAATCTGTAAAATAAATCAACAAGGCCTATAAAGAGAAACTCAAAGGTTATTCCGAGGCTAGTAAACATAAATTCACAACATGCTATACCAACAATACGAAATCCACTATCAAACGAAGTTCAAAAGTTATATCTATTGTTTTTAAGATAAAATAAGGAATAATCAAAAATGCTTTTGGATCTAGTTTCCAAAGTGTGACCCGGAACATATGACATTTGACGGGCAAAAATTTTGTAATCCACAAGCCTTGGCAAAAATGTTTGCCCAATTTTTTCAATCCAGAAGACATCAATAGTTCCAACAAGATAGCCATAAAAATGTCATAAGTGTCAGCGATTATCTCGATACGCAATTTAGAATCATACAATAACTTTAATTTTGGCATACACTTTGGATTGTATCCAACCAAATGTTGTATCCGATATATTTATAATGTTAGCTCTGCTACTTTGTAAATGCAGTCGTCGTACACAATCTTTAGAAATGGAAGAGATCCAGAATCTAATAATGCTCGACTTCTTTGTAATTGTCCATACTGGTCTTACTGGTCTGCAGTCATGACATCGAAATTGTTTGATTGCAACCTTAACAGAATTCACCAGCGGCACGATAAAATAAAATGAAAATAACAAGCAAGTTGATGTGGTATACGCAGACTTTTCTAAGGCCTTTGGCTCCTTCGCCATTGTGAAACCTTAGAATGCTTGAACAAATTTGGTTTCCGCAGTCCGTTTGTAACCTGGTTTAAATCATACTTATAAGCAACTGCTCTTAATACATCGAAATGGGGAACAAAAGGTTTGAATTAATCTCAGCACCCTCCTATAACGTTAAATGATATCGCTACCTCCAAGAAGTTGCTTTATTTCGTGGTTCATACGAATCCGATATTCGTTGTTTGCTACTTTAATTTGGGCAAAGATTGAACGAATGACCTTCCTTTCGAAGGTAGCTAACAATCTACAAGCGTTAGTGGTCATGGTCTAGCTCCCGCTTCTTAATAAAAATTATATTATAAAAAAAAACAGTACAGGTCTCATGAGTGCTTTACTTTATAAAGTGCGAACTTGCACGACTGCGATAGATGTTTAGATTGCAATAAATTTGATTGGGCGTAGAAAAGTCGTTGTCTGGCAGCGATTCGGACTTTTATTTCTACCTGCATTTCATTCAATGATGTTATAACTGCTTGAACGTGAACTTTCTACAATGAACATAGTCGTAACATAGGGAGTATCCAAAAGAAGTTTGTACGTTACTCATCTTGAAAGGATATAGTTAGAGATAGACAAAGACTTACCATATCACGTTAACCTGCAAGAAGTATCGCCATACCTCACTGTATATATAGAACCTACAATCAGACAACCCTGGAAAATAGAAGGGAGCTTTGGACGTGTTCATTTATTGGAAACATCTTACAGGATGAAATCGATTCAGCGACGTTACTTGAGCCTATTGCAATAAAGGCACCGAGCAGAGAATTAAGAAATTTTCAGGTTCTTCAAGTAAATAAACACAGGAAAATTATGGTTCCCACGAACCGGAATGATTTGGTGAACGAAAACTCAAAACCAGTTTTGGATTTTTTTTTGTATTTTTGCTTTAGGCAACCAACCAGCCAATATCCTATTTAAAAAAGTATTATTTAAATAAAAGATAGAACTAAAATTTAAATTAAAGTTCTTATGATAATATTAAATACTATGTATAAAATACAAAATTATAAAAATTATCAATAATCTAAAAGTGTCCATAAAATTCACACCCGCCTTCTCAACCCTAATATAGAACTATATACAAAGTGCATGCGGAAGGATGAAAGAAATCAACATCATATTCTTCTTGGAATCCACATACTCGTCCTCATTCTCAATCAGGCCATGTGAACTAGAGGTCACAAATAAAAACACTTGCGCGTGTGCAGAGAACTCTTTCAGCACTACTATGTCGAATTTAATCGATTCAAGCGTTTGTGGTACTGATATATTTGTAAATTTTAATTTATTTGTATTTGTATTTCGAGAAATTTGATTGAACGCTGTCTCTGTTTCCCTCACCTGCAGTCCTTTCTGCTGTTATGGTTCTCTTTAATATGATACTACTCGGATCAAAGTTTGTTGTATTGGAGTTTTGTGTTCCATTTTGCTTAAACATTTCTATTATTGATACATAATTTTTTAATTATAGTACCATGTAGCTTCTTTAATTCTGAAACAAAATAATTAAATAATATTATGATAAATGCTAATCACCATCAATCAAATTTACTCAGTTTCCAAAACCACATCCGCAACTCATTCTGAAATTCTATGTTTAATATATAGAAACAGAATTTCATCTCCACTAATTAAGATATGACTTAGGTCTATTTAATTTGGCAGTTTTCTTAGGTCCATTTAAATTGGCAGTTATTTTCATCATATAATCTTATCTCTCACATCGACTGAGGAATAACTTAGTTCTATTGTAGATCAAATCAACTTATTTCGAATTTATTACTCATCCTAATGATTCTTGCAACTCGAAAAATTAATTTTTGAAACATTTGGCACAAGCATACAAAAATTTTATGGCATTTAAATATAGTTGATCGATAAATTACTAAAAATCGAACGGGGTTCAAGCTTCATCTGAAACGCAAATGTTTGACAAACATAAGGTCAAAAATTAAAAACCACGTATGTCATCGGTAATTACAAGAAGTCGATGGTTATCCAAACACTGCAGTTCCTTGAGAAGTTCGTGCATTTTGGGTGTCTGATTTTGGAGGCGATGGAAAAATTTGA
Source organism: Nephrotoma flavescens (assembly GCA_932526605.1). Taxonomy (NCBI): domain Eukaryota; kingdom Metazoa; phylum Arthropoda; class Insecta; order Diptera; family Tipulidae; genus Nephrotoma; species Nephrotoma flavescens. Next base: position 267,050,456 of record OW052221.1, on the reverse strand, counting down.
AATTGTTTTTAGCGATATAACAGTAAACTCTCAATGGCATTGGGTTTGTTCGATGTAAATGGGTATCTTAAATAATTAATGAAAGAAGTTTTGGAATATGGCCACATTGGATGGAACTCAGCCAGATTTTAGCCGATTACGATGGGATTGAATTTGTTTAATAGAAATTAGATTCATTAATGGTTTCTTTCTTCATTAATGAAGTTTTTTAATATAGCCACCTGCAACGGTACTCGGCTATTACTTAACCGATAATGATGGACTTCGGAACGTTTGATAAATATGGGATTATAAAATGATAAACTGCTGTACTCGCCAGAGGATTAAAAACTGCAACATAATTTTCCACTTTTCTGATTATGGCTGTAGCGGAGAGTGTAATTATCGATTGTTTTATGAAACTAACTCCCAGATCATTTAAGCTCTTGTATTGCAAGTACCAGAAAAGTATAAATTTCTGCTTGATTCGAAAGGATCTGGAAATCTCAAAGTCATAGAAGACATCATATTCCATATTCAAACAGTTTCTGAGGTTTTTGTTGATAAGCATATACTATAAATTTACCCAGGCCCTTTGTATAGGGTTCATAACGTGTGTTTTTATGAGAGTAGGTCGTTGGCTTGCCGCTGACCAAACTAATTACATGAGTGGGTGATGTACTGGTGATAGATGTTAATGCATCCAGCGTTATCAGACACATGTTAACATGAAGACGCCTGCTTATTACCGAGATCCGCCTTAGTTTAAATTACCGAGTTCTGTCCCATGTGGTCATATTCCACAACTTTTTCCATAAGTTATTGAAGAATCCTATTTACATCCACCATATTCATTTATAACTATAATCGGTTAAAGAATTATCAAACTACATTCCATAAGGCCTTATTCCAGAACTTTTCCAAAAATCAATTAAGAATTAATTAAAAATCATTTAAATATCCCATTTCCATTTCCATTCCACATACCTAATCCCATTACAATCGTTTAAGAATTGATTGAGTTCCGTCCCAGGTGACCATATTCCAGAAATCATGTAAGAACCCCAGTACCATCCAACAAACCCAATCCCAACATAATCGGCTAAGAAATGCCTGAGTTCCGTCCCAGATTAAATTCGATCGAATCGATTAAATTTAAAAATATTCAGATTTAACGGACAATCGGATTAACGGACTCCCCAATTAGCCCGTTAAATCGAGGTTTTTCTGTATAGCATTTTACGTTAAAATTTCACGTAATCAATGCAACAATTTAACGCAACATTAGACATAACAGTATTTAACAAAGCGTGTAACATGAACCCAAAACTAGTTCCCTAAATGTTTTACCAAACATAAAAACATTTTAATTAGATAAAGAATAATATAAACTAACATTTTCGAAAAGAAGTAAGCAAAGCAACCTGGTAAACATGAAGAACCATGATGCGATTTAACGCTATGCATCTATAGTCTTTTATACAAAAATGAGGTGATAAAAATTGTCCGCAGGTTGTAAAATATAGCCTAGCAGATGATAATCGATGAGTTCCTAACGAACGCTAATGATGAAGTTGATGGACTGTATGTATGCTTTGGGACTAAAGTCATATAACTTTTGTATTTAATTGGTATGTAAGTGAACAAATTGGTTCGTAATTGTTACGCTAGGTTTAGCGTGATGAATTAAAAAAAAAATCAATAACAATCGAGCATATACGAGCTGTTTGAAACGTGATGAACATTTTCCAGATGGTAAGAACAGAACATCTCTCTTGTGATAGTACTGCCTCCTGTTGCGAGTAGCCTAATCTATTATTTTCCTCCAATTAAATGTCCATTATCTTACCATGTACATGCTTGTTAATTTTATACACCATTTAGAGAATCCTGTTAATTGTATATCAAAGCCAAGTGAATATACAAGTAGACTGTGTCCTAGACAATATACTCGAATATTCGCTTGGCCGTGAAGGAAAATTTACGAACTTCTGTCGAGAACCTCGAGATTATGATTCCACTTTAGGGAAGATTCCTAGCGCTCCTGGCGCTAATTATGGGGAGCTTGTGTGGTAGTTTTTCAAGATCCACTATAGCAATGTTAGTCTAGATATAGGTTAAATTATATTTGAGTCTGTCGGCATTACGTTTGCACTTAATTACCATCCTCAACCGGTTTTGTATTAGCCATTGTACAGTATAAGCTTTAAGAAATCTGAAATTTTTAAGATCAAAAGCGAAACATATGAACAATATTTCGATTGGCCTATCAATGAAGAATGAATGAAGTATTGGCGTTGCTTTTGAGGCAGCCAGAGCAAGTTTAACAAATGGGACAGTAAAGTTGCACAAGCTGGATTCCGAGAATATTCCGAGGAGATGAAGGAATCGATAATTAAGAGAGGAGTTGATGCAACAGCTAAAAATCAAAGAAGATACAGGAAGATAGATAGGTCACTATATTCGAGATTGAATGCAACGATGGAATGATCGTTTTGCGTGGCAGCCTGATCCTACTAGATAAGCAATTTGAAAACTGGTGAAAGGAACAGAGGCCGGGAATAATGAAAACCACAGAGGGTTCGAGAAACAACCAACACCAGAGACAAATGCTCAGTCCAAGATCAATATATCAGATACTGTGAGAAGATAATGTACGGTAAGATGAATTGTCTTACCGACTGAAGGAAAAATACTTGGGAAAGAGCTGAGATGAAGAAGTGCTGAAGTCCAAACAACGTATTACTTTATCAACTGGAACGTTAGGGTTCAGTGCCTTAACATTAATCACTACTATTTCGTCGTTATCCACCACATTTTTTTCACATTATCCATAAAAAAATTTCGGTTCGGGTACATATATTTAACAATATGGAGCCATCTTGTTGCATTTTTTATGTATTTTGGTAGAGCGTACCAATATGGAACCACGATTTGGTAAATTCATTTGACAAATTTTTGGAGTTTGCATTCTTATATGTATTTGTATTCTTCGTCCGACCTTCACTTAATATTTGAAATGTTGTCTCTCTTCGAGAGATAATGACGATTTTGATTTTACTAAACATCCAAACATACAATTTCAGTTTACCACCAGTGACGTTCTGCATGCTCTGTTGAATGTAAATGTGAATATAAATTGTGACCCGGACAAAATTCAATCTCTTGTGTTAAAAGAGTGTGTTTGTGTCTTGGTTCAACCGCTGACGTACCTCTTCAATTTGAGTTTGGCAAGTGGAGTATTCCCTTCAATTTGGAAAATCAGTTTCGTTAGTCAATTTTCCAGAGTGGATGGAGAATGGATATCGAAATTTACCGCGGTATTTCTATCTTATCCGCCTATTCCTAAATTATTTGAATCAATGATCAGGGACCCTATTTTTTTTCTTAATTATAAATTCCATATAAAAATTTTGTCTAACATCTCACAAGGTAGCCATCTTCCATCTTAAACCCCTAAATGATGTAAAACGGTGCTTCAAACATTGTGAGAGTTTTTGATTTATGCTGATGATGTTAAAATGTCTTGTCAGATTCGAACCCATGGGAATCTGTTTAATATATATAACTATAGATGAACTTTTCTATAGAAGACGTAGTGGTCTTGATAATAGCTTCTTTTTAAATGGAGTTGTGATTGATCGATTTCATTATTTTCTAGATTTAGGTGTTTATTCGAAATTTATCATTTAAAGGCCAAATTGACACGAATATATCAACAAGGCTAATTCAATGTAAGGCGTTTTAATCCGTTTCTTTAAAGATTTTCATGGTCCGTATACTCTAAAAGTCCTCTTCGTTTAATTTGTTCGTTCACACTTGGAACGTGCTTCAATTGTCTGAAATACCCCTAGCCGTATAGAATTAATTCAGAACTCAAGATACTTGTTTGTTCACGTGATTGTGCACAACTACTGTTCTTATATTCTATACGTGATTCTATATGACATCACTCAGGTACAGAGGCTTTGTTATCGATCTGCACTTCCACATGGGGCGAACTTTGGAATGTTGTACTCGATTTTTGTTTCCTGTCGTATATACGTAAATTACGTTTTTAGATTTTAATAGCTTTGTTTGTACAATATCCCTGTTAGTAGATTAACGCTGGTTTCTTATATATTTAAATTATTGAGAAACAAGATCTTATTTGTATGAAATCCACTCAAAAAAAAGGAACTAGATTTGATGAAAGTTTGGAATCAGAATGCCAACAAACTAAATTTATCAATTTTAATTAGTTTTATCAATGCAGTTTTATCGATTTCAAAACTTCGTTGAAGGAAATGTAGTAAAAATGACAAATGTTAATCAAATGTATAAAAATTTTCATCAAAATGTGAAATATTTTGTTAAAATTAATAAACGTTCTGTCAAATTTTCTTATTAAATTATGATGAAATTTCCGTAAATTTTTATCAAACTGATAGACTCTTTTTACTCCATTTAAGAGGCGTTTATCAAAAAGAGCACCTACGGTATAGAATTTATTTAATTAGATGATGTTTTATTGAATTTTTAAGAAAATTTTATTAATCTAATAAAATTTAATCATTTTTTTTTTTTGCAAATGTGATGTGAAATTATGCAGTATAACCATTTAATATCACTGTCGAACTGAACAGCAACAAATATTGGTTTCGTGTGAGAGCATTTTTATAAAATAAAGGTTTTGTGAGAAGTGTTTTATTTGCTTTAATCCATAAAGCTATTAACGAAATGTAAGTATATATTTAATTAGTAATTAATTTTGATTTAATATTTCCCGTCACTGTTTATTTATCAATGCTGATTACATGATCCAGTCACAGGTTTTGGCCGTATTTCGAATGAAAAACATTGGTTTTGGTAAATCACATTTTTTGTATTTTAACTCTAAATTTACCGGACCTGGGTTCGATTCCCGGTGATGACATGGAAAAAATTTGACTTGGTTAGGATCATTGAATTAATCGCTCACTATGCGAAATGAAAAATATGATCAAATCCCTTGACAGGATGTAGTTGCCAGCGAGAGGCGAAATTTTATACATTTACATACTTATTTTTTAAAAATGTTCTTTCTTTCCATTTATTAGATTGAAATTGATTATAATACTATGTTAGGATACTGATAACAGAGAAGCCACGTTTAATTCATTTTCATTTAATATTATGGAAGTCTTTGAAAGAAAAATTAAAGATAGAATAGCAAGGATACTGTTAAAGTTAGCCGAAAGATAATGCAGATAGAGTCTTGAATACAGCAAAAATCATTCATGAACTCGAATTTAGGAGAACCTATAATCGGGTTATATCATTCGGGTGAAGGGGAAATTATTTCAGTTTATAGGAATTAGGAATTTAAAAATCGATAGGAGCGAGAGTATAGAGTTTAACTTTCGGCTGAAATAGTCAGGACACTATCTGCATTATCTTTCGGCTGGCAACTTTCGGCATGCTACTGAAGTTAGCCGAAAATTTTAGCCGAAAAAACCATGCATTATCGACATATTTTGTATCAGGTGGTAGTACATAATTCGATTGATATTAGCCGAAAATAACATGTTATTGGAAGTAAGCAGTACATTTTCGCCGAAAAAAAAAAATTCAAGAATCAGTATGTTGGTGCCTAACACATAATATCCCTTCTCAAGCTAAAATACACAAAAACGTGGAACACATAAAAATTGATGACACTTCTACATCTGGAAGAAAAATTCCATTAGTAAATATAAACTTATAATATGTATAAACTTACTTACAATTCCATTAACATAATCTATTATTAATTCGGGCAAACCTGAAAATATATTATTTAATTAGTAATTAGTTTAATAAGATAAATCATAAATACTTAGCTCGCATCCATAATTATGCAATTTCCATTCTATGTGTGTTGACGTCTATGTGTGTTGACAAGAACAAAAAAAAGTGAGTGAGTCCATTAGTACTCTCAAGGAGATGTGTAAACATGGCGTGTGTATAGTACGTGGGTACAGTTTACTTTGAAGGAAGAAGGAATGCAATTTTACTAACCATAGTTTTTCATTTGTTTATTATCGTTAAATTGGTCTATTACTCTTTCGGTATAATCGACGCAATTGGATTTTGGTAGCTAAAATAAGATACATATACTGTCGACTCTAACTTTTCTAGTTTTCATTGAAAAGCTGCACAATATGGTCGTCCCATATCTCGTAGTAGAAAAATTTCGATCTGAGTTCATGTGCAAATCGAATTCGTCTCGCAAGTTTATAAGTGGTTCAGCTTGAGGAACAGCAACATTAATATTGAAATCCTCTCTCATAATCACCGGCAAAAGATGATAGTCTCCTTGGAGAATTTTTGAAATTCTTTAGGATATGGGGCAAGGACGAAATGTATGAACTTCATTATGTCTTCGAAAGATTTATTCGGCGAGGTTAATACAACTACAGAAAGCATCTTATTCCCATTGAGAAGCTGAAGTTCAGCCGTATATAGATCATCAATGAGTTGTGTTGTTACGCTCATACCAGTTGTTTGTCCAACGATGATTTCTTTATGCGAGGTGACTGTATGGTATGAGTATTCTATTTGAATTTTTATATATTGTTACTCCGGCAGCTCACTCACCGTCCCTCTTGAACTGAACGCAGATCTGGAAAAGCAAGAAAATTGAGCATCCTTGCGTGACTGTGTCAGTTAGGTCGAGGTGATGTGTATGACCTAAGACTCTGATAGTTCAATGTTAAAAAACAGACGTCATTATTATCTCGTACAAAATTCGCCATTACAACGGATAAAGCGGATTTGTGGTGAGGCGCGATAGCTAATTTTGAAGAAGACCCATTGAGGTCCCATTTTTACGTCCATGGTAGACGACATGATCATCGATAGCCGACGTGATGAACAGTCCTTCGAGACTCGTTGCTCGTGCTAAAGCAATATACACAATTTATTAACTGTGTCTTTTATCGTAAGAGTATATACTGACTATCTCGTTATAGGTACCACGCTGTGATACATGAATTGTGGTGGCACATGAAGGTACGACGCTTTACATTAATTGTTGTTTATGCTTAACATTAATTGTTGTTTCGATTAATAGTTGAGCTTTTTCTAGAAATGGGCACCAAACATCGGTCGATATTCGTTTTCTGCGCCCATCCAGCCAACTTGTGAATTTGAACCGAAATCCATCCAGAGTCGTTTGACATTTTTTACTGTCGACGTTTTCATCGTTCTCGTTATCCTGGTTAGGATGCCTATGCATTCGATATACTTAAGACAGCCCATAGTTTCATTCGCCAGTCCATTTGTTACGTCAATATTGGTTTTGAAAAAGTACGGCAAATTATTTGTGTCCACTATGCTCATTTTATGGATCTTTTGACGGAATTGCTACTCCGGCAGCCCACTGACCATCTCTATTGAACTGAAAACAACATTCAAACGTAGGAATATTAACAAGTTCGTCATTGCGCAGCCAGGTCTCGAAAACCAAATGAATTGAGCATACCTGCGTGACTGTGACCTGAGACTCTGGCAGTTCAATGTTAAAAACGAGATGTCATTATAACCCCATTCAGTAGAAGACATGATCATTGATAGCCGACGTGATGAACAGCGCCTAGAGACTCGTCACTCGTGATAAAGCAATATACAGCAGTTGTTGACTGTGTTTTTAATCGTATGAGTATGCAATTTCGTAATCGTAATTCGTATTTCGTATCGTAATTTTTTTTTGATTTTTCTGATCGATGGAAATGTCGATGGTTTCTATTTCATTCATTAAATTATTTTTTTTATTTTCCCTACTATTATACATATACATAAAAGCATGCCATGTATAGTAAAAATTGTTTTTGTTGAGTTTCTTGCTTTTTTTCAAACGAAGTATACCTAAGTATACCTACGTCATTTCCGTTCGTTTCATTTACAAATTTACTCTAATACAAAAAAATTTGGTAGGCGCGCGTAAAGATGTTTACACATCAAAAATTGTAGTAGAGGTATAATATGGAAACAAAACTGCGTTACCATCAGGGTAACGCACTGAACTTTTTTCAAACCGATTTGGAAGTAAAATTGTCAAATTTATTCATGTTCCAAAAAATTAATTCATTATAAGAAAAACCTTTGTAAGCACAACATCAAAAGCTACAAACAAAATATTAAATAAATAAATGTATAAAAATAAATAAAATTAGTGAGTAACGAGTGCTTATTATAGTGATTGCGTAAGATAATTATACGCCTACGGATAAACTAACCCAAAAAATACAGTCCACTATACGGCTACGTGGAAATAAAGGCATCGTCATTAGAGGCCACCATTTTCGTGGATTTTCTATTCAAATCCGACTGTGCTCCACCACAGTATCACATAATTCGAAAGAGTAAAAGTAATATGACCTGGATGAAGTTAGACCAATTTGTAAACTGATGGATCCCATACTTATAATTTGTCGTGTTAGGGGACTATGAATTTGAGTTGTGGCACTAACAATGAACATCTGTGTCAAAAATCAGGCCATATTTTATGTAGCATCATAGTGAAATAAATTAAAAACTGGACGCATGTTTAGTGGTAGTTAAGACCGGGGTAAGTTAAAAACTAATGGATGAATTTCATCATAAAACAACGTTTGTATGGTCCAGCCAAGATACTGTTAAAGTTAGCCGAAAGTTTCCAGCCGAAAGATAATGCAGATAGTGTCTTGAATACAGCAAAAATCAGTCATGAACTCGAATTTAGGAGAATTTAGGATCGAATTACATCATTCGGGTGAAGGAGAAATTATTTCAGTTTATAGGAATTTAAAAATCGATAGGGGCGAGAGTATAAAGAGAGTTTAAAAATAGTCAAGACACTATCTGCATTATCTTTCGGCTGGAATCTTTCGGCTAACTTTAACAAGGTCCAGCCAAGAACATTTTTGGATGTATTCCGTTGAATGGCAGAAATGTGGAATGTCCCTTGTGCACATTTTGGTTTGGTTTCTTCAAAAAATCAGATCGTGTGAAACTGATTCCATCATTGCAGCCGAAATCCCGGATGAAGCTCTTGATCCAAAATTGGATGCACGAGTGTATAAGAATATGATCCTTAGACCTTGCGTAGTTTTCAACAACGACTCACCCTGTATGATGGATATAAAGTGTTTCAAGCGATACCCGAGAGACCTGATTGCCGACACTATTTTAATGAAATGACAGATACCCATTGCATTGTAGGCGATTAGTAGCGGACAATGGACGATTTGCAGTGTGAAGGGCAAGATGGATCGCATCTACACTCTGCATCCAAATAACGACGTATGTTACTATCTTCGATTGGATGTTCGTGGAACCAACGTGGTTTCAACAACTGGGAACCGTTAGTGGCCATCTGTGTGCGACTTACTGTGAGGAGTGTCAACTCGATAACGATTCGGATTAGGACAATACGCTCAAAAATTCCGTCATATCTTGATCACCGCATCAAATTCGCACATATTTTGCGATTATCTTATCCACGTGTTTCTTGATTATCATATCCATGTGATTTGTAGATGAAACGCAAGGACGAAAGCAGAATTGGACAATGAGGCATACAAGGCATGAGTTTATTGATGGCAAATAAAGTGTTGTCGTATTTGTGCGTGATATCACCTAGTAATGACATGCGTCGAGCTTTTAATTTATTTCACTATGATGTTACATAACATATAGCCTGATCTCTAGCATAGGTGATCACCGTTAATGCCAACGTAATTAAATTGTAAGGGTTTGTGTATCTTTGTGTACAATATTGCGCTGGGGTTAAAGGTTTGGGGGAGGGGAGCGCATTTTTTTCTACTTTTGTGGTAGAAATATTGTTAATAAATGGCCTCTTTGTTTCTGCGACTAAAATAGTCGTAAACATCGTATGGGTATTAATTAAAATATTATTTTGTCCGAAAAGCCGAAAAAATTCTTAAACAAATTAAATTCACGGACGATTATCAAATTCTTCTTAATTATATGTGTTGGCTGTTACACACACATACATAGTGAGAATTTCCTGTGGTTTCTGATTTGTGATATATAATTCGCTAAATCGATATATTCTTGTTTTGTATTATCGGTACAAAGCAAGAGTTGTATTTTTGCAGTTTGGTCGTTGCAACCTGATGTGTAGACCAACTTTTTTATCAGTACGAAACCAAGCTGCCAAGAAGTTACCTAAGGGATTTCTCATTTTTGTAATGGTTTGTGTATCTTTGTGTACACTATTGCCCTGGGGTTAAAGGTTTGGGGGAGGGGAGCGCATTTTTTTTTCTACTTTTGTGGTAGAAATATTGTTAATAAATGGTCTCTTTGTTTCTGCGACTAAAATAGTCGTAGACATCGTATGGGTGTCCATTAAAATAATATTTTGTCCGAAAAGCCGAAAAAATTTTTAAACAAATTAAATTCACGGACGATTATCAAATTCTTCTTATAAAATTAACTTCCAAACCAACAATTCTGGTGGGTCCACCAGCAACTACCACATAGAAAGGGTAGGTTAAACGTGTAAGAGCTAGCTCCTTTAGAAGTTTGTGCTGCGCTAACAATCCAACGTACGAAAAACAAATTGATAGGACACCCCAACATAAGCCTCGGATTCAGAATTTCAACAACGACCTCTACGCCTTAAAACTCGGAATTTGAAATTTACTCATTCTACAAGTAACACGACTAGTCTGTTCTTGGCCGACTTCATACATTTCAATAATCAGATCTGTTTACTCAGCTTTCGCGGGCGTCATTTTAACATATCGTCATTAAACGAACGGCAAATTGACAAAACAGAATTTTGTTCTTCGTCATTTAAATGTGTTAAATTAATTTTGTTTTCTAGTAAGGATAGTCTATTGTTAATATTATTATTTGTTGAAACTATATTAAAAACATTAAAGTTATCTAACGGTTCAGTTTCAATATCTAAATCGGTGTTTAAATCAACGTCGTACTCATTCGAGTTTACTACGCTAACAAAAGTACTGTTGTTTTCAATTTTTAAAATAGAATTTGCAATGAATACTCCAGGCAAGATTTCTTTTGAGTAACAAATTTGTTCTGTATTTTTAGGAAATTTATATTTAATTTTAACATATGTTTCAGTTCGAGCTGGAACAGTAAATACTTTTGGAATTTGTGAAAGAGCATATGTGAAAAATTCATTATCAATAAATAGGTGAACGCAGTTTGACTCAAAGTCCAATTTGCAATTATAAAATTTTAGAAAATCTTTTCCCAATATGCCCGAATATAGCATGGGAAAATCATTTGGGACTACTTGAAAATTTTGATGACATGAAATTAAATCCGGAAAAATTAATTGTAATGTAGTTAATCCAATTGTTTCGAAAGAGTCATTTGAAATTCCACTGATCTTACATTTAGCATCTGGATAGTAAAGTGAATCTGGGTCCAAATTTTCAATTTTAATTATACTAAGGTCCGCACCCGAATCTACAAGAAAATGAACGATTTTGTTTGGATCATGTGGTAAGGTAATATTTAAAAACATTTTAGGATTAAAATCGGTGTCAGAATTTTTAAATGTAGAAATATTGTACTGCTTTAAAGAACTAGATGAATTTTGGTTTTTTATTTCAAAATTATTATTTTCAAAAACTAATTCAGATGTATGTAAATTTATCTTATCAATATTATTTATTAGTTCATGATCGAATAATTTTTTTTCAAACTTAAGAATTGATTTATTATTAGAATTGGAGTACTCTAACGATGGTTTCGGATCCTTTGAGGAGTACCCAGCTGCCCGAATCCCTGCGTGTTTCCCGCATTAGGTGAAATGTTAGTAGCCACGTTCGGTTCATCTACCCTTTTTCTTTCATTCACTTGTCTTTTAAAACAATTTTGAATATTGTGTCCTTTGTTATGACAATACGCACAAGTGGAATTATTTACGAAAGTTTTTGGGTAATTTGAAATATCATTTCGGCTTGCGTTTAATGACGGTCTATTATACTTATTATTATCAGAACGGTTCAACCTAAAACAAGTTGATGCCTTGTGACCCGTTTTATAGCAAAGTTGACACTTTATAAAATTCGAGTTAGTTGTAAATGATTTTGAATTAGACGTATAATTATTAGTAGAATATTTTTGATTTGCTTCTTCCTCTAAAGCTTTAGTAATAGCTTCTTTTAAAGTTTGAAATCTACAGGCTTTAACTAACAACTTTGTAGGTTCCTGTAATCCTTCTTGGAATGATCTAAGAGCCATTTTATTATTCAAATATTTAATTTCTTTCATGGACTCAATACCTGGTTCTGACAAGCAGGCTTCGTTTAAATTATAAAGCAATGTTTCGACACGATTTGAAAAGCTTTTTACATCGTCGGACCGTTGTTGATTTATTGAATTTAATTCTAATTGAATTGACTCAAGAGAACGCTTAGAAGTAAATTGAGACTTAAGCTCGGCTTTCAATTGTTTCCAATCTGGAAATTCTTCGAATTTGACAATTTCGTAGGCTTTTCCTACAAGCTTGACTTTAAGTAATTTCAAAAATTTAACTACTTCGGTAGTTTTTAGTGTATCATGTATTATATCACAGCAAGAAATAAATCTGTGTAAATGTTCAGGTGAGCCATCAAATTCCGGAATTATTTTTAAAGCTGCATTGATATTTAACTCTGCCATGTTAGAATAGCTTACTACTGATTCGCAAAAGTGTATGGTTTCAGGTATAAGGGTTTCATTAGAATTTTCGGAAAAATTTGTTAAAGAAATAATTTCATTAGTTTGTTCTGAGTTATTTGAAGTTACTGAACTAATCGAATTATTACCGAATTCACTATCGTCACACTCAATTTTAATCTGTATATTTGGTTTTAAAGTTTCTAGTTTTTCAAAATTATTCATAAATTTTTTTAATAAAAGTGAACTATAATATAACACATATACTTATTAAACTTTTATAGTTGCGAAAATTAAATATTTGGCAAAAGAATCATATTTATGTAATGAAATATTCTAAGCTTAAATATAGATATATGTATTTAATAATTAAAATTTAAAAAATATTATTATAAATTTTCGTACCTTTAACATTAACAACAATTATAAGCTATAATAATTAATGTTAATCAGATGACTGCATGAAAATCCTTCGATGAAAATAATGTTCTCGGTTGCCGGTTGAATGAGTGTTTACTGTTGTTACTGGCTCGATATAAATTGGTAATCCAAGTAAAATGTTGAGGTTTGTGTCAGAATGTTGTAGAAGAAATATCCAACTTTTAAATCTCAATGTTGGTTTAAAGAGATGAAAATCCGCTTATTTTTACCGTAACAGATGTTGTTACAGATACAAGTGATCGAAATTTGTTGTTGTGTTTTTTTTTGTGTTGAAGTCATTAAAATATTGATGAAACATTTTTTGATTAATAATGACTTTGGTGTATATAAATGTTCTTTTGTAGCCTTGTACTTAAAATGCTGTTTATCGAATGTACGTTTAAAATTTTGTCGATGAAAATTTCCCGTTTGACGCACATATGTCTACGTCTTATGTTAAATTGCGCGATAACCACGGTAGAAAGGAAAACTTGGATTTAGATTAGGATTGCATTGTGAAAATTAATTTTATTATTTTTTTTATTTTATGGTTTTCTTTATTACACCTTATGTATTATAATGATCAAGGACGAGTATATCACAGTTCTCTTGATCGTTACACAATCTTTTAGCTTATGCAAGTAAATACACATGTACTTATAAAATTTGTAGTGGTGATTATTCATAAATTTATTTTATGACTTAATTTAGGAAGGCTATACAATTTTTTTTATGATTTAAATTTTTTTAAATTGCATATTTATTGTTTTATTGTGATAGAAATATGAATAATAAAGAATTTTTTTATTTGGTATAAACAAGCACGGATTACATTTTTTTTAAAACTGTTTTCTATCATTCGATATGTTATGGTGTTATATAATTTTTTCTTAAGATGCTTGTTTAAAATTCACGACCTCTAATGAAATGTTTATTATTTATACTCGTTGTATGTAATAACACTGCACATTTAACTTAAATTTGTCGGTATGATAGTTCTTTCTAGAACACAATTATATTTTGTTTAATTTATAACTTTTGATACAGTCACATGTTACAATTTGTATCTTAAAAAAAAAATTCACACTTTTCACAGCTTTTATGTTTTTTTATAGTTTTTTAATTAAAGAAAAAAAAAATTGTTTAACGTTTACCGCTGCCACCAGTGTTGTGAAATGGTGGATTAGATAATTAAACACCGATTAAACTTAATTTTAGTACAATAGTTTTTTATTATTAAATTATTTTATTCACTTTATAATTTATTTATAATGATTTATTTTAATAGTTAATTTATTAATTAATTAGTTGTTGAAATTTTAGGAATTAGGAAAGGAAAAAAATATAGAATGGTAGAATATAGTATAAAATTGTATTACCGTGTTATCACGTTGAAACTCAAATCCCAATAGAATATTATTTAATTTTATTTTAAGTTATTACCCATCATATTACAATCACAACTTTCATGACCAACTCATACATATTCAAAAGAAAGGTGAAATTATATAGGGGATAAGTAAGGTTGAGTGGTACATTATAACAAAACGTTCACGCTCACTGAGGATACTCATGAACAAACAAGAAATGATTTCTACGACCATAAACTATTCTGAGCAAAACACCGCACCATATAATGTCAAAATCATTTTAGGTGACTTTAATGCTCAAATTATTAGTGAAAAAATTGTCACTGATGCCGGAGTCCTCACATCATATTTGAAACAGCAACGGAACGCGGTCCATTGAATAATGCTTTACAGCGTAATTTGATTGGAGCCAGTACATACTTCCTACGGAAACGCATTCATAAAGGTGCATGGAAACCAAACGACGAGAACACGGTTAATTAAATTGATCACATCCTCATATCCAAAAAACATTTCTCCAGTATCAAAGATATTAAAACGCCGAGCTAACATCGACTACGATCACGTCCTTGTATAGCTACAAAATATACTTTTCGTGTGTCAACATAACAATTTTGAATTGTATGTCAGGTTGCGACAGTTCACCTGCATGTGCCGTTTTGAGAAACTTTCAATTCACCACCAGGCGAGTAACGCCACCATATTCCGCGGTTCTTTCAATATACAGTAACTATAGCAGACTTTCTATCTCTCTGGATTCCGCACTACTAAACCGCTGCAAAAATACCTGTCCGATTTGTTCATAAGTATGTTTCGATATTTTTGTGTAAACACCCAATACTATTTCTCAGACACATATTTAACTGTCGATCATGTTATACCATTTGTAATATCGCGGGCACTGTCATATAGAAGTTCCTGATGAAGCGAGATTGTATTAGAACCATATACTTATTAAAAGGAATTCACATAATCGCTACAAGTATCCCTCGTAATTTTAGTCATATGGTCAAGTCTATTGCTAAGCGTACGTTTCACGTTCTCATTTTTAACATTATCTGGGTATTTTGGGACACTTCGCCAAATGTTGAATTAAGTGGCCCTCACTGAGCTTTCTTCAACATGTACAAAACGATATCACTTTTAAAAATTATTCTACGGCAATAAAATTATTTTTTATAAAATGTAATAAGCTTTAGATGACCTTCAATGTAAACTTGTCAAACCATTTATTATTGATAAGATTATTTATTTATCAATTATGCAACAGAGAACACAAACCAAATAGATAACTAATACGACACAACGCAAGGGTTCCTTGTAATCTTTTATTTGTATACAGAGTGTTTAGCGCGTGAACCGACAAAATGTTTCGGCAGGTTTGTCATTTGGATGCATTTATCCCATAGAACTGATGTCCTAAGCATTGGAACCAGGGAATTTTTTAAAACAAAGCCTATTTCCAAATATTGTTTAGTTTTTTTTAAATGGATTTAGAAGGTGATATTTTTCATTTTACACAATTTTAGGATTTGGAAATCCATAAGTCATTTGTATTACACCAATTGTATTAAATAATGATTTATTTAGAATAAAATCACATTGCAGAATAGAATAAAGTTATTTCGTGCCTTTACGACCACAAATAAAAAAATTATGAATGGCGAGATTTTGGGTAATAAAAAAAATAAAAATTTAATATCTCAGTTACCGTGGCACTTAGTACATCAGTTCTATGGGATGAAAGCTTCCGAATGACCCCCCCCCCCCCTCTCCCCTCCCAATCTGCCAAAAAACTTTGTCGGTCCACGCGCGAAACGCGCTGTATAAAATTGAGAATTGCAATAGTCGAGCCCACTACTGTAACATAATAAATAAACAACAACAATGAACTGTTTTTGTAATTAAAAATTTTATTTAGATATTATATAATTGATATTATTAATTTATCACATTCGCATTAATTAATATTATTATTTTAAAAATACATTCTAAATCATATTAATATTCACCATGCACCCCGATTTTTGAACGACCAACAATTTAATCGACATGTTTAGAATTCAATTTATTAGAATTCGATTGTGTTTGCTCTCTACACTGTTCATCACATTGCAGCGACTCCAAATTGAAATTAAACGATGGTCCACCATACGATGTAGGTGGAATGTGAGATGGTGATTTGTAAGTTGGCTCTTGTTCGGGTTTAAGCTGAGAGTAATTCGTAGACGTATCACTGGTTTTACTGCATTCGAGCTTTCCTATTGCACCGGATTTAAATGGTTTTGCTAATTTATTCGTCTCCATTATAAAAAAAAAAAAACTTCTTTGTTTGGCTGTTTATACTTCAAACGACTTTTTCAGCTGTGCAAATTTAAAAGTTAACTTATATCGTTTAAAAGTCATAAGGGAACTAATTCAAATAACCATTACATACAAAATTTATATATTTCTGAGCAGACTATTATCTTATCTATAGTCAATTTTTACAATGTTTTACTAAAAGTTATTTACGATAAAATCATATTTTGAATAAAAAAATCACCCAAAATCGCCAAGCGTCACTATTCTTTATATTACAGCGTTACTCTATGTATTTGAGCAGACTTCCCGTAAGCTTGTTTGTAGTATATTTGAAGTATATGCACATACAATTGTTTTCTACTGAAACGTAAACTATAATTAGGGAAAGCACAGCAAAGATTCTTAAGATTAGAACAAAACATGAACTGACAGCGGCATCGTTTTTCTGTGTTCAACATCTATAAGGGCCTACACCTCAAGCTCCACTCAACGATCTGATAAATAAAGTCTTCCAACAACATTTTTGTTAGTTCTCGTAAAGGCACCTCCACTAGATGATCTGTCCTCCTGGGACAGGACCACTCCAATTGCAAAGTTAGAGGTATCTGTTTTGAGTTCGAATGGTATTTGAAAATCAGGAAATGTCAGAAGGACTTTATTAGAGACCGCAGAGAGTTTTTTGTTTTGTTAAAAGCAGTTATTTCATCCTCTTCGAAGATGACCTTTTTGGTTTTTGAGTGATTTTTGAACATGTGTCCATCTGCTGGCAAAGTTAGGGGCTTTGATAATTTAGCATAATCTTTAATGAATCGTCTGTATAATCCAGCCATTCCAAGGAATGATCTATAAAGTTTTGATTGGCTTTTATGCCTTCCTCAGAAATTATAAAACCTAGAAATTCAACTTGATGTTGCATATAAATTCGCATTTATCCAGTTGTATTTTCATATTGGCTTCATCCAGTGTTTTGAATATGATATCATCAAGGGTACGCTGAAATATAGAAGGGGCGTTTCTGAGTCCGAAAAGGAGTCGTGTATCGTAGAACGTCGTAGAACGCCGTTTTTTCTATATCCAACTTTTTAATGGGATCTGGTGGAACCCACTCTTTAGGTCGATGATAGTGAAGAATTTGTTCTTTCCCAGATTCGTGAGGATGTCGTTAATCTCAGGAATCGGGTACCTATCGGCTATTGTAACAGAGTTTAGTTTACGATAATCAACTACTAATCTATAATTCTTTTCCCCAGAGGCGTCTTCCTTCTTTGGGACAACCCAAACGGGGGTATTATAAGGAAACTTTGACGGTCGGGTGATGCCATCCTCGCAGTAGCTTTTGAATTTGCTTTTTGACTTCCTCCTTTAGGCATATGGGGTACGGAGACGGTCGAGAATAAACTGGATCCGCGTTGAAAGTACGAATTTCGCCTCGTACTGTTGTTGTATAGGTTAGTTTCTCTTCGGGGTCGGAGAAAAGATTAAGATAATTGGCAACTAATTTTTCTAGTATGGATTTTTGGTCCAAATTGAGATGAGATGTCCTGAGGGTTATGGTGTTCACGTGGTTTGACATGTGTTGTTTGAGAGGTATTTTCGTATTTGGATGATTACCATGAATCCCTCATTTATATAAATTGTAGCTTGAAGTTCTCTTAGACTGTCGTTACCAATGATTCCGTCGAACGACTTTAAGTTGGGTAAGATAAAGAAGAATTTAAGCTTCCTGTCGGAGCCGAAGATATCTATTAAGGCGTGGCGCGTAATCTTTACGCTCCCTGCAACAGAATTCGCAATAAAAGGTTTTTCCTTGAGAATAGGATTTCTCACGTATTGTGATTGTATATGTAATTCTTATTTGACCTTCTGTCAATTAGGTTAGGTTAGGTTAGGTTATAGTCAGCGGCGTTTTCTAGTGATGTTCTACACGTTCGCCAAACGACTAAACAATTTTTGATTTTTATTCTAATTCTAAAAGTTTTATTTTTATTACAGAAAATTTTATTTTTATTATAAATTTCTAATATTATTTTCTTAATTAATTACTATTATTTTAATTATTTCGGGTGCTCAAAATCCGAAGCAGAACACCTTGAGAGCACAACCAGGACACGCCACTGCTATACCTATATGTCATGTCAGTTGGAAATCTCTCGCTACTGGCCAATCCTCGATACAGTGAATGTGTAAATTCCATTTGCAAAGATTGAACAACTTAGTGGTCAATAGCAAATGGGTCTACCTTATCGTATTAAAATGGGGATAATTTTTATTTGTTTAGGATATTTTAAGCTAACTAGACATATATGCCATGTCATTTGGAAATCTTTGGGTGCTGGCCAATCCTTGATTCAGTGAATGTGTAAATTCCATTTGCAAAGATTGAACAACTTAGGGGTCAATAGCAAATGGGTCTACCTCATCGAATTAAAATGGGAATAATTTTTATTTGTTTAGGATGTCTTAAGCTAACTAGAGATATATAACATGTCGTTCGGAAATCTCTGGGTACTGGCCAATCCTCTTTACAGTGAATGTGTAAATTCCATTTGCAAAGATTGAATAACTTAGGGGTCAATAGCAAATGGGTCTACCTCATCGTATTAAAATGGGGTTGTTTTTATTTGTTTAGGATGTCTTAAAGTAACTAGACATATATGCCATGTCATTTGGAAATCTCTGGGTGCTGGCCAATCCTTGATTCAGTGAATATGTAAATTCCATTTGGAAAATTTGACAACTTCGGAGTCAATAACAAATGGGTCTACCTCATCGAATTAAAATGGGAATAATTTTTATTTGTTTAGGATATCTTAAACTAACTAGGCATATATGCCATGTCATTTGGAAATCTCTGGGTACTGGCCAATCTTCTCTCTCTCCCTCTCTCTCTGGCACTATATCCCATCAAGGGATTTGGCCGCCTCAAACGAGGTTTCATAATCAAATTTTCATTTCGGATAATTGTGATTAATTCATTGATCCTAAAACCAGCCGTGAAATTTTTTCCTTGTCACCACCGGGAATCGAACCTCTCGCTGGAGCAAGCATGCTGATCACTTTGCCACCGGGGCGGCTGGGGGATAATTTTTATTTGTTTAGGATGTCTTAAGCTAACTAGAGATATATAACATGTCGGTCGGAAATCTCTGGGTACTGGCCAATCCTCGATACAGTGAATGTGTAAATTCCATTTGCAAAGATTGATCAAGTTCGGGGTCAATAACAAATGGGTTTACCACATCGTATCAAAATGGTGATAACTTTTATTTGTTTATGATATAAGATATATTATATTAAGCTAACTGCTCGTTCGCCGAACAACTAAACAGTTTTTGATTTTTATTCGAATTCTAAAAGTTTTATTTTTATTACAGAAAATTTTATTTTTAAAATTTTTTATTTTAAATTATAGTTTTTCTAATATTATTTTCTTAATTAATTACTATTATTTTAATTATTTTGGGTGATCAAAATCCGAAGCAGAGAGCACAACCAGGAAACGCCACTGGTTATAGTGGCTGCTATCGCACACTTAGGCCAATAGGGGCCCATTTGTGATACCACAGGATCCTATCTCCCCTTTACTCAAGCACCTAAATATTTATGTCTTCGGTATGATAGTGCCAGACATGAGCATAGGAAGTGATCTAACGTCTCTTCCTCCTTTTCGCCCAAACAACTTCTGCAAAAGTCATTCGTCTGTAGACCCAGCCTTCTCGCATGTTCCCCAAAAATTCAGTGTCCTGTCAGTATCCCTACGAACAATCCTATTTCACGTTTTCCCACGCATACTAGTGTTTTGGAGCGCCGCAGGTCCAGTTTTGACAAAAAAATGTTTTGCTACCCTGCACGTGAGGGTGTTGGTCCACCTCTCGTTTGTCAAGGCAATTACTTTTTTACTGAGCACCATTTTGAGCGCTGCTATAGGCCTCCTAAGACCTGCCCTTTCCGGCTGCATCTGGAGAGTCGTACCATACCTATAGCTAGTTCGTCTGCCCTGCAGTTTCCCGTGACGTCCGAGTGACCAGGGACCCAGATTATCTGGATGCTGAAATACTAGCTCATCTCGTTAAGGTTGATCGGCAATCCAGCGCCACCCGTGACTTCAGACAAACCGCCTCTAGTGATCTGACCGCCGCCTGACTGTCCACATAAATTGTGATATCCCTCACGGTCAGGGAGACGAACGGAAATATTAACATTAAGCTTTCCACAGAAGACTCCGGCTCCTACCTTGCCGTCTAGCTTAAAACCGTCCGTCAAAAGTTGCAGTGTCTCGTTTTCCAGTATTGATCCGTTCCTCCAGGATTCTCTCGAAGGACAGATGGTTCGGAAACCTTTATCGAAGCACAACGTTGGTTTAATATAACCTAGATTCGCCAGTTCTTCCCTTAGCGATCTATCGTCGAGTGTCCCGCCTGAAGACACTTCCACTGAGAGACAGCCGAGAGTCTCGTAGCCACATTGGCTGCTATCTGCTTACCAAAAAATTCGATTGGAAGAAGGTGGAACATAACCTCTAAAGCGCGTGTAGGTGTTGATCTAAGCGCCCCGCTTGTTATCATGCAGGATGTTTTTTGCACCTTCTCCATCATCTTCCTATATGTTACCTACTCCAGAGCTGGCCACCACACGCCACCGCGTACATCAGCCCAGGTCTTACCACTGCCGTATAGAGCCAGTACACCAGCTCTGGTTTCAGACCCCATCTCTTCCCTATGGCGTTCGCAGTCCAATTCTTCTACCGTTGCCGGAGGTCCAGAGACCTCCAGCGGCAATAATTCCTGCAAAACCTCCCCATATTTGTTCCAGTTTGTCCTTCTGGGATTCCTGAAAGTTTTCCGGGCAACAGGTTTAATGTCGAGGTTATATGTTACATATCTATGATCAGAGAATGAGTGCTTCTTCGCCACTCTCCACCCTCTGATCATATGAAAAATTGTTTCTGACGCAAAGGTCACATCTAAAACCTCCTGTCGATTTTTAACAATAAATGTCGGTTCTCGTTCAATATTACAAACACAAAGGTTGGTATTTAATAAATAATTAAAAAATAACTCACCCCTCTCGTTGATGTCTGTGCTTCCCCAGATTGTGTGATGCGCGTTTGCATCACTTCTGAGTATAACGCCTACCCTTCTTTGTTCTGCTTCCCGAGTCAGTTCCCCCAGGTTATTTTGCGCTAAAATACACGATCTGATCTTCTCAGAGTTGCTTGAGTATAGTAATTTCATTCTGAGGCCACAGATTAACACCAAGTCCTCATCTGATTTAGTCATCTGAGTACGAGAGCTGCCTTCGTGTGATGTAGGATTATTTGTACAATGCTAACCATTGTAATCAACCCTACTCACCTCTTCCTGCACTCCTTGCATCGGGTTCTGGCAGGAATTATAAGGTTCCGGCTGAAAAGTACATAGTGCACAATGATGCACAATGGATCGGGTTACTAGTGCTATAGTTGATTGGCTGTTGTAGCGTTCTAGCTGGCTTTATCAGGTTTCAGCTGAAATTATAAGGTTCTTACTGAAAAAGCATTATATAAGCGCCAATGACGCACAATACATCGAGCTATACTTGTGCCATAGTTAGTTTGGCTGTAAAAGGTATGGTTCCGGTTGAACTTGTAAGGTTTTTCCCCGAAAATCGTATATTTTTGGATTTGTAAGGTTCCGGCTGAAAAATAATATAATGCACAATGATGCACAATGCATCGTGCTAATTGAGCCATAATTAGTTTGTCTATAGTATGGTTCTGGCTGGCTTTATTATGTTCCGGCTAGAATTATAAGGTTCCGGCTGAAAAATCATTTAGTGCTCAATGATCCACAATCCATTGTGCTACTTGTGATGTAGTTAGTTTGACTGTATATATTACCTTATACTTATACTATCGTATCCGGCTGGAATTATAAGGTTCCACCGAAAAATCATATATTGCTGGACTTATAAGGTTCCGGCTGAAAAGTTACAAAGTGCACAATGATGCACAATGCATCGTGCTACTTGTGACATACTTAGTTTGGCTGTATAGGATATGGTTCCGGTTGAATTTGTAAGGTTCTTTTCCGAAAAATCTTATATTTCTGGATTTGTAAGGTTCCCGCTGAAAAATTATATAGTGCACAATGATGCACAGTGCATCGTACTACTAGTGCCATAGTTGGTTTGGTTGTTGTAGGGTTCTGGCTGGCTTTATCAGGTTCCGACTTTAATTATAAGGTTCCGGCTGAAAAACCATTTACTGCACAATGATACACAATGCATCTTGCTACTTGTGACATCGTTGTTTAGTTCCGGCTGATATGGTTCCGGCCGGCGTGACGGACACGATGCGATGTTTATTCGATCGATTTCAACCGATTTAAATTCAATAAATGGACAAAAAATGATAAAAAAGTGTTTTTCGCCGAAATGATTAGAGAAAATATAACACAAAACTATGAATGTAGATATAGTTTTTCGGTCTTGATATGTTCGGAAAAGTTGTTTGCCAAGGCTTGCGTAACAACTTTGCTCGCGAAAGCAAAACGAAAATCTTAATGGTTCAAGAGCTATCATCGTAAAAATGAGTGTATATTTTAACGAATTTTTGACTCAGAGCCAAAACATGTCGAAAGCGACATCTCAAAAATGGGGACTAACTTTGAAATGGGACTTGCACCACTGAATTCAGCATACTTGAATTAGGTTTAAGAGATTTGGTGGCTTTTTGAACGGGAGTCTTACCACGAAACGACCTTCAGAGTTCCTCTCTACGTTTTCTACAAAACGATTTTTGCAGAAATCTTCTTCCGGCGTTAATTTATATATTCCAGCTAATTTGATACCAGCGTACGTCTTTATATTGTCATGTATGCTTTGCGGAGGTAGTTTACTGGTAACTTTTGATACCACGAGTGCGTCGATTGAAAATTCAAGATGATAATTGGGTTCAACGTCACCATATGCCTTTCGTGAACCGGAGGCCAGCAGAGCGCTGCACGGCATTGTTCTCCCTGTACGGTCACGACTTGCACTACAGAAGGCAGTTGGAGTATTTCTGAAATGCTGTTGTTTTTGCAGTGATGATTCTTGATTTCTCCTGGGGATGGATGAGATGTATTTTGAGTGGGTTCACCAGAAGCTTCTTCGGGATGTAAAAGAGTGTTGTGTTTCTTGTCGCATCGCTGACATCGTCGCTTAGACGTGAATCTAAAAATTGGATAACTGCTGCTTAGGCAATTGAAGCAGCGATTTGTGCGTTTGCAAACTCATTTCGATCATTAGCTCTCAATATTTGAAACTCCTTACATTGAAATGTAAAATTACCCTTGTCGTTACACATAGCGCATTCATAAGCCGGTTTAGCCGCAACGTAACTACCAATTTCCGCTTGTTCATGCACACAGGCGACGACATGCGCCTTTACTTCTTGTTTTGGAATGGATCGCTTTGACCTTGACGTAAATATTAATGAATCTAAAGTGTCTATAGGTCGACTCAATAATTTAAGCAACTCGAAGAATTGACTTATGATCAAGTTTTTGTAGAAGGACGTAAATAAGCTAGGGATCTCGTGTCTCTCCTACCTCACACTAAGAGCTTGCAGTCCTTATATGACGTCGTCAAAAGTGTCCCCATCAGACATTTGGTATTAGCTGAAGAATTGATGGTATGTTTCTTTCTACCACACGTTTCCTTTAATTTGCTGACTGTGCCAATAGTTACTCTTCGTCACAGTAATGTGACGTAATAATAAAGCTGCTTTTCCTCGAAGAAGCCTCTTGAGATATTGGAACTTATGAACTGCAGTCAAACTCGACGGCTCATGTTTTTTGGTAGCTTAACCTTGGAATGTTCACCAATTTGCGTATCATTGTGAGACGTGCTAGATTTATTACACCTTTTAGGAGTCAGGTTAGTTGGGAAAAACTACCGTGATATCACACCAAAATGTATTAAAACAACAACAAAGCTAAAAATATTTCAACTCGAGTATGGAACTAGTATAAGGATAAGGCACATAAAGCATTTCACGAAATTCGATTGGTTTTGTGTTCGGGAGCGATTATGATGCTTTTTATTTCCGGATGTCATGTAACGCAGCATAAAGGTTCTATTCTGATTCTGGTTGATTTCTGGATCGTTCTGTATTATTTCGTGATGCGGATTAATGATAAAATCGAGCTCGAAAGACCAGTATGTTGTAGGTACAGCCACAAAACCAAACAACAAAACTGATATGTGGGCGAGAACCTGTGGGCATTTCTAGGATCGTGGGTACAAATTATTGAAATTAATCAAATTCCGATTAATGTTTCAAATTCTCAATTTACTAAGTTCTGGATTCTTTCTGGCTATTCCGAATGTATTCGTGAAGGGTGTGCACGAAATCTCGAAAGGTAGTGGCTCAATTGAGAAAACCCCACAAGACATAATCCAAACGCGATAAAATACTGGGAAAGAAAATCCAGACAAGACAATATTCAAAATTTAGTAGAATAACCACCATAAAAATTTAACACTAAAGTGAAAATGTGTCGCTTTCCCTTCCAGAATTCGTGCCCAGAATTTTGTTTGAGATCTACGATTGGAAAAAGGGGAATGAATAACAATTTTCTCATTACTCAATAGATGCCACCGCGCAATAAAAATTGCTGTTTTCGCCATGACGTCATTTATGAATGAGGCAATACTATTTAACTGTCAATTACCCCAAATTTGACATACGATTGAATCATTTTTGTCACCCAAGGAAAAAAGTTGATTAATTTTATATTTATTTATTATTTTGTTGAAAATAAACACTAAGATTATTGTGTCTGCATAATGGCTGATCCTAAATTTGCAAATTTACCAGGAATTGTACGTATTGAATCGAATTGTCTTTTATTTATAACATTTAATGTTGGGTGTTTTCTTTTTGTGGACAGGCTTACGACCAACCTGATTTTTTCGAAACAGCTGATGTCGAAGAAAAGGAAAATCAAACGTATTACAACGAAGAAATTGAAAATGAATCCATTGAGAGACTTCATTTATCATCAAAAGAGGCGTACAATAAATTTCGTGGCAAATATTTGACTGGCTACGTTGATTTTTCGGATCGGTTAGGTAAAAAGGCACGCACCGGATATGATTCGCGGTCGTTCGAAGAATGGGAATTGGCAGCTATGGGCGAAAAGGAAACACCAGTGCAGAAATGTCGCAGACTACAGTGTGAGATGAACGAATTAATCGAGGAAATTTCAGTGCTTCAAAATGATTCGGCCGTAAGCAAAGAAGAAAAGGAATCATATGATGCAGTCTCGTCTGTGGTTAATTCAGCAAAAAAAGTATTAGAATGCTTGAAATTAGAACAAGTACTCGGTAAGGAAGCCGTTTCAGATGCGGCCGATAAAGAGATTAAAAAACTGTTGAACCAGGTTGAGGATTATAAAAAATCTGGACTTGCGACTCCGATTGCAATTCCAAAAAATAAGTTGGAAGAAACTACACGTATCGCCGAACTTGAGCATCGGCTAGCGCAATTAGAATCTGTGATTGGTGCTAAAACAGAAAAGGTTATTCGGCTCTCAAGCAGCTTGGGAACATCGAATTTATTGGAGGCAGTACAACAACTCTCTACAAAGGCAGCCCTACTTCAACCCAATCAATTGGATTTGATTGAAGCTCGGCTCGGAAATTTATTGACGAAAATGGACGCAATCGCTGAGAAATCATCTGGTTCGCAACAAGATGCAACTCGTGATCAAAAGACGCTCGAATTGTATGAGATTGCTAAACGAACTGAGCCCATAACGCAAATTCTTCCAGACATGTTAAATCGCATGAAAGCCTTGGAAGCACTTCATCAGTATGCCACTAATTTTAGTAAGTTAATCGCAGAATTGGAAGCAAATCAAACCAACATATCGTCTGGATTGTCGAATAATAAAATGCTGCTCCAAGGGGTACAGGAAGCATTTGCACAGAACTTAGAAAATGTAAATAAGGAGATGGCAAAGTTGGATGAAAGAATTAAGGTTCTTCCAATACCTCCAAAATAAACGAGCATCTCCTTTAATTAGGTTTTAATTATTAACTTATTTTGAATCTTGTAACATTTCCACACATAATCTGCTTTCATAAACAAATAAAAAATTGTTTTCAATAAAAAAATTGTTTTTTTTAGTTAGAAATTTATATTTTTTGACGGATGTTAGATCAATAAACTTCTTACATTAATCATAAAATAAAAAACTCCATATAAAGATGTTTACTTCTTCTTGGACACACCAACTGTACGTCCTCTACGACCAGTAGTTTTGGTGTGTTGACCACGGACACGGAGTCCCCAGTAATGACGCATACCTCTATGTGCACGGATTTTCTTTAGCCGTTCCAAATCTTCACGTAACTTTGAATCCAAGGCTGACGATGTCAATTGTGTATATTTACCATCAACGATATCTTTTTGTCTGTTCAAAAACCAGTCTGGGATTTTGTATTGACGTGGATTTAAGATAATTGTTACAACTTTTTCTACTTCTTCATCGGTACATTCACCAGCGCGTTTTGTTAGATCAACATCGGCTTTCTTCAATACAATATTGGCGTAGCGACGACCAACACCTTTGATTGCGGTCATGGCAATTGTAACTTTACGTTTACCATCGATATTCGTACCCATGATACGAAGAATATGTTGGAATTTCTCTGGAATTACGAGAGACTGTAAAAGAACAAAACATTAGCACATAACCTCACAATTAAACAAAAATTTATTTATATTTGTATTTATAAAACATTGAACAATTTGTGTTATTTAGCTCACTCAATTAACTAAACATTTTTTAAATTAAACAAATCAAAATTGCACGACAATCACAAATTGCAATTTTTTGACAAACATTGATTTTACATGAAAATTATATAAAATGATAAAAATTAAACTATAAAGTAACAAAACGATCACGAAGCTTATTAAATAACACAAATTTTCATTGAAATTTATCGAGATGATTTTAAATTTTATAAATTCTGATAGCAACATACCATTTTGTTGCCGATTTACTTGACAAAAAGACAGAAAAGAATTTTTAAACGGAAGTTGCGCTTATGTCAAAATAAAAACCAGCATGTACTAAAATTTTAATACTGTGGTATGCGCTCGGTATGTGCGAAGTGGGATTTGATTCGATTCACACTTTGATTCTTTCGTCATGATTCTATCATTTCAAAAGAATACATAAGTTGATTCCTTAGAATGAGAGGCCTGTGGCACTATTCTGGTTTTCCCGGGGAATAGGGAATTCTGAAAAATATGTTCATAGTATTTTTGTCTAAATTTCATTTTTCTGGCCTACTGAGGAAATAAGTTTGGTGTAAATATTTTCGAAACAAAGTTAAATGAGAAAATATTTTTCCTATAAAAATTTTGTGGAACAAAAGTTTCCCAATACACTTTGTTTTGAAATTTTTTGCACCTAACTTATTTTCTCAGTAGGCCAGAACAATACAATTTAGACAAAAATACTATGAAAATATTTTTCCCAAATCCCTATTCCCAGGGAAAACCAATAGTGCCACGGATGGGATGTTCTAACATCACTTTTTTCGATATTTATCGAATATTGTATCTCTTATTCCTAAAACAAAATTGCTTGTCATTTCACTTTTCAATTTTGCTTTCAATATTGCGATCGCACGCTACTAGAAGAAGTTGTTTATTTATCTCTTTTTTGTTTTTCGATAAAGTATCACTCATAAAATACTTAGGTGATAGAATAAGAGTAGAACGGCATAATGTTGTCTTCGATTAGGTAGAGATCGCATTCGAAACAACGTAATTGATAAATGGAAAGACATTAAATTTTATTCGTGATGAAAGGGATGTAAATTTCGATAGTATCGAAAAAAGTGATGTTACAACATCCCACCCCAGGGGCGGTATGTTGTACCAGCACTTCGAATCGAAATTCGAAAAAAGTCGAATGGCTTTATGTTGTATCATTTTCGAAAAGCAAAAATGATACAACTTTCACTTTTTCGAATCGACTTTTTTCGAATTCGACTTTTTTCGATTCGAAGTTATGGTACAACATACCGCCCCAGAATGAATGATAGCAGCTGTCAAGTGAGTCAAATTCGGAGGGTAAAATAGAAAGCATATAAATCAATGGGTCGTATTTAGAATTTGTTCGATCGAAATTAAAAACTACACAAATTCACAATTATTTTTATTCCAATATAGTACTCATTAATTGTTTTTATTTTCGGTAAAAAAATTGTACTTATAGTATTCCAAAATAAAACGTTATTATGAAAAGAAAAGCACGTAGAATATGTACGTAGCAATAAGAAAAATGCGACACTGTAATTTTACATCTGTTTACAAAAAGAAAAAGTCCAAGAACAACAACCAAAAATTGTATAATTATTTTTTTCTGATTTCAAAATTAAAACATGGATAATTTTATCACATATCACTTTCCTTTTACCATAATTTTCATTTTATTTTATATAAACACTTATAGATGGTAAGAAATTCCTTTTCGAATTTTTCGAGGCACATTTTGACAACATTTCACTAAACACTTCATTTCAATGTTTCAATTAAAAGTTTTCAAAATTTATTTACAAACGATGCACTATAATACACGATTCATTGTTTTATACTTAATATTTTATTTATTTTAATTAATAATATCACGATTTTTTCAATACACAAAATTTAGCACGTAAATTTTTACTACAACAAAAGCTTGTTCGGTTGGCTTTTTCTTTGTTATTTGAGATTGCCATATGCATTTTTTATATAACCATCCTGCTCTGGCGTGACTCAAATGAAATAGCAAATTTTATATGGGAAAAAAAAGTTTCTACTCTGTAGTGTAACTCTATTGTTGATTCTTTGCGCGTTTCTTTGTTTATTTATGGGTGTATAATTATGTGTTTTTATTTATTCGTATAGTAAAAAATCCCAAGTTTGAGCCTAAGGCTGTTTTCGAAACGAGTACTTATTTCAAACTTATTTACTTATTTGCCGCCATCTTAAATAAGTAAGCAAAGCCGTTCGAAATGAGTTTGCTTACTTATTTTGACAGCAACATGAAAACGCATTACTGTTTTCAATGAAAAAATCTCAACCAATATTTTATTCGATATTTTTATTAATTTAATGTATACAATTAAATAAAATAACGAATATAAATAATATTTTTACCAATTAAAATGCTTAACGGCAATTTAGAATCATAAAAAAGAAATATTCTTTAAATATTTATTTTGATGTGAATTTTGGTTGATCTCAGATTTTTATTACATATTTAAAATTGTACAAAGCGACCAAGAAAGATCTAGTTGGATTCTTAATTAATAGCGGAATAAATAATAATTTTATTTGTAATCAGTTTTCAAACTCCGTACCGTCTGTTTATATTATCTACCTTAGAAATCTAGCCTCTACCCGAGAATTGTGTGTGTAAATTAAAACATTTTAATTTACGAAATATATAATTGGGTTCTTGTACATCTTTATTTTAATCGTTTTATATATTTTGCTATCCACAAAGACCCATTTGTTTTCTAGATATATCATCCTAAATCTAAAATAATAAAATATTGACATGAAAATATCAACAAAAATGACAATTAAATTAGATTTTTATGGAAGAAAGAGACAGAAAATAAGTCACCTCGCCAGCTTACTTATTTGAATAAGTTAGGTTCCACAAATAAGTATTCGTTTCGAAAACAGCCTAAGGCTGTTTTCCAAACGAATACTTATTTGTGGAACCTAACTTATTCAAATAAGTAAGCTAGCGAGGTGACTTATTTTCTGTCCTTTTCTAGCCGAAAAATCTAAATTGGTTGTCAATTTTTTGTTGTTATTTTTATCAATTTATGACTTTTAGAATTTGGTTAATAACTATTTCTAGATAACAAATGGATCTTTGTGGGTTAAAATCAAAATTAAGATAAAAAAATTTGATTGTCATAAAGATATAGCATCCTAATTACGTAATGTATGCATGTCTTACGCAAATGAATTGAGCTACAGAAATAGCAAGACCACACGGCGTATTAATACATTCTAGCTTTACGAAACAATTAATACATACTGATTAGACAGACATAAAATATATATTTACATAAATTATATACATATTTTCCTTTTAACTGGGGCCCATTCGAACTTCTTTGATTGTCTGTCTACACGAAAATTGAAATATAAAAATCCAGCCGAATCGTATACCTAAAAATCATATAAACATTTTTGTAAAGATTTAAACATTATTTCTAAGTTTTTCATTTTTAAAGTATCGCCAATCCTTTTAATTGCATAAATATGTATACAATAATTGTTAATTTAGTAATATAAATTAATGTAAACGAAAATATTATGTCTCGAAGAATTTTGCGATGAAAACAATCAATGTTTTCATGTTGATGTCAAAATAAGTATGCAAACTCAATTGGAATGGGTTTACTTACTTATACAAGATGGCGTCAAATAAGTCAATAAATCTGAAATAAGTATCCGTTTGGAAAACAGCCTAAGGCTAAAAATTTAAACATCGAAAATGGGGCTTGAAATTTTGCTTAATGTCAAAATAAAAAAGCTTAAGCCGACTGATTTGTTTTGGGCTAGAGTACTTGTTTTTATATAAACTTAAAAATATTGGGTAGGGTAAAAATATTGGGTATGGTTCGTGGCCTTTTCCCGGTAGATGGCTTTCATATATCTCAGTAACCATTGATCGTATCGGACAATTCTTTTGTGTGTTTGAAAGGTGACATTTTAACTTGCACTTCGACATTCAAAACATTAAAATCTGTGAATTGAATAAAAAGTTACAAAATTTTAAACATGCGGAGCTAAATAATGAAAAAATTCGATATCTTTTGCAATTTTATTACGACAAAGGTAAAAACGCGGCTCAGGCTTGCGAAAAAATTTGTGCTGTTTATGGAGAAGGTGCTTTATCAAAATCAGCAGCAAAGAAATGGTTCGTGCGCTTTCGTTCTGGAAATATGGATGTCAAAGATGCACCTCGCTTTGGTCGACCAACCACTGGAAAAGTCGATGGAATCATGCAGAAAATTGAAGAAGACCGGCATATAAGCAGAGCCATGCAAATGGCAAAGAACTAAATATTGATCATAAAACAGTGCCAAACCATTTGAAAATGGCTGGGTACAAAAAAAGGTTGACGTTTGGGTACCACATGAATTAACAGTTAAAAATTTAATGGGCCGGATTTCTATCTGCGAAACGCTGTTGAAACGGAACTTAATCGGGCCATTTTTAAAGCGGATAATTACTGGTGATGAAAAGTGGATAAGATACGACAAAGTTGTGCTCGTGGTCAAAAAGCTCATGCACAAAACAAGGTGAAGCTTCCCCAACGGTATCAAAGCCAGGTTTGACGCCAATCGTGCATTATGAGTTGCTGCACTAGGCCAAAAAATTGATTCTGATCTTTATAGTCAGCAACTAATGCGTTTAAGGCAAGCAATTCAATTAAAACCTCCAGAATTGATCAGCAGAAGTGGCGTTATGTGTCCCATCATGATAACGATAGGGAACACACACATTACCCAGCAGAAACTGAAAGAGCTTGGCTGGGAAGTTTTGAAGCACCCACCATATAGTCCTGACGTTACACCATCGGACTACCATTTGTTTCGGTCCATGCAGAACCATCATCCTTCAAAAGAGGCCTGGGAAAATGAGTTGTTTCGATTTTTTTTCCTCTAAACCACAGAAGTTCTACAGTGATGGGATCATGGCTCTACCAGAAAAATGGCAAAAGTTCATCGATCAAAATGGTACATATGAATAAAGTTCATTTGTAATAAGAAAATTCTTTGTTTCAATGTCACCCAAAACAGGCCACGAACTTTTTCCGTACCTATTAAAAAATAAAAAAGTTTGAGCCGAAAAATTGATTTTCTGCGCACCAGCGTGTATTGGTTCTCTCGTATTTACTTTATTTTTTTATTTTTATTTGTATGTTACGCTCACTAATTGATATCGTAGATGAGAAATGGGTGCATAGAGAGAGCACAAAACAAAATTGGCACACCAGCGTGTTTTGGTTCTCTCTTATTTACTTTAATTTTAATTTTTTTTATTTCGTTGCATATTCTTGGGACAAAATTTCGTTGCATTTTTCTATATAATGCAGCGCCAAAAACATCTTCGATGTTAAAAGTTTATTTGGTGTGAAAAATGCTTCTTTGTTTGTAAAAAAAATATTTTTAATCTCGAAACAAAATTTAACCTAAAATTAACCCAAGAACAATAAATAAACAAGGTGTCCATAAAATATTTTTTCTTTGTAGTAGTGCGAGAATCAGTTGAATCAAAACAAAATGTTGCTGAAAAAAGAATCAAAAGTGTCCCCGCCGCAAAATTAGTTTGTTGGGGTGAAGGGGAAGGAAACGAGGGAAATAATCAAAGGCTGTTTTCGAAATGAATACTTATTTGTGGGACCTAACTTATTCAAATAACCCGGGGTCTTCACTATGCAAAATCGCTGAGATTTTCTATCATGAGACTAAATTTATGAATGAATGTGTAAGTATGTTATACAAATTTTGAAACTCTCAGCAAATTATCAGGAGGCTATTTCACGAAAAACCTATCATGAAATTTTTAAGAAATGTCAGTGAAATTGGCAATGCTATACTGTTTTAATATAAAAATCTATAAATTGGTTGACAATATTTACGGATTTTTTGATATTTGAAGAAATTATTATGAGACTAAAATGCCCAGTTATGATATTTGTTTGATAATTATTTATCAATACATTGAAAAAAACATACACATACATAAAATATCATAAGAGAAAGTCTCAACGATTTTGTCTAGTGAAGACCCCCTATAAAGGATGAAACACACCAAGAGCAGCGCGACATATTCCAAGCAATCCACATTAACGGCTGCATATGGGCGTCCACACCAAGCAGCGCAGCAGATTGTTTTGTTTTAATTGTAAATAGAATTGTGCCAAATTTATCGAGTTTATGAGTAGCAGCCAAGTGCAGTAAATTCATGCTGCTGTGTGTGGAACCTATTGATACAGCGATAAACAGACTTCATTCAATATAATTTCTTTAAATCTAAATTTTTCTATTAAAATTAGAAAATATTTGATTTATTTTATTTGAAATACCTATATTTATACTCAAATTATAATTTTGTATCGTTACATAAGCGAATAAGTCAATATTTAAATTTGCTGCTCGGTGCTACTGCTTGGTGTGTTTCATCCTTAAGTAAGCTGGCGAGGTGACTTATTTTCTTTCTCTTTCTTCCATAAAATTCTAATTTAGTTGCCATTTTTGTTGATATTTACATGGCAATATTTGATTATTTTAGATTAAGGATGATATATCTAGAAAACAAATGAATCTTTGTGGATAGTAAAATATGAAAAACGATTAAAATAAAGATGTACAAGAACCCAATTATATATTTCGAACATTAAAATGTTTTAATTTACACACACAATTCACGGGTAGACCATGGATAATGTAAACAGACGGTACGGAGTTTAAGAACTGCTTACACGTAAAATAATTAACCGCTATTAATTAAGAACCCAATTAAATTTTTCTTGGTCGCTTTGTAAAATTTTAAATGTGTATGTAATAAAAATCTGAGATAAACCATCCAAAATTCACTCATTTATGATTCATTCATTTATGATTCTAAATTGAAGCTAAGCATTTTAATTTGTATGAATATTATTTATATATGTTATTTTATTTAATTGTATACATTAAATTAATAAAAATATCGAATAAAATATATATTGGTTGAAAATTTTTCGTTAAAAACAGTAATGCGTTTTCATGTTGCTGTCAAAATAAGTAAGCAAACTCATTTCGAACGACTTTTGCTTACTTATTTAAAATGGCGGCAAATAAGTAGATAGTTTGAAATAAGTACTCGTTTCGAAAACCGCAAAGAACACGATACAAAAAGTTGAAACAAAATATAAAATACGTCAAAAATTGGAAAAAAAATCTATGGGACGGTTTAACACAGTGCTTCAAGAAGCAGCTAAAAACAGAAAAAAACAAGTACGAAGAAGCAATTTATTAAATTATGGCTGGACCTAATACACAACCCACGATTTTTGAAACGTTTCGTTCAACAGTGCTGATGTTGCTGAAAGATGTACTCCGACTGTATCGGACTTGTAAAAAGTAAACCAAACTCTTGCAGTACCTGTTCGCTGCAGAAAGCTACTGCCATCAACGGAAACCTACAACATATCCAGATTATTTCAAATAATCTAGAACATTCGACAGATTTTTCTGATGACCTATGTATAATGACACCACCTCCTACTTCAATTGAATCCAATAAACCAAACATTATAGAAATAGCAACAACGCTGGTAAATCTAAACCTCCCTATTTTTAAAACTTCATCGACGGTGAGCGCTACCGTCACTCCTCATCACCTTTAGTTTCAAAAAAAAAATACGTTCAAAAAACACCTACTAACCCTACGCCATTAACCAAATATATATTGCACCAAAGAGCGCTTCTTCTCAACCGAAAAGTAATTTTTGCCATCACCGATGATGACCAGCACAGTCTGTTTCTACAAAATTCAGAAATCTCAATTGATTATCTAAATGATTCTAATATTGCAGCAATACCATCCAGTTCAACCATCTCTTCACCATCTTTCGCTTCAAATTGTATGTATAATTCTAAAGCCATAAAATGTAAAGCCTCCACCATCAAAGAAATCATTTCCAGAAAAACGTATTAAGATCTTAAAAGATGTAAAGTTAGGATATAAATATGAACCCATCCGATTTAATTCAAACTGCTGCGAATGAAGCTTGTCTAATTGACGAAGACTATATTAATTTTTGTATTTTTATACATTATTTTTTGTGTTTTGGTGATGTGAATGGTGACGGTCAAGTCAAGCAAATAAAATAAATCAAAAAAAAAAATATATTATTTTGACAATTAAAATAATTGACATTTCAAAATAATTATCATGATAGCAAAATTGCCCAGACATGATATTTGATGCAGAAAAAATTATCCATACATTGAAAAACACACATATATTCATAAATTATCATGATAGAAAAGATCAGTGGATTTGCATAGTGTAGACGCCGGGTTACCTATACAACCAATTTTAATTGCGATTCATTTTTCAACCAAATTTGTTTAGGTGAAGCAGTGTTATATAACACGGAATCTCACGGTCAACGTGAGACAGTCGATCAACATACATGAGGCACTGAATCATCAAACATTAAGACACATGGCGAGAAACGTGACAATCTACATAGCGAACATACATTTTAATCGGATTTCAACATAACAACAGAACTGCCGCAGTTGCATCAAACGATGGAAAAAACCAAGAAAACGACACCAATTTCTATTATGCAGTAAAACGTATAAAGTAGAGTAGAACGAAATAAAATATGCAATTGTATTTTTAAAATCGCTACGCACAACATCTAAGTTTATTAGTTTGTATTTTTGTAACATTTTTTGTGAAATTATAAATAAAGAGAAAAGACTCAACTTTTGAGTTGAGTCAATAAAAAATAATAAATAATAACAATCAATTTTATTACTGCAGCACTAACCCCAACAAAAATGAAAAAATTTAATGCCATTTTCTACATGCCGAATTTTATTTTCGAGAGAGCAGAATAAAATTTTGTGTCTAAAAATAAGGTTTATAGTATGTAGCGATAAAAAAGATCTATTACGACCTACTTTGAAGCGTGAAGCAGTTCTTCTTTGACGTCCCGTGTGGAACGGACCATTGACAGTTATTAGGCTCTGGTTCAATATCACGGGGTCTTCACTAGGCAAAATCGCTGAGACTTTTTCTCATGATATTTTATGTATTTGTATGTTTTTTCAATGTATTGCATGCATATTGCATAGTGAAGACCCCGGGTATAAAATCAATATAAAAGATTCATATAACGAAAGACCAAAATTCTTAGAATTATTCAGAACAACAAAAACGCTGCGTGTTGCAGCATGTTGTGCATGGATATGCGCGTTGAGTACTATGCATCATTTGGAACTCCACGTCAGCGCTTGTGTAGTCCTTTTGTTTCTAGTTCTATACTTCTATCCCAGGAAAGTTATTGACGATACATTAACGACTCATCAGCGACAGTCAAGCATGACATGTATATAGTTTTTTTTCAGCAAATGGGACTAACTTTCGTTTGTGCCATGTCTGAGATGAGTCGTACATGACATGACTGAGATGAATTGTACATGAAATGTCTGATATTAATCGTGTTTGACATGTCTGAGATGAATTGTATGTAAGAAATCATGTGTGACAATGCTAGGACAGTTCATAGACGTATATATTATGTGGCTTGCCTAAAATTTATAATTGTAGATAACATGTCTGAGATGAGATTGACCTATATGTAATTAAAACATTTTATTTAAAGGAAGAAAACTATTACTATACTAAACTATTACGAAACATCGAAGAAGTTGTGTACATTACATGTCTCACACTTGGCTTTGTTCATCAACAGTACGCGTCATTTGAGAATCAAATGTGGCTTGTCATAAATTAGTCATTTGTCAACATACCATCAAAAAACGACAAAACTAAGCTTTTTTCTTTTTCATACACAATTAGAAAAAAGAGTTTAGGGTCATATCGACAGATGAAACTACAAGTTGCAGTTGTAGTCGGTGATTTTTCGAAATTGATGTTCGAATTACGTATTTTTAAACCTCACTATAACTGCAAATTAATTTACGAATTTATTGTAATTTTTAAACGTAACTTAAAGTGTCAATTTTTACGTAATACAAAATTAGACTAAAATAACAAAAAATTTACAAAATTACTTTTTTTATTTCAATATGCCCACACGAATATATACAACACAAATAAATAATAGTTTGATGATCAATTTATTTAAAAACTCTTCGAAATTCAAAGTTTAAATTCGCAACTAAACGTCAATAGAATTGTCGATTGTAGTCGTCGATATCCACGACTACAACTTTAATCATCACTTTAAAGTGTCAATTTATTGTGGTTTAAAAATACAAAAAGAGACAATTTATACTGGGTTTACACCAGAGCTACTTTAATAGTATAATACTTTTTTGCTAATAAAGTATAATACCCGGCCAGTTTACATCGCAAGCGGTGTAAACCCATACTATAATACTATATTACTTTTTTTGTTGACAAATATAATTTTTTTGTTTAATATCACAAATGGAAATGTACATCGAAATAAAAAATGTCTTTACCGGCCACTTGAAAAAAATAATAAACAAAATTAAAGTATTATAACATTAAACTAGAGTATAAACCACGACTATAATACCAATATTTTTTTGATAGCTATTATACTTTAATAGCAAAATAGTATGTGATAAAGTATTAAAGTATTTTAGTTTGAGTTTACACCAACATACTTTTTTGCTACATACTTTTATTCTACTGGTGTAAACGGGGTATTAGTCGTATTTGCGAATTTAATTGTCGTCGAAAAATAATCCACAATAATGTTGACAAATTTCCAACTGGGATATTTTAAGTTCCACAACGGTATTTGTACTAAATTTTTCATATTTAAATTCACTGTCATGACTGCCATCTGCAAATCGTAATCGTAAACAACAAAATCAATACTCTGCGCGGATTTCTCTCTCTCTTTGTTTTAAAAAACCTAAAAACAAACAAAAAACATCGCGCGAGAGAGTATTATCTGTCAAAATATTTTTTTCATTCATACAATACCTACCTAGTCGTATAGTGAGTGAGTTGAAAAGTCGTGAAGAAAAAGTATAATTTTTCCAAAATATTATTTTATTAAAATAATTTTGAAAATTTTCTGTGAAAACATACAATAGTGAAAATACAAAAAGTGTTGTGCAAAAATGAATGTGAAAATGCCTGATTTTGATCCAAAGAAGATTGTTTCGTTTGTGGAAAATACATTTTCCAGAGCTGTCCAAGTAAATATTTATGGCTTTAATGCGTATCTATAGTTTAAATTTAAATATAATATGTAAATTAATCTTTATACTACATAGTTTCCTTGATCTTTGATTAATATTTTAAATGACTACGATGATGATTCATAATCTTGTATTGTTTTGGTTCTCCGATGCAATTGATGAATAATAATCTAATCATGTAAAGTCTCGTCGTTGCCTCCCTAGCAAAACGAAAAAACATGGCTGCGACGCAAATTTTATTTTTTGGTCATAATCAATACAAATACCCAAAACTATTTAAATTAGAATTGCTATATTTGGCTTATACGAATTAATTTATGGATAAAATATTATTTTTGTTGTATTTTATCGTGTATCTAAATAACTTAAGTAAATGAAACATTAAACTTTGATAAAAGGTTTCATTAAATTGTATTTTAATGCCGCTGATAAGAAACCTATTTGTGATAACAGAAAGATTTTTGTTTATATTCGTAATAATGTAGATTTTGTTGGTGCTTGGTAATCGGAAGATAATGAACTCTGTTGTATAATTCTTGGTCGTGGGGACTGACTGAAGTAATGATTCATGCTAGAGTTATGTAGACAAAAATTTCATTGTATCTTAAGATTCTGTAGTTTGGATCACTTTGTTTAATGTTCATATCTTATTGTCTTTTTAACTTAGTATTTTTCTATGCTTGTAATATCAGTCATCAGTCACTTCTATTCATGGGAGTATGATTGACTAACTAGCAACCTTGAATTTGAGACGGCTTTGGTAGTTAGCAATTTTTGGTTTTGAAAATTATTGTTAGTTCACAGCTCAAGAGAGTTGATATGAGGCTAAAAAGGCTGTAGATAGTAATTTTGATAGGGCATCCTTCCAATTACTACCTTTATAGGTAGAGCAAAATATTTTATATCAATTTTTTTAACTTCCTCGTTCCTCGAGTTTGTCAGCTTTGTTTTCCGATTAATTTGTATTCTGAAGTTCTGGCGGTATCTCAGATAAACCTAGTTTCCGATATGTTTAGTACTAAAATCTATTTAGAATTTCTCGAACCAACCGTAAGTTTCTCTAGTTCTAATGTTAAGGTATACGTTAAGTGCACCCATATTACTCCAACATGCAAAATTCCTTTTTTCGCCGCAAAATAAATATTCCTCTCCAGTTGATTTAACACTTATTTTTTAAATTCTTTGGTGACTATATAAATATATTTACTTATATAAAACTCAGGCATTTCTTAACTGATCCTCAATTTTGAACGAAATAGCAGGATTTGGTCATGCTTAATGGATTTTAATCATTTGGGTTATGCAATTTAAATGGGTTATACAACATATTTACACGTCTTTATTTACCATAATTTTTATAGTATTCTTTCAACAGGCTCTCAATAGGCACGAGTACATATGACAATATTCGATCAAAATAAAATCAAAAATTGTTGTGTAAGTGTATTGTATAACCAAAGAGTATGTACATATTTTTATAAAGTGTAACGAAACAGAGGAAACATTTTCAATTCAACATTTTTTCATTTTGCAATTTAAATGGGTTATACAACACACTTGCACATCTTTATTTAGCGAAATTTTTAATGCTTTCTATCATTAGCCAAGAGTATGACAATATTCTTTACAAATCCAATAAAAAACTGTTTTGTAAGCGGCGGAGTAGGGTTGTATAACCCATTTAACTTGCCTAACCCACGCATGTTTTGATGAAAATTTTTCTTCTGTTTCGTTACTCTTTATAACATTACATACTCTTTGGTATAACACACTCGTAATATAGCCAGTTTATATTTAAAGCTACTGAATTGGATTAGTTTCAATATATCAATTAACTTTGTAGTTTATGATGTCCCAATTAAGTTTAATTTCTATTATTTTACGATTTTGTTTTCTCCACATTATTTAAATCTTTGTACAAGATTTTCTTTTAAAGAAAAGCAAAAGTTTTTAATTGGAAATGTTGGTTTTTTAAGCATTTTTGTTAAAAAAAGGTATATGGTATCGGTTTGCCGTCTGTTCGTCTGTGTCCACGATAACTTGAGAACGAATGGAGATATCAAGTTAATTTCTTCACTCAAAGTTCAAGCAATTCATGGGAATGAGCCCTATTGATTAGGACATTTCTATGTTTAGGGTGTTTGGAGATATGTAGTGTTTTGTTAACCCCCTCCTTATAATTGTTAGAGTTTTTTTTTCTATTCAATTTTGGTTTCATAGAGCATGTGAATGTGGAATAAAAATATATCTCGTGCAGATGTGGGTTTGTGTGGGTGGTGTGGTTATGGGGGTAGTAGAAGTGGTGGTATTGGGGGTGGAGGAGGGAGGTGGGATGAGATGTTTTGGGTTTGGTGTGGGAATTTGGGATTTGGTGGATGAGGGTTTGTGTGGGAGGTGTGTGTGTGTAGGAGTGGGTATGGAGGTGTTAAAAGATGATGATATGGGTGGTGCGGTTGAGATGGGTTTTGGGGGTTCGAATTGGATAGTGGGTGGGGCTGGTAATAATGTTTAGGTGGTTTGTGTTTATTTTTGTGGAAAAACTATTTTCTTATATTTTATAGGCAACAAAAATGCTTATAGAGTTCGGCTCCGAACCTTTCCCATCTTTTATAGATTACTTTTACAATACCATACCAATACCATTCCACAAATTCATCTATATATTATATAAAATGTCATATTTAAAATTCCTCCAAAGCTGTGTTCAAAGGCAAACTATTTGAGGAATGGTCTGTGGCATGAATTTCATTCGCTTGAATCTTGCTGGAACTATTTCTGTATTATTGTTTGTAAAGGATTTAAAGAAACAAACTAAAACTATTAGTAATTAGGTATTGTTGTCGAGTCATGTAATCCGAAATACAAGGTAACTGTATTTCACGGCACTTGTTGGATGACCAGGTGGTCCTCTTCTAGCAATTCCCCGGGAATATGGATCTGGGGAAAGAGTTTACATATTTTCAGTTTAAGTAATTTATTTTTTTCTGGCCTACTGTTGAAAAAAAGTTTGATGTAAATTTTTACAAATTGGGAATAACAGCCAGGTTCCATTGGCGTTAGTAAAGTACTCGCAAGTAACTGTAGCTGTAGCTACTCATAACTACTCAATCAAAATTTTTGTTTTCTTATGTTTTACTTCTAACTAACAATTTTGCGTTCCTTTGAACACATATTCACAAGTACTTCCAAGTACTTTGCTAATGCCAACGGAATCCGAGTAATATTACCATAACGAAACTAGCAATGAAAATTATCGGAAATATGATTTTATTTTCACCAGTTCCCTATTCCCGAGGAAATACCAGAATAGGGCGACAGTTGATTTTATATGCAAAACTACCGAACAAATTTAATTTAAGCATTCTCCTGTTTACCTAATTTGAATTTTTAATTTGGAATTTACTACAATTTCTATAATTACATATTGAAATAGTTTTCTCATGGTGATTAAAAATCTCGGAATCGTCATTTGACAATCCAATTTGATTTTATATAAGAAACGTGCTAATCCGATTCAAAACGATAATATACTAGTACTCTCGTTTTCCAATTCTAAGTTATCTATGTTATCTGAGACTTGTGCATACTTTTCATGGGCTTTATTTAAATCTGTAAATAATAATGTAATATGGGTAGAAATAAAATATTTCCTCCAACCGAGAACATCATCAAGTAAACAAACCAACAGATTTTCGTGTGAGGTTCTGTTAAGCTACTTTTAACACCTTTTATGAGTATAGAACAGATGGTCCAAAAAGCACCTTTGAAATGTAAAAAGTTGTTCTATTCTATTCGATTATATCCTATCGCTTATTATCAGACCAAATCATAAAGTTGTACATAAGAAATATACTTAGTATACTGTAATTGTGTGAGTAAGGTGAATGGGTGGGTGTGTGAGTGAATGAAAAGGGGAGTATTAATTGACCTTAAAAGGACATTAAAACCACTGTATGATTAAAAAAAAAAATGAAAGAAAACATGCATTCATTCGATCGCAAACTTAAACTTGTGTTTTTTAGATGATGATGGCTTCATTATGAAGTCATCGCTCTAAAAAAGGAACAGACATTTTTATTTTTATCTTATCTCATA
Organism: Nephrotoma flavescens; assembly: GCA_932526605.1. Lineage (NCBI taxonomy): Eukaryota > Metazoa > Arthropoda > Insecta > Diptera > Tipulidae > Nephrotoma > Nephrotoma flavescens. The sequence goes on along the minus strand of OW052221.1, from coordinate 267,007,656 downwards.
AAACTAACGAAAACTGCTAAAAGGTTCAAGAGTATTTCCAAAAGAAAAAATGTTTAGTTTTCTTCTCTCTTTCCACTTTTCAGATGACGACGGATTTCTCGATCACTTTCGTAGAATCTCTTCATTGGGGGTTGGCCCTCAGGCTAATCCATCTCAAAGTCTTGCGCGAAACCAATGCTTGTCAAACCCGTTTGTCCCGAAATGATTGATATTGATTTGTGTTCCTTGTCGATTACTGATTTAATTCGAAGGTCGAGCGGCACTAATGATATTTTGACCTTCGATCGCAGGAGTATCTCTGTCTTTGTAACATTATCGCAACAGCAAACTATCCAAATATGAAGTATTCTCAACCGTACTGACGGGTGTCCTTTACCCGGCCAGTACAATCAATCAGCGATTTCCACTTTTGTTAACTTTTGTCCACAAATCACTAACCAAAAGCCTCTGAGCAAACCATTTTTGTGCTCCGATTTTTAAACGTAGCAAGGAAAACAAACCTTCAGGCTAGGTGGGATAATTTCCTAAAGATAGAATTTTTTTAAGAATTGTAAAGAAATTTTTAAGATTTGTGAAGAAATTGACAGTCAGCTACCAATAAACTAAACGATATGTTGGTAAAGAATGGTCGATCGACTTGATTCTCTCCGTTTGCCCAGTTGAATTTTTTGTCGTGTTTGGTTTTGTACCGAGCTCTCGTAGCCAGAAAGTCTGGCTACATCGACCCTCAAAGTTTTGGTCCAGTATATTTTTCACGTTTCTGCAGTCCTTAGAAAGGGCCGCTTGTTGTATATAAATTCACTCAGTACCACACAGCACCCTTCAAGCAGCACATAAGTCCTGCAAACGACACTATATGAGTTCGTTACTAGCTACTTATAAAACTGGCTCAGTACTTTTTACTACTCGTTGAAACTTAGATGCCCTTACCGTCCCAACTCATTTTGAGAGCCCAATTAAAAAACCAGATTATGTCCATAAGTTCAGATTGTTCTGTTGCTTGTAGATTAAAGTGCAGAGGAGCGTGGAATGAACGTGGTGCACTTATGGGACACCGGCCAGTTTTAGAGAAGTTCAAATTGTCAATACCAGAAGTTAGTATGGTTAATGCTAGATTATTTTCGGAATATGAGTTCTCTAAATTTTAATCTTGACGGATTGTTTAGTTGTCTCAGGATTAAAGACCAAGCTAAACAAGGTTCTGTTTTCTTTAATCTTGACGGATTGTTTAGTTGTCTCAGGATTAAAGACCAAGCTAAACAAGGTTCTGTTTTCCTTTTCAGATGGATCGCGACCGAACTACGGTGCTGCTTTTGGAATCTGATGTTCCACTGTAAATTATAAAGACCTGCTCAATTCATTGAATTTTCTAACCCTTTAGTCGATTTGAGGCTTTTCAGGGAGAGTAAACATCTTCCTTGTCTGAATAATAGTGCCACGTGTGATCACGTGCTAAAAGCTTCTAAGAACATAATTATAATGCAACACAAAATTGTAGCTTGTCTAGATTGTTCAACGAAAGCACAAACTACCGTTTTACTAGAATATGCTAATTCTGTAGTATTGATTTTGCTTAAATAAAATTATATTGCATGTTATTTGCATAACTATCGTGCAATAACCCTATAGTTGACCTAGAATTTATACAAGTTCTATTTTTTACACTGCAAAATTGCAAATAAAATTTTTTCACGTCTAAAGAAATATGATTTACAAAAAACAAAACTTTCCAATTTTCCATTATTCTAGGCAACAGAAGAAATGCTTGGTACAACAGAAAAAGTTGAAATGGACGCTCACTATGAAAATCTACTAGAGCGCGCCAAAACAACTAAAAATTGGACCACCAAATTAATTCTTGACACCGAAGCAGTATTAACGCCAAATCCAGGCAATCGAGTCGAGGACTATATATGCCAAAAAATCGATGTAGACAGTAAATCGAATCGTTTGAGTAATATCGGCTACTTGGGCATGGATATGATTAAAGCGGGTGAAGAATTTGGCGCCGAAAGTGATTATGGCCGAGCACTAATGAAAGTTGGTCATACTGAACAAAAATTGGGACAGTGTGAATGGGATTTTATAACGTCGGCAGAAAAATGTTATATACAACCGTTGAAGAAATTTTTGGATGGTGAAATGAAAGCGATTACAAATGAAACAAAAATTTTACATTCTAAACGGTTTGTAGTGTTATTTTTTTTATATACACATCTTTTTATATTTTTTTTGTTACACTGCATTTTAGTTTGGATTTGGGAGTTTGTAAAAATCGAGTCAAAAAGGCGAGGAGTATGTTGGGCCAAAAAACGGTAAGCTCAAATTTGTACTTTTGAAGTACAAATTTAGACTAGACAAAAATAAAATAATTACAAGATAAATTGGAGAATGTCTTAAGACAAGCTATATTTTATATACTCTATTGCTGCGCGTAGACTGATGGGGTTACCCCGGAGGCTGCTCTCGAGCAGGTACAGTAATGGACTTACTCTCTGTTTATTAGTATATTGTATTTTAATAAATAGCACCCTATTATAATTGGTTATATCACAAAAATTTTTCTGTACTTCGTATATTTAAGTATTTACTGTAGATATAATTTTCTTAGTGTAAAATGCAACTTGAAAACTATTTCCCGACTACCGATCCGTCAAATTCAACAAAATTCGATTAATTAAAATATTTTTGTTTTTGTTTATATCATACATTTCTAGGCTGAATGTGATTTACGTGTTGCTCAATCAAAATACGATCGACAGGCTGACATTACAAAACTTTTGCTCGAAGGGATCGATACCTATCAAGCAAATCACTTGCGTAATTTACACGCGTTTGCACAATCACAAGTGCGATATTATAGTCAGTGCATGAAAATCATGAATGATTTACAACGAGAACTAGCCAGGTGAGAAACTATTGATTGTTTTTGACATGTAAGATACTTAATCTCTCAATGTTAACTGTTAGAACGAAAGCAAATACTATCTGCATATATAATTTGTAGTTTATGTCTAACATTTTACTATTATTATTCTTTCTATTGCTTTCTCTATTTCGAATAAAAAAAAACTAAACCCATTTAACTAATATTATACTCGTACCAAAAAAAAGCATGTTACCTCCAAAACCAAGATTACGAATTAACAGTGAGGATGTGATGACGGAAAGTATAAGCGATAACGTCGATGGTGATGGTGGGCATGATGATGTTGAAGATGATGATGATGAAGGGCCTCCCTCCATTTCCAATTCATTTTCAAATAGTTCTTCCTCATCTTTAGCATCCTCTTTAAAATTATCATCAGCTACAAAAACGAAATCGTCCGTAAATGATATTGTGACAGAGGAGGATATGATATTGGCTTTAGCTAAAAATGTTGATCCCAGTAATGTGTCTGTGCTTTAATTGTAAATTTTCCGTTTTTGTAAATTATTATTAGTTTTTTTAATTGTAAAAATTAGCGATTAGTAATAAATAAATGTGTTTATATCCTAAAACCCACTATCGAATCTCTAGCGCCTAAGTAGGAGTATTGCTCTATTCCGTAAATACATCGAACAAATGTAATTTTATTTGTAATTGCTTTTCATCGATATACTAACAATCCTCATCTTATTTATATTATAAGTAAATTAAGTTAAACTTTAAAGCTTAAAAAATTGTTAAATAAACTATAAAACTATGTAATATTAGTTTGGGAGGCCCGACACCATATGAACCGGTTGGAATTGAAGATGATAAAAATGATGATACACAAAATCCCGAGAATCATATTATGAAACGTGCTCGAGTTTTATGTTCATATGATGCCAAAGATGGTTCGGAATTAAATTTAACCGCAAATGAGGTAAGATATTTTTATTTTTTTATTTTTATATTCTCGCTTAGCAATTTTAATCATTTAAATGAAGTATTCGATTTTATACTTTTTGAGTTGGCATATGTTGGTCAAGACTCCAATTTGTTATTTAGACTGCGGTCATTCAAGACTTATTTTGTGTGAACAGACTTATTTGGAAGTCTACAATAAGTCTCCTGTTGAATAGACTCATTGTACATTTCTTTGATTTTAATGGAAGGATCCCGTTCATAGTGGTAACTTATCCAAATAAGTTAAACAAGTCTACAATAAGTATATTCAACACGAGACTTATTGTAAACTTTTGAATAAATCATTCTCCACAAAATAAATAAGTCAGGAATTGGACCGCATCCCATAAATGAACAACTTGAAAATTAACTAGGTAATTTTCATAAATCATCATTCTTGACTTATTCTAGTATGTAGTATTAAAAATTGACACTATATGCGAGTCCAAGAACGATCAAATATCTCAAAGGGATTATACGAAGAATACGAAAAGTCTCATAATTAAGACTAAACTCAAAACAAAGACAAAAATTCTTACCTAAGACCATTTTTCAGTCAGTGACTGTGCTTCAGAATCGGCGTGTCTATGTCTTAAGTTTGGTGCTCAGTTCGATTTCACCATGAAATCTTCATACGATTTTACCATACCAAATTAGAAATGAAAAATTCTAGTTTTTTCATTTTGTAGTACATTTTGAAGCACTTGACGTGAAATAAAAATAAAATTTCATTTGTATGTCACGCGAAAATAAATATAGATTTTTGGAGACCGCGTTAAAATTTAATTTCTGAACTGAGTACGGGATGTAGCAGTGATTCTAGGAAGGACCCATTATCTTAATTATTCCCAATTCAAAGGTTTTAGATTAATGTTAGCAATGTTTTATAATTTCTAGATTTTGATTTCGATTTGGGACCCAATCTAATTAAAATACACCGTGACAATTACAGTATGTGCAACAAGAGCGTGTACGGCAAAAAAAAACTAAGTAAATATAAAAGTACGATTTTATTTTGTTTTTATTATGAAAGTTTATTGTATTTTCTTGGGCGATATCAACTAATAAAGGGGTTTCCAATAGGAATGATACAATTTAAAATGGTTATAATGGCAACGTATTATTTTTTGACATTTCTTGTTCAGTGAGGCTCTCCAAAACGCCATCACCAAGTGTATCTTTGCCGCAAGCTAATGAAATACCAAAACAACCACAACATGCACCCCAAAAGGAACCATTACCACCACCAATCAATGTCAGAAATGTTAGAGATTTTATTATACTCAGAGCTCAAGTATTGGCAGTGACAGAGGCAAAGGCAATATCCAATAACGATATCAAATTAACAACACAGTCTGAAAATGACTACCGTAAAATTTAAAAAACTACTTAGCGATATAAAAGAAACTGAATGCAATAACAAGGATAGTATATAAGATGGAACATCCTATTAGATGGAATACCATACTTTTCAGCTCAAAAGTGGAAGATGGTATAGAGTCGTAATATGAGGTTTACCGTCATCTACGGATCGCGAAGAGATCAAAGCGGCAATCGAGGACCATGGTCATAAAGTAACCAACATTATTAACATTCATAAAAAGTCGACAATTAATAATGAGAAAATTATTAGACACTTCCCATTGTTTTATGCAGACCTGTTCTAGGGGGGAAACAATAAGGACATATACGAAATTAAGAACCTGCTATGTTGCAAGGTGTCTATTGAACCACCTACAACGGTAATAGGTATAAATCAGTGCATAAATTGCCAACAGTTAGGACACACGAAGAACTTCTGCAATAGGCAAGCCAAATGTGTCAAATGCGCAGAGAATCATCAAACAAAACAACGTCAAAAACCGCGAAATGCTATACCAACTTGCGGACTGTGCGGAGAAAAACGTCATCCGGCTAGCTACAAAGGATGCCTGGTGTATCAGATAAAACTAAATGCTCAACTACCGAGAAAAATAACAGTAGGCGCACTCTACAGCAAAAACCAAACCAACAATATGATACTATTAGAGCGGGGGTTTCCTACACCCAGGTGACCAAAACCTCAAATAACAATCTAAATCAAGAAAGCAGGCAGAAACCTGTGCTCAACGAGCCAACCATTAGTAATATAATGAAAATGCTCCTTAAATTTCAGACAGAAATGAGACAAAATTTCAGCCAGCTTACTAAAATTATAAACTGGATAAACTGGAAGATAATTCCAAGCCACCAAACAAACCGTTAAACTTCAAAAGTAATTGACGGTAAAGTTTCTACGTATAATTGCCTGAAATGTTAACGGGCTTAATGCAAGAGCTCAAGAACTAGAAGTATTTCTAAGAACCAATAACATAGATGTAGCTTTAATATCAGAGACTCACTTTACGGAGAAACACTATCAAAATTACAGGATATAGACCCTATTAGACATTGCATCCCAGTGGTCGTGCTGGGACAGCAATCTTAATAAAACAAAATATGCTACATTTCCAACAAGAAGAAATTAAGGTGCCATTTATGCAAGCTACCGTAATAACGATTAACCATGGTTGTGTTTAACTAAGTTTAGGCGCGTTCTACTGTCCACCAAGACATAATATCGTAAGAAATCAATATGTCAACATTTTTAATAAACTTGGACCAAGGTTTATTATAGGAGGTGACTAGAACGTCAAACATACTGCGTGGGGATCTCGACTCATAACACCAGGAAAAGAATTAAGAACTAAGTGCAATAGAAATTTCAGGTTGTGAATATCACTCATCTCGTAAACCTCCCTATTGGCCTACAGATATCAATAAAGTTCTTGATTTGATTGACTTTTATATCTCGAAAGAAAAAGCCTCAAATTACATTGAACTCGAAGGCATTGATGACCTTACTTCCGACCACACACCGGTCTTAATGACTGAGTACATTAGTCATAAAAAAGAAAACCAAACAACCTTATTAATAAATAAATTTACTAATTGGGAATTATTTAGAGAGAAACTGGACCAACTCATTGAGTTAAAAGTTAGTCTTAAAACTAAACAAGAACTTGAATTATAAACTAAATATTTTATTAACTTCATGGGTGAAGCAGCTGAAGAGGCTACACCCGTATTATGTAAAAAAGTCGTACAAGAGATCAACTACCCCCTGGTGATTCGAGGACTGATAAAATAAAGGCATATGAAAAGACGCATATGGCATAGAACCAGAAACATTATTGACAAAAGAGAATTTAATCGGATAAGTAATTCTGGATCCTGAAGCTGACAAAAATTATTCTCTTCGAAAAGCTACTAAAAGATACAAGAGGCGAATAATCCAAGTGCCACCTATAAGAAACATAAATGGCATCAGTATTTCAACCACACGACATACAATCTAGAATTGATCCTAAACCAGTCTATAGATCTCCATCAAACATCAGAAGTGTCACCCCACTAGAAATTGCGCAAGAAATAAATATGAATTTGAATCAGTGCTCATTTGTGAATACTGAGAGAAATTTAAGAAGAATTCATGGACGACATTATTCAGTTAATCGACTCACTATTCGTCATATTGTAGACAAATTTAAGTCATTTTTCTTTACACGATACAAGAGTACCAGTACGGCTAAGGAATGCGCGCGCACAAGAGAATATTGATTTGGTAGCAGCAAGTGTAAGATAAAATCTAAATTGATCGGTTCCACGTCGTTCTCAACAATTAGGTGGATGGATAATTTTAAGAAAAAAATTGGGGTTACATCCTTACAAAATTCAACTGGTTCAAGAACTGAAGTCATCAAGACCACCATAAACGAAGTTTATTTTCTGATTCTGCTCTTGAACAACTAAAAAATGATGAACATTTTTATCGAAAAATTTTATACAGTGTGAAACTCTTTTTGGTTAAATGGTTTTAACAGAATTGCAGAATTTGGAGTGATGAAAATCCACACGAAACGGTTCAGACACCATTACATCCAGATAAAGTCACTGTGTGTTGTGCTATTCATGCTGGTGGTGTGATTCCAGGTGAAGAAAATGGTCGAAGAGTAATCAGTAACCCATATTCCTTTGAATAAAATTGCCGTAGAGTAATAGTTAATGGAGAACAATACTGAATAATGTTAAATGATTTTTTTTCTACTGTTGTTGAGAATAATCTGGAACATATGTGATTTCAACAAGACGGTGCCACCTGCCACACAGCCTTAACAATCGATTTATTGAAAAAATTTGGTGATGAGATTATCTCCAGGTCCAGTTAATTATCCTTCCAGTGCCCCTATTTTGGTAATTCCCTGGGAATAGGGAACTGGCGAAAGATTTTACATATAAATCCTATTTAAATAATTTTCTTCTGAGTGTCGATTTTCTACCAAAAATTAAAGCGCGATACACTGTATAATATACAATTTTATAATTGTATTGTATTTTTTCTCTCATGTATATGTGCATTTTGTTCGTAAATTTTGCAAAGGCAAATAGCAAAATAAAAAGTTCCGGTTGAACCGGTTGAATATTTATGATGATGACGTATACCTCACCACTTCTATTCGCTTGCTTTTGAGCAGTGGAACCGATTGTTTGCTATGCGATTTGATTTTTCATTTTCAAATATTTGAACAACATACGAAACTGCATTTGACACATCAATTAAAATAGTATATAAACAAAATGACTTGCATACGCTCAAGCAAACCATTAACCAATATTAATAAAATAACCACTACTACGTTTTTCCGGTTTACTCATCTCGCGCTGTTGTTTTTGGTACAAAATCGACACTCTGGCATTCTAAGGTGACTAGTTATAGGCGTATTCCATGGAAATAATCTGCTGTCAGTAAAAATAAAAGCGAGAAAAAAATATAGATTTTACTGGTTGTGTACGAAACAGAACATGTTGTCAGTAAAATTTTGCGGAGAAAAAAATGTAAATTGGAGTATTTTTGATGGCAGTATTTTGCACACATCTACAAAAATTGTATGTAAAGATAAGAAATTTTTCTCACACTCATACAAAATAAGTCGTTCGCTATTTTTATAGCCAAATGACGATTTGATTTTTTTTTCGTGTTGAAATTTGTTAACGTTAGTGGTTTTTTGTGGTGCATATATAAAAATTAAAATATATAAAAAAAATCGAATTGAAAATGTACAAATTAAAAATTTTATGAAATTTTTATGTTATGCCAAAATGTAAAACCATAAAATTTTTCTATAAAATGAAATAAAAAATATTTCTGTTCATTGTCACTCTTATGAAATTAAAAAAAAAAAATTTTAGCGTATCAGCATAAAAATTACTGTCAGCAAATTTTTTCCATGAAGTTAAAGCATTAGTGGTAATTTTTTTGAAAACAGAATAAAATTGGGATTAACAATTCCCTCATAATTTTGATCTGGAAAAATTATTCCCAATTTACAAATATTTACATAAAACATTTTTTCTCAGTAGACCAGAAAAAACTGATTTATAGATGAAAGCTATGTAAAATCTTTCCCCAGTTCCCTATTCCCAGGGAATTACCAGAATTGGCCCACTGGTCGTGTGATTTAACACCTTGAGGAATCACCTTGAGGATCTTTGGGGATATGTTAAGTCACAAGTTTATGCTGATAATCCAACAACAATTGAGCAATTAAAAATCAACATTGAACGTGCTATTAATGAAATACAGCCAAATTTATGTCAAAAAGTGATGATAAATTGGGCTGACAGAATGCAGTACGTGCGGAGAAGTCGTAGTGGTCATTTGAATTATGCTATTTTCCAAACATAGTCGCATAATGTAACATTTCAAATAAAAAAAAATTTTGGTCTCACTGAATAATTTGTGTTTTTTTTTTAAATTTTTTAATTGTATCATTCCTATTGGAAAACCCTTTACATAGTGAAGTCACCATTACTGTTAATAATTGTCTGGCTCTTTTTGTCCACACTATCTATCAACCAAATGTTCTGCATACTGTGGTAATACATTTTTCCATATCTTCCGGACAACTCGCGGTAGAGTGCTCACATTATTTATGTGGTACATTTTCAGCTAAATCTTCATGAATGCCCATACATGTTGATCGGATTGGAATCCTGTGACTGAGATGGCCAATCCAATGTTGTGATGGCCTTTTTGAGTTTAAATTCGGAACAGAGTATGCTATGGAGTTTTTTATCGTTGTCTTCTTGCAAGATCCAATTAGAGTTCCCCGATTTAAACCATTTAAGGACAGATGGTAACAAAACTCGTGAATAAATTTTATTCTGAAAAGTGCGTTTAGGTTCCGTGTGGAAACGATTAATTTACCAAAACCTTGCTTGGTGAAGCATCCCCATACATGGAGCTAGGGCGGGTGCTTCACAGTTCGGACAATCCTTTTTTTTTGTTTAGTTGAGCAAACGCGTTTTAACATTAAAACTCAAAGGATGACTCATCGGTAAACACAATATTCGTCTAATCTTTGTTTTTATGTTCATTCGCCCACTGTAGACGCTTGTCAATGTATTTTTGTTTTACCAGTGTTTTGACCGAAAGTATTTCCATACGCGTTCCATATTTCTATTTCGTATGGTTGTTTTTGGTATAATAATAATCTTTTCGCCAATTTTTCCACAGCTGCATCCAGCGTAAACGAAGAATTTTCAGCAAATAATTGTATGATGGCCTCCTTTTTTTGTAGTGGTTCGCATTTTGCCTATATCTGGCAAATCGTCAACATTTTTATACATTGAATAATGTGTAATCCTTTTCTGTACAAATGTTTTCGACTTTTTCGTATATTTTGCTGCAATTGCAACCGACCTTTTTGGTCCTTTCGGTCGGATGTGCACCGTAAAACACCGCTTTAAATAGTTCTTTTTAAATCGCACTTATTTTTTCATACATGTTATCCGCTAAACAGTTGCAGTTAAACTAATTTTTGTTGTAGAGCGTCCAAGAGGAATCAATAGAAAACCGATTTAAGCCCCGTCCTTTATTGTGTGAAGGGGACCCTACCCTTTTGAAAGCAATAATAATCATTGTAGACCAAACACTGTCCTTCTGGGAGTTTTGGGATTGCTCCCGGATAAATAAGAGGATATCATCAGAGGATATATGTAATATCGCAGTGTGCTACGCTAAAATATGTTTAAATCTTTCGAAACGCTTCTTTTTTTAAGGGTTCATAAACTTTAAGGTTTTTTGAAAGGCTTTAGTTTTATTTCATCTTTGAATGTTTTGAGAACAAATTTACGGTTAATTTGTAGTTCTCTAGATATTTTTCTTGAGTATCGAGCTTAATTCCTCTGATGACTTTAATATATCTTTATCCTTGGGCAGTTATTAGTAGTTCCTGTTTCCAGAAAGCGATTTATCGATTACGTTATTCTGATGACTCCGTCGTTTTTAGAGTTTTAAAAATGTCGCCTTGAAACGTTCCTTCTAGAAATTGTTTTATAATTATTTCTCGATATACTTTCATGTTCGAAATTTTTATAACCACTAATTTAAATTTCATAATTTACAAAGACAGTTGCTAAAATAACGATACTTTGTCGATAAAGACTTGTTTCGCACTGTAAGTGTCACGAAATAAATGTTTAAGGTTTTTCTGAAAACATAAATGGGAAACTGGAGTTTATACAGATATTGGGTATTATTTAATTTCAGATTTTCGAAGCGTTCTAATCATATAGGATACTCAACGTTCTCATTACTTCAGTACTTTCCATAATACTCTAATCCTATAAGTATAATTGGCCCGAATATCATTAGTTAAAAATTCGCGGTTAATCGGATACACAAAAAACAAACAATATTTCTATTAATACGTCAATCAACAAAATTTATTTTATAATTCAATAATTAATAATTAAAATATTTTTCAGGTAATTTTTGTTTGGGAATGCAATCCGCCCAACAGTGATTACATGCATGGAAAACAGGGATTAATAAAAGGATTAGTGCCACGAGCTTTCCTTGAAATACTAAAAGAATAAATAAAACCAATAAAAAAATATTAATAAAAAAAAATAATTGTTACGTCATTTTTATTTGTTATTGATGCAATATTTATATTATGTAAAGCGATTTATTTCGTTGTTTCGCAAATTTTGCTGGTACAATAATTATAATTAAAGAGAAAAGTCAATTTATAAAATAAAAAAAAAAAAAAAATTAAGCATATCCGAAATAAATAACTACACATAATTCAATTACTAAATCGACATTATTTAATTATTATTATTATTATTAATAAATTAATTAGTATATTTATAAAAAAAAATCTGTTGTACCTGTTTGACTATAAATATTTATATATACAGAGATATTTAAATGAACAGACGACATTATATAACAAGACACGTATACTATTTAAGGCTCGCTATTATTATAGTTTTATTATTTTATATTTAAATTTAAAAAATCTAGTCAAACTCAAATACAGCAAAAGTTATTTAAAATGTTTTTCGTGAAAATACGAAAATCTGACACCAACCGCAAACAATTACGCTAAAACTTATTTATTTCGTTATCGAAAATATTTGTAATTGCGTCGCGCACTTCCCTTTTTCGATCTAATATTTATAAATTATTTCGGCTTTTTCCTCAAACTTTTTTCCAAATAAATATAATTGCTTATATACGTATTTATATTATTATGAAATATATAAAACAAATTCTATTTACTAATTATTATATTGATTATGATTACCTATGTATAAAAATTGTGCCTGATATTACGGCAATAATTATTTATTTAAGACAAATACTCTTTAAGATTAAAAAAAAACCATTGTGAAAAATGAAGACGTTCCATTAATTTTAATTTAATTTACTTCCTTTATTAAATTATTATATTATATTCTAGCTACAAATGTATTGTTCATTGAAAAAAAATTGAGATGGAGAAAACAAAATGACAAATAAAAAACTGATAATGGTTCTTTATTGTAAATTATTGTTAAATAACTTTAATTGTATATTATAATAAAAACAAAACAAAAAATAACTGTCGAAATTAAATATTTGTATTCTTACCTTTTTGAATGTGTTTTGAATGTGTTCTGAATAGTATTGTAAATTGTCCATTGCTTCTTATAGACTATTTTAAAGTTTGTCGGATGAAGTGTTGAGAAACAAAGAAAAAATTGAAATAATTTTAGAACGTATTTCTCAGATTGGACTATGTCATCAAATATACATTTAGAACAATATGTACCAGATCTGGAATTGCCACCTTCGCTAACTACGACACCATATGAAACCCCTGCTGTTTTGCCGTTGGATATCTTTTCAATACCTTCGTGCATATCATGTATTATTTCAGCAGGGGTTAGCTTACCTCTAATTGATGTTGCCGTATCTTCTAATACGAAGTTTTAGAAAAGCCATTTTTCGATTGGCTGCATCCAACCCATCTTCCACAGTTACGAGGTTGAGGAACTCGTTTTTGCCTTTGGGTTCAACATCTGCTGGTTCATCTCTTTCAAATAGTGTTACACCTGTTATTAAATCTGCAAGTCCGGACCCTAATTCTACTTCTGGGGGGCTATTTTGAAATAATCCGATATCGGATTTTTTCCGATATCGAAAACTCCGATCCGCCGCGAATTTTCCTATTATGAATTTGTTTGGTCGAATTTGCCAAATATAAGCATGAAGTTAGCAATAATGCGTTTTGTAATTAACTTGAAGTAGCTTAATTTTATTTTGTTGTTGTTTTTCAATTGGAATGATTTGCGAGATGAAATCTTTCATTTTCTATAATATTCTGTGTGTGAAATTTATGTATATCCCTTTTGCTGCCCACAATTGTGTGGGTACGGCAAAAGTACCATGTCAAAAATTTATTTTTGTATGTATTTTCAACAAACTTACACATTTGTGATTTCCTTTCAAACTTATTCTTATCCGAAGAAAAACACTATAACTATACTCATTGTCTGTACTAATTGTGTTGAGTACAACCAAATCAAGCGAAATTTTTTTATGAAAAATGACATTACATCCTATGATTTTTTACTCACACATTTGTGTGGTTTGGACTTAAATTAAGCCATTTTTTTGGTTGAAAAAGGGATATAAATAAAAAGGTTATAAATGAATAATTTCTTGCGATTCCCTCATTTCGTTCCATAAACCGATAAGTAACTCAAACTGTCCTTCAGTTGTTGTTGTCGTCCTAATAAATTCAAAATAAATAATTTAATTATAATTATCATTTAAATTTGAATATTTTTTATTTAAATATATTATACTTTAATTTTAAATATCGTTTTATTAAATTTTTTTTAGTTTTTATATTTCGTAAAAAATGCTGCGCACCAATTGCCGGGTAAAAGTCAATTGTAAGCAAATTTTTCGGGAAGTTCATTTATTTTTGAAAAACTCTATGGCAAACTGTTTTAAAAATTACCCACTAGTGGTACACATCCATTGATTGAAAGTCGAAGAAACACACGTTCGATAGCAATAACTCGTCAACTAAATAGCGGTCGGATTTTGACATTCGATTTTCGGAAAATCCGATTTCGTTTTCTCTTTTTAGTTTCGTAATAGCGGATTTTTTGATATCGGATTTTCATAATAGCAAAATCCGCTTTCGGATCGCATGTCGAATTTTCATAATAGCCCCCTGGATTACTGTACCAGATCGATTTGTGGGACTAAGTGCCATAATGAAAATGTTGGCGTTAAAACGATTATGCCGAGGCTGGTTGTTTACACGTATCGAAATTCAATACAGATACAGCTGAAAATGATATTTTGTTGATGGTGACAACGTGTTTGGATACTAACTATCGTAGGGTATATAAATTGGTGCCTAAAGGAAGAGATCTTGGCTCCTTACAATATACATGTTTCAAATTGGGGTCATTTGCTGAATTACGTGATAAGGCTCTTGATCCAAATATTTGGCCAATTGGAGTAAATATTCGGGAATTTAATAATGTAAATTTTCGAACAAGATTGCCTCATCATACGAAGTTTCAACGGATTCCTGCTGCAATCAACACGCTAATAGATTAAATTACCTTTCATGTAACGTATGTAGTGGTATAGCTGTTCCAAGTGATAGTCTGCAGGTAACAACGTTACAATTTTATTAAATGACCACTAATGTGACTTCCTTGCGTTAACAGAAACTCTTCTAAGCTGGGGGGCTATTATGAATTTTTTTTCGATTTTGTAAAATACGAAATCGAAAATTCGATCCGCCGCGAATATTCCTATTATGAAACTTTTGGTCAGGTCCCCATTTTTGGTTAGTCCCCATTTTTGAGATATCGCTTTCGACATATTTTGCCTCTGAGTCAAAAATTTGTCAAAATATACACTCATATTCACGTTGATAGCTCCTGAACCATAAAGATTTTCGTTATGCGTTCTTCAGCAAAGTTGTTGCGCAAGCCAAAACATACAACTTTGCCGAACATATTAAGGCCGAAAAACGACATCTACATTTTTGTGTTATTTTATTTTTTGCTTTTCATTTCGACGAAAAACACATTTTTTATCATTTTTTGTCCATTTATTGAATTTAAATCGATCGAATAAACATCTCATCGGCAAATATAGATACAATAGAAGCTATTTAAAAGAAAACTAAATTGATTCAGTTGATTTTATTGTGGTTTTTCTCAATTTTTTCCTAAAAAATTAACAAATTTTAATTTTCTGATTTGCTCATGTCGTCTTCGGGTTCTTCTTCCTCTTGCAAATTCCAACAAATGTCACCCAGTTCCGTTCGTTGTGTTGGTCGCCTTTAAAACAAGTATCCCATAAGCACATAAAACACATGTGTTTAGTGTAACCCAATTGCATGCCACTTAAAAGAGCTATCACTTTTCAAATCTGCACAAACTTTCCATTGATGGTCATTGTATTTAATCAAATCGATGATTTTTTTTATTGATGCATAGGTTTCCTTTGTGTCTGTGCTGAGTGCAATTGGAATGGAATTCTTTGAGTTGGTAACGTGAAGGAGAACTGCCTTCAAGCTGTTTTTAGAGGAATCGATGAACAATCGCCAATCTTCAGGATTATATGCGTTGTGCATTGTGGATACCAAACCTCGGATATCAGTGCCAAAAGCGAGTGAATTATTCTCAATTAATTTGAAAAAATTCGTAAAATGACGATGACGATTTATTGCTTCATATATCCGAACATTTGGAGCCAAAATGTTCACTTGTTTTAAATCCTTTGACAAAAGAATGGCTTGCCGCTACGATAGTTTCAGGCGTTGTACCATAATATCCAAACGACTTTGCGAGATTTCAATGTGATGAGTGACATTGGATAGTTGATATATTGATGCAGATGTTTCTCCGGTTTCACCTGATTCAAATGTTGTTGGTAAATAATCCTCAGTTGGGTTTCATCTTTCCGGAACAGGTATTTCATCTGAATGCGGCAGCGGTAGATGAATATTTCTCTTTGCAGTGTATGTCAAAGAACCAATTTTGTTTCTGTTTGTACTGAGAATATAATTCATGCACCCATAACATTAAACTGCATCATGTCCTTGTGGATCGGTCCATATCATCGGGTCACCAAATGGCATTGCGGCTCCAGTATTTTGCCATCTATGCCGAACGAAAATGCATGTTGTCCAAACAAAAGACTGCGTCCAATTAATAACACTTTGTGAAAAGCATAGTCGATTTAAATCAGCGGTTTAATCACTTATTTTGCAACGATTGCTCATAATTGTAAATTCTCCACACACATAACAAAAGCACTTGAGTTTAAAACACCTATCCATATTATTTATTTCGCCAGATTTCACAAGACGATTTTCACTTTATTTTTTGTATTCTTTTGTCACTTTATATATTTAGATGAAAAGCTTTTTATTTTTAATTTTATATTACAGTTTTTAGTTCTTACTTATTGTGCCAATTTTTTAACTTTTTTAGAAATATCGATTTCGAGAATAATCTCTTCTCCGGTTTACTTTTTGCTACTGTTACATAATTTATTTTGAAGCTCTTTATATACTGTAGCTAGGCGCTGCTGTTTGGTACCTCCTTTGTTTTTAAGTTATGGAGGTCGTAAATTTTATTGGGGTTTTGTGTTGATTTTGTCGCGAAGTAAATTGTGGGTGTTTTTGTTTTTGTATATTTTCAGGGTGTGAATTTTGGCCGTAATTGACTCGCGACTCATGAGTCAAATTGGTATACCTGTTTAATTTCAGTCCTTTTTTGATTCTGTGCAAAATGGTTACATTTTTATTGAATTTAGTGTATGGTTTTCAGTTTTTATGTGTTGTACGAAACTTGATTTTATGTACTTGTGATGTGTTCCTTGTATCTTATCTGAGATGAGCGTCTTGTTTGGCCTAAGTATGCCGAATTCCAGTTGTATTTAGCCTTACCTGTGTACTTATGTCTCTCGAAAGGGAAAGGTAGGAGCCGGAGTCTTCTGTGAGAAGATTTTGCCAAAACTGACAAGACCCTTCCTTTTTGAGGAACATGCGAGAAGACTTGGTCTACAGACGAATAACTTTGTATAAGTTGCATGGACGAAAAGGAAGAAGAGACTTTAGATAATTTCCTATGCTCGTGTCCGGCACTATCATACAGAAGGCATAGGTATTTGGGCGTGTCCAGTGTGACCAGCCATTCAGATCTCGCTGAATGTGGAGTGCGAGATATTTTGCGGTACGTACGTAGCTCCGAATGGTTTTGAACAGGAGTAAAGGGGAAATATGTTCCTCTGATATCACAACGGGGCACTCCTGGTCTAAGTGTGCGGAAGTGCCACTCCAAGCTAACCTTGGCCTAAGTAAAACACTCATATGTGGAAAAATAACACAAAAATGTGAATGTAGATGTCGTTTTTCGGTCTTGATATGTTCAGCAAAGTTGTTGGTCTTGACGTGCGCAACAACTTTGCTGAAGAACGCATAACGAAAATCTTAATAGTTCAGGAGCTATCAACGTGAAAATGAAGGTATGTTTTGACTCAGAGCCAAAACATGTCGATAGCGATATCTCAAAAATGGAGACTAACTTTGTAATGGGACTAGCACCATTGAATTCAGCGTACTCGAATTAGGTTTACCCCCCGGGTGCCCAGCGTGTCACATTTTTCAACTAGCACAGTGTAATTATAATATTATCCGTTTTGACCGAATTAAAAAACAATAAGCGATGGGGTGGAGTTGCCATTTATTATCGATCTGCATTAAAAATCAAAATAATATTGAATTGATTTTTTTAGGATGCCTATCACATTATGAGAAAAATATATGTTGTGGAGATTTTAATTTTAACATATTAATAAATAATAAATTAAATGATTGCTTGAGGTTACATAACTTGTGCTATTTATCTTTTAATCCAACATAGATTAGACAGCACTTTGTTAGATTTAATTATTTTATATGTGCCTGATAAACGTGATATAATTTCTTTTGGTCAATTAGCGGGTACCTGCCATTTCGGATCACGACTTTATTTATGCTTACTATAAATTCTGTTGTACTAGAGCCAAATTTATTATATTATTTTATTATACTAGAGCCAAATTTATTTCTACACGGCGTGTAGAAATTTGGCTCACAAAAAATATAAAAGTTCCAAATTAGTGGTTGATTTGGAATCTTTTACATTTTTTTAGAAATAAAACTAACGCATACATCAACTTAAAATTACTTAGAATTTCATGTTCGTCTACTAAAGGAATTATTACTGTTTCTGCTAATGGTACATATTAGACGGTATACGTAATTCTGATTATTGTAGTTCTAATGGTTATACATTTGCATTTGATTGTGTTGGTGAGCTTATGATACTGAATGCATGCCATTAAAGCTATTAAATCAGATTCAATGGCATATGATATGGTTGACTTCAAAATATTAAAATTATTTGTTGAACTGTTTTTGCCACATATCACGTTCATCCTTAATCAGTATTTTACAAAATCAGTATTTTCTAATTTATGGAAAGTGGCTTCGATTATTCCTCTTCCTAAGAAGAATGTTATTTCCACTGTTTCTGACATTCGTCCAATAAGTATTTTGCCAGCCCTTTCTAAAGTTTTGGAAAAAATTATGAAAATATAAATGCTTGAGCACCTTAATTGGTTCAATTTTCTTTGTAAATTCCAATCGGGATTCAAATCTGGCCATAGTACTACAACCGCACTTATTCATATAGTTGATGATATTTCTGCTACTCTGTATAAACGAAGCTCATTTGTGATTTTAGTACTATTAGACTTCTCTAAGGCTTTTGACTATGTTAACCATACACAATTGCTTCAAAAGCTTCAGATGTATTATAAGTTTTCTAATTCTGCTATTGTATTGCTACATTCATATTTCACTAATCGCAAACAATTTGTAAAGGAATGTCGAAGGGCCGAATTTGTCGAAGGGCCGGATGGGCCGAATGGGTCGAAGGGCCGATTTTTTTTTTTTTTTAGAAATATAATTTTTTAAATTTGTTGTTTTTATGAATATTATGTAAATTTTTTTTTATTAAACATAAATGAATTTATGTATTTTACTATTTTTCATCACGTATCCAGTCAGCGGTACATTTTGGTGAAGGAAAATTTTGTCATGCGCCACCAATAGGTATATCCCTTTTCCTGCCCGTTAACACGATTGTGTGGGTACTGTAAAAGTACCATGTGAAAAATTTATTTTTGTATGTGTTTTGACCCAACTTACGCATTTGTGTATCCCTTTTAAAATTATTTTCATCCGAAAAAAACAATGTAACTATATACACAATTGTTGGTTGTACTTCCACACAAGTGAAATTTTTGGCGTAAGTGTAGATGACGTATACATCGCCGAAATCGGTTAAGATGAAAAATTTAAAAAAAAAAATTCTTTATAGGATTGTATACCTATCATTTTTAAGAGGTGCAAGCCAAAAATTTCGGAAAAATCACCACATTTTCCTGGAAAATTTTCAGTTTTTCCAAAATATTTTTTTTGATTTTTTTCATCCAAAAATTAAACATCTGCCGTTTTTATTTATCAAATCTTAATTTTAATGATAAAAATTCGAATTACACTGTCATGAAACAAATTACATTTTTGCGTTATTTTAATAAAACTGTTTGATTTTCCTGAAAATTTTTCCCTTTTTTTTATTTTTTCAATATTTTTTTTAGTTTTATTTATTTTTATTAATAATAATTGCTTCGTCAACCTTGCAGACACAGATCAAAGAGTTTTGATAGCTTTTATCGCTTCTTCTGATAGTGCCACAAATGTTAAAAAAATCAACTTTTGTAAATATAAAACATTCTTTTAATGTTATTTTAATTCGTTGTACACCTTAGAGGATGAGGGCTGCCGCCCCCAAACCCCTGCTTTTCCAGAATTTATTCAATTCTTCAAGTGGCAAATTTTATTTATAATTTTAAACTAAGTAAAAATAATAAAATTTTCCTAGAAAAATTGGAAAATTTTCCCGGAAAAATTACTTGTACTGTCAAAAAACTGTTAACATACAATGTTAATATCAAAATTTAATAAAAAAATTACACATTTGTACTATTTTGAATAAAATAATATGCAATTTGTCACCAAAAAAAGGAAAAGGTCAAAATTTTCCCGGAAAATGTGATAATTTTCTCGAAATTTTTGGCTAGCACTTCCTAAAAGCGATAGATGCACAATCCTACAAAGATTTTTTTTTTAAAAAATTACATCTTACCCAAATTTTTTATCAAAAACGCCATTACATACTGTGACTTTTTACCCACACATTTGTGTGGTTTGGACTTAAAAAGTGCCAATTATTTTTTTTGTTTGAAAAACGGATATGTAAAAAAAATAAAAAAATAATAAAATTAAATAAAAAAATAAAACAAATATATTTCTAAAAACAAAAAGAAAATAAAAAAAACTTCGACTCATTCGGCCCTTCGACATTCAGCCCTTCGACATTTGGCCCTTCGACACATTCGGCCCTTTGACATTCGGCCCTTCGACAATCGGCCCTTCGACACATTCGGCCCTTTGAAATTCGGCCCTTCGACATTCGGCCCTTTGATATCATACCTTTGTAAAACATGGTGGTGATATTTCCACCCTAAGCTATGTTTTTGTTGGTGTTCCTCAAGGATCAATTTTGGGTCCTTTACTTTTTTCTATTTATATTAATGATCTACCCCGGCATATTTCTACTTACTTTTTTCTATTTATATTAATGATCTACCCCGGCTTTCATATTGCAAGCAAGGTTTGGAATTTCCAGTTTAAAACTAATAAAAAGGATAATCTATTCTAATTTTGAAAACGATACAATCTAAAAAAGAAAAAGGAAGATGACGAAAAAAACCTTAATTTGTTGAGCCAAAACATTATAAAACAAATTTTTTTCTTTCCTTCATTAAACTTAACGTCTACAACATTTCTTAAATCATTCTTTCTGATTATATTCCACCTCAACAACTTGATAGACCTTATAGGATTCTCAGGTAAAATTTTTTTTAT
Organism: Nephrotoma flavescens; assembly: GCA_932526605.1. Classification (NCBI taxonomy): domain Eukaryota; kingdom Metazoa; phylum Arthropoda; class Insecta; order Diptera; family Tipulidae; genus Nephrotoma; species Nephrotoma flavescens. Next base: position 266,986,350 of record OW052221.1, on the reverse strand, counting down.
TATTAAATTGAATTACTGATATCGAACAAAAGCGTTCGTGTCCAATATATAAATGGTAATTTATTAAAGATTAGACGAAAATTTTCAAAGTGACCAAGTTACAATATAAAGAGGTTGTCCAATATACAGAGTATTTTTACCATTCTTTTAAAAATAAATATATGAAATTTCAAGGGACTGGATGAAAGTGTCCAAGATGCAGAAATGTCCACAGAAATGTGGATATTTTAACAAAAATTTTAATTCAATTTGCACCTGATATCAACTGATGGCCGAAAATTTTAACTGCGTGGATATATTTCCGAATAGCACCTACTTCCAAAAATTGTGAAAATCGGTATACTAAGGTGTTTTAGTGTGCTGATTACGCAAATGAACCCAAGTAGCTCTCAATGATCCCAAGTGGCCCTAAATTACCCCAAATGGTCTTAAATGACAATTAACCATTTTCTTTGTTCGAAGCCCAAATGCTTTTAAGATTATTTTAAATCATTTTATACCTTAAGATTGGGAGCTACCGCCCCAAACACCGGTTTTTAAAAAAATTATTTAATTATTTAGTTTCGATTTTTATTTATAATCCACATAGGGGAAATTTAATTTTATTTTATAGGAATTTAAAAACCAATATTAGCGCAAGTATAGGATCAGAAGAAAAAAACTTTAGTTTATTTAAAAATCGATAGGAGCGGAAGTATAGTGACGGGCTATACCGGGTCGCGGCGCTACAGTCGCTTCGCTCCTTAGTTAGAAAAAATTTCAGTTTATAGGAGTTTAAAAATCGATAGGAGCGGGAGTATAGGATCGGGTTATATCAGGCAGGTCGTTGCGCTCCCGTCGCTTCGCAATGTATATTCTGGAAAAGGGGAAATTTAATTTCAGTTTATAGGAATTCGTTAGGAGCGAGATTATATAGGATCGGTTTATATCAGGCAGGTCTCTTCGCTCCCGTTGCTTGGCAATGCACATTCTTTATCATTTCGCGTTTTGTATCATATCGCGTTTTGAAATACCGCATTTTGAAATATCACGTTTTGTGCGGATCCCTTTAAATTATTATTATCATTTTTATGCTGATGATTTGCAATTGTATATTGGCGGTGACTTGTCGAATATAGATGAAATTGTGAGACGATCTTAACAGTGTTTCGCTATGGTCCAAAAATAATACACATACCATAAATCCAACTAAAAGTAAAGCATTATTTTCCTCGAAAAGTAGCTACCATAGTACTCATAGTTGATATGGAATGATCATGTAAGTTCGTTGTGCCAGCGAGTTAATTATGGTTTCTACTCGCTAGCAGCTGACTTATGGATATACTTGGTGAAAAGTTTGGTTATACCGATTTTCTCATATTGTGATGCGACATTTTCAAATTGTGACAATTCGTCAAAACGTTTACTTCAGGTTATTTTTAACAATCGTGTACGTTATGTTCATGACCTAAAGAAGTAATCAAACTCTAAAAATTTCTTAATTTAAACATTCGATTCTTGGTTGTAAGTAACTTGTTTGGGTTTTATCGTTATACGATACTTGAACTGCCCTACTTATTTTTCGAATAATTAAATCAGGATGTCCATTGTATTTGTATGATAAATTAAATTTATCTAAGTCATTACGAACAAAAAATATTAATTTACTCGTCAACGAAGAGCTTATAATAATTTATAATATTGGGACTACAAATTAATTCGGTCCGTTTTCAAAAAGTGGCTCTGACTATAATAAGTTTTTTATAGTGTCAGCTGGTTTCCGTTGCTTCAGACAGATTAAACATCTGCGGTTAACATTCAGTTTGTATTACTTTGAGTTTCATACAAAACGTGTTTTTTTACAGTGTTGAGTATGTCGCATTTTGTGATAACTAAACAACATTTGCGGGAAGTGTTAATTTTTTGTTTTAATTATAAGCTGAAGCACATCGAATGCTTGTGAAAGTTTACGGTGACAATGCTCCAACCGATAAATCATGTAGAGAATGGTGTCAGCGCTTCAAAAATGTCAGTGTTCAAGATATGCCTTGCTTAGGACAGCCAAAAAAAATTTGTAGACGATGAATTAAAAGCATTGCTCGATGAAGATCCAACTCAAACGCAAGAGGAGCTTGTCGGTACATTGGGGGTGACCCAACAAACAATTTCCGTACGATTGAAATCTATGGGCATGATTCAAAAGCAAGGCATTGTGTCCCTGATGAATTGAAAACAAGAGACGTGGAAAGGCGTTTTTTTCTTGCGAGCAGTTGCTTCAAAGGAATACAAGAAAGGGTGTTTTACATAGGATAGTGGTGGCGAGAAGTGGATCTTTCTACGATAACCCCAAGAGGAAAAAATACTATACGCTTTGCCCAGCCAATCGTTGCCATCGACCGCAACATCAACACCAAAGACGAACATTCATGGTTCGAAGGTTATGCTGTGTATCTGGTGGGACCAAAGAGGCGTTGTATAGTACAATCTGCTATACCCTGGCGATTCCATTACATGCGAGCGGTACAGACTAAAATTAATTCGTTTGAGACGTGCATTACGAGAAAAACCGGAATATGAGGAAAGGCGTTAGAAAGGTATTCTTTTGCATGACAACGCTCGGCCTCACGTAGAAAAAGTCGTAAAAAAATATTTGGAAACGCTCCAGTGGGATATTTTACCGCCCTCGCTGTATTCTCCGGACATTGCACCTTCTGATTACTGGTTGTTCCGACGGATGCAATACGATTTGGCCAGTCACCGGGTCACTTCTTTCGAAAAAATTTAAAATTGGCTTCAAACTTGGATCGCCTCAAAAGACGAAATATTTTTCCTAGATGGGATTTGAAAATTATCTGAGAGGAGGGAAAAAGTCGTTAGCAGCGATGGACAATATTTTAATTAATCTGTTCATTCATTTTATTTTAAAATAAAAAAAAGAGACCGAATTAATTTGTACTACCAATAATTCGGGTTTAACAAATGCGATTGTCACTTGGAATAGTTTACCACCTGCGGTAAAAAATATAACCTATGTTAATAATTTTAAAAAAGTTATATTTAATTTAATAACGGATAAATAATTTTTGTTATTGTTAAATTGCACATACAGTGACTCTCATAATTGATCACGATTTTATAACATGCTAATATTTTATTGTACCAAAATAAAACTAAAAGTATTTTTCAAGTTTCCTTTTCTAATTCAACTGTTTGTTTAATAATTTATTTAACAAATAAATAAAAATATATTTCATGGGAGTGAACAATTTTGTGACCAGCCTATAATCTTAATTTAATATGTGGTATAGCCTCCTTTGGTTTTCAAAACTGCAGTAATTCTATTGGGCATGCTTTCTACCAGCTTTCTGGTTGTTTCGGCTGAAATGCCTCGCCATTTAACTGAACTTTATCCCAAAGATCGTCTACAGTAGGTGGTGTATCTGAAAAATCTGCAAGAGTTCTCTTAAGCTCGTTCCAGAAATGCTTTATAGGATTTAGGTCGGAGGATTTATTTGGCACTCCAACATTACTAACCTTTTATCCTCCAGCCATTTTTTCTTAATTTAAGCGGTATGCATGGGTTCGTTATCTTTATAAAAAACAACGTTCCCTATGCTATACTGCCATTTTTGCACGCTCTCAAGAAGATTTTCTTCCAAAATTTCTATGAAGGGGGCGGATGTCATTCTACCCTCGATTTTTTTATCTGGCCAATACCATGAGCCATTATGCACCCCAAACCATTATGGAACCACCTCCAGGTTTCCGCCACTTTCGACCGTCGGACCCAAATTGGTTAATTTTGAACTCATCTAACCATATTACTTTAGCCCATTGAGAAACCGCGGAGTTTTTATTTTTTTTGCAAAATTGAGCCGAAGTTGCCAGTGCTGCTTAAGGAGGGGTTTTTTCGTTTTTACGTAGCTCTTCAGTCCAACTTCGTTCAATGTTCGTCGAATAGTTTCTGCTGAAACATTGGCTAAATTATTGGATAACAAAATTGTCCTCATTTTTACTGCATTTTCTACTATTTCATTACGAATATTTTTGATAATGAACTGTTTCGCGCGCGTTGCCAATTTTGGCTTAGCTCCCGCACGGTTTTTGGGGACATTTACGTTCAGTTTCTTTCGCAGTCTCGATATTACTTCTAATGAGACGTTTAATATTTGGGAAATATCTCTATGTGTTTTACCTTCTCACAAAAATTGTTCAATTTGGCCGACCTTATTTGTAGGAAGTCGGGTTTTGACTTGAGGAAGCATCTATCAAAGAAAAATCATATACGCTATTTTTATTTCGAAGTAATTATTTTCATACCGTTAGTTTTTTCCAGTTTAAGAAAAAAAAAATATTTATAAGAATTATTATAAAATGCCTTGAAATGAGCAATCCATCCAGTTAGTAAGGCAATAACCTCTGGCCAACGGATGTATCTGTCTATCATGGTGAGACAGTGGCGGTCCGTCCGAAGATGGAACAACAATATCTATATGAATTTGGGTGAATCTCTGAGATACCAGCGGAAAATTTCACAAAACGCTCTGGGTGTGCCTTGTCATCTTCGACTTCTGGCATTCTAATGCCAGTGTGTGCCAATTTTGTGCCAATTGTGCCAATATCTATATGAATTCTGGGTTGACCAAGTTATGAATAGACTCAAAAACTGTTTTTCGGAACGCGTCAGGTATGTATGGCCGGTTTATTCCAGTTGAGGTCTCACATAATATTCTGGTTGGAATTAGGTAATGGCATCGTTTGGAATTTCAGCTGTCCTTTACTTTCCATTAGTTCTTTTAATTCCGCATCATCGTGTAAATTACCCTATATAGTCCAAGTGTCTGAACTGCCTTGGAGAAGCTTTAGCTTGATTCTGCTTAAATATGATTCTGCCAAATCCGACACATCAACCATAAGTCTGGCTTCCGGAATAGGATGTACTAGAAGGGTAGCTTCAATTAACTGTTGCTATTAATAAATGCCTTTGATGCTTCTACTGTCCAATTAACCGCTCGTTTGTCGTTGCTCTTACTTCCCGGTAGTCGTTTAGTCGAGCCTGGTTACTCACTGCGTGTGGGAGGAATCGCCTATAAAAATTAAGCATAGCCAAATAACGTCTAAGCTGCTTAATCGTCATCACTATGGCATCGACCCTTTCTCTTGTCGGTTTAACACCCATGTGCAATAATGATCTGTCCCAGGAAATTTATTTCGCTCTTTGCAAAAACACATTTATCGACTTTGATGATAAGTCCCGCATCTGCGATGTTATCAATAGGTTATCTATGTATACAAAACAGAAACTCAGCCCTCTGAGGATGGAATGCATAAACCGGTGGAAAGGTTGGGCGGCGTTGCGTAACACGAACGTCATTCTCATAAACTCGAAGAGTCCGAATGGAGTCGCTGTCTTTGGAATGGCATATGCTTCGATGGGGATCTGATGGTATGCTCTAACCAGGTCCATTGTAATGAATACCGTACATCCATCTAATTGACAATCAAACTCCTGTAAATGAAAAATTGGGTATTGGTTCCGTTGTGTTACGTTATTAAGAGCCCGAAAATCACCACAAGGTCTCCATTCACCGTTTTTCTTCACAAGATGAAGTGGACTTGACCACGGACTATCGGAGGGTCTGCAAATACCTTGTATGATTATGAATTCAAATTGTTTTTTTGCGATGCAAAGCTTTTCTGGAAAAAGCCTAGCTTCTTGTTTTAGCACGCACAGCTGGTCCACAAGTTTCTATGGCATGTGTTACTGAATGTTTAACTTGTGTTGGTTCTGTCGCACAGATTTGCGTAATTTCCTTAAACTCGACTAAAAGCGAAATGATGTCGGCATCTATCGAATATATCGAACCATCGAAATTCTTCAAAGAGAAGAAATTGACCTTATTGGATCCAAGAGGCGTTTGCGTTTGATATCGACCAACAAACCATATTTGTTAAGAAAATCGGCTTCAATTATAGGCACTATGACGTCAGTAATAATAAATGTTTGCGAAAACGAAGTCTGAGGCCCAAATCCAGTTTAACCACTTTCGTTCCATATGCATTGACCTTAGAAGCATTTGCTACATATAGAGAAAATTCCGACTGTCCTCTAGATCTGTCTTTTTGTGATGCAGGAAGCACTAAAATTTCCGCTCCGGTATCAATTATGTATTTGCTGTGTGGCGTTCTATCAAATATTATTAGACGACAATGGGTGTTCCCGTCATGACACGTCGCAAAGTGTGATGGTTTTTCTAGACACGCACTTTTTTGCTTTATCATTAAAACGATCATGGTACCAGTAGATCCCATCCTTAACTGTTGTCTGCGAACGCGATCTGGAACTGGATCGACGTCTCAAATGTGAGTCTGCACCGGGAGAATTATTCCGGCTACGGCCACCGTATCCCAAACTTTTCATTGCTTGTGACAGCTCGTTAATTTGAGCCTGTAAATTTTCCAAACGTTCAAAATTCGACTGCGACACTTCTGTGGTCCGATTCGGTTGAGTAGTGTCAGGTCTATCAATGTTTCTCCTGGAAAGGCGTTTACCGCGGTAGCCCAGGTCCATCTCGCTTAATACCTTATGAATCCGCGCCATGGATGAATCTCCAAGCCGTGTGATTAATGAATGCTTAAGTAAATCGAAAGGATCCGTAGTCGGAATTACTTTAACCATATCTGGCACTATGCGATAGCAAGTTGCGAACGGAGTCAACACGCTTAAAACTGTATACTATTTATAGCAATTTCTTTCCAAAAATAAAAAAAAATTGATTTTTTTGTATGTCAAAGAACACGATACACGATTGATTTTTTTTTGGTAGTGTATCTGTGAAAAAATGACATTCCAGTTTGACTTCAGTTTACTGTCAAAAATTTTGATTGACAGATTATTGAGTTTACAAAATTATTAAAAAAATTATTTTAATACAATTAGTATAACGCGAAATACAAATAATAATTTGATACAATGCAAGACAATTTTTATAGTGAAAAATAAATTTTATATGTCAAAATATCACGGTCAACTAGTCAAAAAAATTATAATGTTTATGTTTATATTTTGTTGAAGTGTTTATGTTTATATTTTTAACGTAAACATATTTATGTGTTTACGTTTATTTATGTGTAAACGTCAAAAATAAATCTAACGAAATGTTGAGATTTTTCAAAAGTGATTGCGATAAAAAAAATCAATTTTTTTACTTGGAAAGAAATTGCACCGGTATTTAGATCAAAAATTTTTGATCTCAAATCAATTTTTTTGATTTATAAATCAATTTTTTTTGGAAAGAAATTGCTATTAGTCTCTTGACTAGTAATTCGAGCGTTTGCGAATTGAGCTTCTAATGTGCTAATAATTCGACATCGGGTGTCTAAATTGGTGCAGGTTTGGGTGCAACCAGATGAAGTTGCCTAGGAACTCGTAATTATATGGCGTTTTTTCTCTGCAGCATGTAAGCCCCACGACCACACATCGTGCAATGTTTAATTTTGTTGCGTGGCGCATGCCCTACGACCACAGATCCATCTCGATCCATTATGAACATAGATTTCTTCATTGCTTATCCGATATAAAGGAATATTTAATAAGTCATCAAGCAGATCACTTGATTTTGTCGGGCGAGCAGTTTTATTATGATATCTACTACTGGCTCATAACAAAAGCAACCAAAATATAAAAAAAGTAGTATACTATTTTTCCAAATGGCTCCAAATTGTTACCAAACACCTTGCATCTGTCTTGCTATTTAGTATGGAACCGTCAGACCGCTTTTCCAATTTACTAATGTAAAAGCTTCAATCTAGAGTAATTGTAAAATATTCCCACAAGTGTTGCATTGTTGGTTATTAAATCCAAAGCGCCAACTCGATCTTTACAATTCGTTTTTGTCCGTTAACTAATCACCAAAACAAATTTACTCCTGTTTCAAAGTGTCAAAGTCCACTGCATTTATGGATTTAAGATAGAAATCTACAATATTAATTTGTTTATTTACTTCATTAGTGAAGCTACATTTTCTGGAATCATTTAATAAAAGGAAAATAATAAAAAAAATTAATTTAAGTTCATTTTGGGAAGAAAATCTCCTCCTTATTATCATTTTGCAAGTTTCGAACTGCAATTACACCAAACGTTTGAATTAAACGACATCTGTTTTAATTTAAATCTTTTATTTAAAAAAATATTATTATAATTTAAATCTACAACAAAACTATTGCACATAAAACAAATAATTTAAAACGTTAATCAGTTGTTTTATTTAATTTCAAAAATTAGTTATTTTTATATCGAGTATTAAATTAAAATCAAATTTCAGCTTATAATTAACTTAGTATCGCATACTTAATACCATTTAAAATACTACCCTCAAAATTGCTATCAAAGTCTATCTTACAAAAATTACGATTTTCACTTGGTGAAAATATATTACGCGGATATTCGCTCCCTATTGTCGCATGATCCCATACGATTTTAATTTTGTATAGTGAATCGGGTGCCAAAATAATCGAACGATCAAATGTTATATTAACATTTGAATTGTATTCAACATTAAGAATTATCGATTTTTGATCGTACACTAAAGTCTCATTATTATCGTTCGCCGATATAATTTGTACATACAAATTCTCGGTATATTTCTCCTGGAGGTACGGTATGATCGGGATCATTTTACTATTGATCGACAGTGATTTTATAATAATGTAACGATCACATGTAAGTTTTGTGTTAAATTCTAAATTATCATAATTTATTATGAATGGTTTGACGGCCTTGTAATAGGTACGTTGACACGTGATCCACGATAATTTATTGCTATTACTATTATTATGATTGTTATTGTTTAATATAAACGATAACTCGGTTAAATTTAATTTATTTAAATTAATAATATCATTGAGTATGTCATCACTTATGTTGATATCTTTAAAAATTGCTTGTAAATTTTTGTTGTCGTTGTAGTCTAAATTCAAAAAATTACATTCATTCAAATACCATTTCTTAATCAGTAAGATCAAATTTAAATTCTTATCATTCGTACAACTACTATTATTATTGCTACTACTATTCGTAACATATTTATCATTTAGTATTAAATTTAGGCAATTTTTTGATATATTATTGTTGATATTAATCACGGTGCTGTTATTATTAAGAATTTGTAGAAAATTGTTGTTATTGAGGCAGCAATCCTTTAAAAAGTCCATACAAATTCTAATGATCGACTTTAAATTCAGCTGCACCGCTAAGTCTAACGCTTGAAGTATATTTGTGTAGCGTAACGATTTTTTAATTAAATTCAGCAATTTTAGCATTAAATCGTTAATTAGATACTTTTCCGAGCAGTAGTACAACTCGATTAGTATATCATAATCGATATTATTGTTATTACTATTACTATCATTGCTATTTGTAGTATCTATAATTAAATTGTCTGTATAAATAAAATTTAACATTATGCTGAAAACGTCATAGTTGATGTCGGGTATATCAATCATTGATTTTTCTGCCAGCGGCCCGAAGAACATAGCCTCAAACACGGGACTTGCCGACGATAGGATAAGTTTGTGACATTTTATTATGTTGTTGTCGATGTTAAACGAGCAATCTGTGTACTTCTCATTCAGTAGCAAATCATTTAGGCGTGCCCCTAAACTGTGTGGCAGTGATGGCGCCGACACGGGCAATTTCTGTTGTAGGGCGGTCATCTGGAAAAAATATAAAAAAAATAAGTTACTAATAATATTTGATAAATATAACTTTTGATTGGCTAGCAATTTGATTGGTATCGAAGATTCGTAAGTTTCAAGGTCGGTAAATGTCTCCAAAAACTGAAACTCACAACGTTGCGTCAAATTACGGAATATTTTCAAACTAAACTTGCTTATAGTAGGTGGTACGAGCTGGAATCTTTACACGCGTCGAAAATATATAACAACTAATCATCTTTCAATAATTTACTCGACTTTAATAATAATCGTAGAACATTTAACCAAATAATTAGAATTTGTTAATTATTCAAGAACGCAGAAAATCAAACAGTTTAATAGAAATTCAGATGGGATTTTCAATTACTAGAGATGGGACATAAAAATATCACGAAGTCTTAGGCATTAAACTAAATAAATTATTTTACTACAACCCGATCTGCGAAAAATCTTTAACAAATTGAGTAAATCAGCGGATGTCAGATTGTCAAAAAACTAGAATTATTCAGTTTCTGTGTTTTTTTGGACCCGCTAGAAATATCAGTTTAAATTGATAGATTAAATTGTAGTGGCTGCTTACGCATATGTAACGAACTCTTTTATTAGGGTTCATTTACAGAAATTACCTGGTCAGAGGTCTCAATGAATGTTACGGTCGTTATGTCGGCTACACTCAGGGCTGGGGTGGGTTTTCTTATTAAAACATGACCAAGTCGTGAAAAACCGTATGAAATTCCAAAAAAAATTTACATAAATGAAACGGAATACTCAAGCTACAATAAAACTGGACCCAACTTACTCACCCACAATGCATCCTCAAGTAATAGTGCTTATCTCATGACGCGAAATAATTTAAAAATAAAAAAAACCCAAAACTAACACTTTGAAAGAACCATTCGTAATTTGTATTAAATTCATTGAAATTTCACTGTTTGATTACAAATGATTACAAAAGTAAAATGTTATAAACTAAGCCCTAAACTACCCTGTCCTTATTCTAATAAATACTTATATGAATTATAATAACAAAAAATAAAATAAACATTTGTTATAATAGAAAATTAATAGCTCGGAAAACCAAAATTATTTTACCAGCTGATTACGTAGTTGAATGTTGTGAAGGCCTGATGAAGAAGTGTGTCGCATGCTGCATGGATGTTGATTGTAGTTGCGTGCGACTTTTATTTTGTATATAAGTTGGTTTTGTAACTCGAATGATTTGTGTATCGGTATTTGAGATGATTAGCATTACTCTTTTAGTTATTTTTTTTGTTGGTTTTTATTATTTACTTTCGTATATTATTATTATCTGATATTATATTATATTATAGCTTAGTAGCATGTATTATATTATTATATTATGTATTATATTATAGTGTTATTATAGTTTTTAATCTTTTATTTATTCAACCATCTGCATTCAAAATGCCCGTATACATCAATTTACAAAACAACTGTAACTAAAGCGGTCGTAGTTTTTCACTCATTTTTTTTTATATGGCACTTTTTATTTCGGCATAACATCCATTCACTCGAAAAATAACAATTCGATTCACGATTGCGAGTACGTATCTCGACTCAATAAAAAAAAATGTTTTATTTTAAATCACCCGAAGGTCATTTTCAGCTGAACAGTTTTTTTTGCATATTTTTTTTCCACTTCGGATAACGTAAAAATTACTGGCCGGTACGATGGCCTTTATTATTAGCATATGAGTCTATCTAATGGTTTTTATTGTATAAGTATTAAATTTTTATTTTTTATTTTTTTTCCTTTCATTTACTATCAAACAGTCTAATTTCTTTTTCACAAAAAAACCAAGTCACAAATTATGCAAACTAAACTATGGTGTAGGGTTTCTTCTACTTTTTATTTTTTTGTGGTTATCACTTGATTAAACGCTATTCGCGCAACACTTTTTAATCGATATAACATTAACAAGAAAAAAAATATTTTATTTTTTTTCTTCCGTTCGATAAATCAGTTGAACTCTAGTTGTTGACTGTCCGACTTTTTTGACCGAAGAGACCGTCTTCTCCACCTCTTCGTCTCCTCGTCGTTTTTTTTTCTCGTTATTCATTATTGTTTCGTTGTTAATTTTTTAAATTTTTTTTTTTTTCGTACAGATGATCAAAGAACAAAAAAAAAGGAACTGAACGTAAATTAATAAAAAAAATTTGAACGTTATTAACCCTTAATTGTAGCGTAAAGGCCGGTAAAGGTTCATTGTGGTGTCACAGAATCTTACTATTTTCCTACTTATATATAGAGCACTCGGAGCTTCTCACGTATAATGTTTTGCTATTTAGTGTTTTCAAGATCCGACTTCGATTGCCGGAGTGTCAGGCCTCCTCAATAAGTCGAGTGGCAACTCGAAGCCACAACGGCCACACCATTTCACTCCTTTTGCTACAGATGTTAAAGGAAACTTTGCTGGGGGCCTATTATGAACTTGATGCGAAGTGAATCGCATTTCACATTTCTTGCGATCTAACAAATACGATGCTTTTCGTATGAGCTTATTATGAAATATCATTATCGCATATCGTATTTGTCTTATTTGGGAAATTTATTTTCTGTCAAATAGTTGTAATAAGTGAAGTTAATTTTACGAGTATTTCAATAAAAATTATTTTTGAGTAAACAAAAACGTAAATTTCGAAATATGGATATTGAATGCGGCTTTATATATTTTCTATAATAAAAAAAAATAAAAATATTCATTGACATTTAATTACATTTTATCGCCGCACAAAATATTGTTTCACTACTCAAATGCGATATCCGACTGCTATTGAGCAGTCGCATTTGTCAATTTTATTTTCGCAAAAAATCCGCAGGTTGATTTTATAATATGGCGCGTCATGCGTTTAAAGCCTTTATTCCACAATGAAACATATTTTTTCAGTAAAAAATACTGAGAAACCGAAAAGAGGGGAGTATACATATTAAAATTACGTTAGAGTGACAAAGACAACAAATGTTGTCATAAAAAGTATTGAGTTTCATACTTTTTATGGCAACATTTTCCCCAGTAAATTTTACTGAGATTTTTTTTTGTTTCGTTTTGGTACGTGGCGAAATTATATTTTTATTTCGCTATTTTTTACTGAAAAAATATGTTTCATTGTGGAATAAAGGCTTAAGAGCGCTTAATATACGAAAAGGGTGTTTCATAATATGTACCATAATGCGATATCGCATGAAAATGCGAAATGTGATCCGCTTCGCATCACGTTCATAACAAGCCCCCTGCATTGCTAATGGTACCCCAAACTATAATAGATAACGCACCCCGTGATGTAGAATGAGTTTTCTGTTTTGTCGGATAGTTTAATATTTTTACTGACCAAACCCGATCGTTCCGAGTGTTTTGTGCGTCTGTTGTAATAAAAACAACTTCTCTCACACCGTTATGTTTCAGTTTGTTGAAACTCTGCGATTTTTATGTCACATTGAACCAAAAGAGGACCCATTTGAACTACACTTGCGAGCAACTAAATCGACTCAAACCTCCACGCGATAAGAAAGACGGCTTAACCGATGACTTTAAAATGGCTTACGCGATTTTCGTAAAACAATTTTTTTGACAGCTTAGAATTTTATCTTAGGCCGGGTTAACCGGCGCCCAGTAGCGCGATTTTCGTCGTGCTATTTTGTTAAAAGTCTCGTACAGCGGCGGTTCGTGTATGGTGTCAAGATCAATGGGGAGCTGCACGCGAACGGTTGTAGACTCAAGAGGGAACAGTACTAAGTATTAGCTAATAAAATTGTTTTTGTTTTGCTTGAATTTTTTCTTGTAATTTAAATTTTGATTTAAAATATTTTTTTCATAATCATCAATATTGGTCACGTTTTCATTCAAAATTCGTTATTAAAAAAAAGTTCTGAACCAATTTAAAAATATTAAGCTTTAAAAAAAATCACGTCTTGTGAAAATCGGTTACTTTACAACATGATTATGTACAGTAACTCATTTTTCTTCAGTAGCAATAACTTCATACGCTTTATACCCACCATGAGGGTCGAGAGAAGTGCAAAGTAATGGCATATAGATCTATTGTCGTTCACGCGTTATATGATTTTAGCAAATTGATCTAGAACTAAAAATGAGCTCAGGCGCAATCAAATCGATTCGTTCACATAGTCTTTTCTCTTTATTAGCTCAGTTCCTCTATGACCACCTTTCACTGGACCTCAAATGACTTTTCAGCAAACGCTAACTCAAGCACATACGGCCAGACTCCAGCCAATAATCTGTTTCTAGATTAACAGTGGATAAAGAGCATTTGCTGCAAAGGTGTATCATAAGAAGGAAGATGTTGGAAGAACCACCAAACATTAAATGTATCAATAAATGGGCAAAACCTGTTTTGAAGGGGTCTTCATCTTTGGCGCCTATATTTATATTACTACATTATTCTTGCAAGATAACCTTTAGACCATAGGATGTAAAGTAAATTCTTCAAAGTGAATCATCCCAAAATTTTAAACAACTGGCTGTTTCGTGGGTCATAAGTTATTATTAAGTAATTGCTGGAAGGCCTACACTGTTCAACAACGCCATGAAAAGACTGGTTGACCTTTCCAACCAAGTATATATTGGTGAAACGACCATTGGGTAAGCGCCAAAACTCTATCCAAAGCTTTGAATAACTAATATAAAATAAAAATTTAACCCTTAACGGTCCGGAAGTATTTCAAGTTTACTTCCCACCAGGTCCAAGCTATTTTTCATACGAAGAGAAACTTGTGGTCTTATTGCCGAGTAGGTGTCCAGAACTCAAGAAGTTGTTCACAATGGATGCTCCGATTAGGCGCGAGACCGATGATGCTTTTGTGTAAAAGAATTTATTGTTTATCATATTCAGTCTGGGGCCTTTGAAAAAGTACTCTCATCAGCAGTATCATGTTCACCTTCTTCATTCTCACTGTGACTTATATTTGGTATTCTTCTCTTTCTACGATATACTTCGCTATCACTACTATTGTCACTATCATTATAGTCTGAAAACGTAATGCATCTCCGATTTTAATTTTGATCAATAGAAATACCGAATTCAAACTCGTCGTCACTACTGCTAATATCTTTGAAATTACTGTTATCATCGTGTATTATTCTTTCAGAGTTTCCGGCCATACTTTACGCACGCTCTCTTGAAAAATCAAAACAAGACTGAATTTGCATGCGAATAACATAAGTGCAGGTACACAAAAACGGTAAAAGATAACAGAACATAGATAAAAAGCAGAAACAAATTCACAGATAGGACATCGCACAATACTTGACGCGTTACTAGGAAATACAACAACAATAACAGGAATAAAAATAATAAAATGTTTATTGCCGCCATATACGCGGCATTGGACCCGTTAAGTAAGTAAAAGTGACATGCCGTTTATTTAGCAGCATTGGTCCGTTAAGGGTTAACCAATATAATTTATACGTCATCTTATTTGAATATTTTAATATGAATCACCGACAGCCCGAGTTACCCGATATACTTACATTAAAAGTGAAGTGTTGAAGGTAACTTTAGTTTTTGAACGATGAACGGCCACATTATTTTTACTGATTTACCACTTGTTTTATAAATTTTCCAGCTCGATAAGTGAATTCTTTATCAAAGGTTTTTGAAGATATTAAAATTTTAATTGCATTCACTGCAGATGAGTATTCGCTGATCTCTATGAATTGCGCCAAACCTATTCCCTTACTCTTTTGATATTACTCGGTGAACAAGCATAGTGTGCCGGCGTCCACTTCTTTAACGGTCATTAACAGAACGAGTACCTGTAATCCATTCCTAGTTTTATAAACGAATTCTCAGATGATTTAACAAATTTATTATTTTCACCAAAATTAAACAATTTTGAATAACCCATTGGCGATAATATTTTGACATGACTCTTTGCTTAATTAAGAACAAAATATAGTGTTACTTAGGGAAGCCCCCGAAACATCGAACCATAGCAGTTCACTACAACTTCTCCATAATTGACATGTTTGTGACTTTGTTAAGGGCTGGTCACCATATATAAGTATAGTTCTTATTACGGCGGTGTAGATTCATTGTATCAACTCCGGTTTTAAACCCCATATCTGTAAGATCCCAAATGGAATTTCGGCATAAGTATAAATAACTGAAGTAACTACTCTTTCTAGTTATATCCTTCGTATAGGGGACCACTCACACTCCCTTTTAAAGTAATCCGTTGATTAGCATGTTTCAACGAGAGGACAGGACAGACCTACACCTTGTGGTGTGCGGCACCGGTAATCAGTTCATTCCCTTCCAAGGCAAACCTGACTACCTCAGCCTTCACATTGTAAGGAATGATTCGCAAGCTGAATCTGGGCCCAGATACTACTAGGTTCTAGCTAAGATGTATACGACTAAGAGCCGTTCCAGAGTTTTCAGAATACCAGTTGACTTCCGTCCATTTCCTTGGAATATATATATGAGCTTTAGACAATCTATGGAAAGTAAACACCATCAGGAAGACAAATGGAGTCGTCACTGATACGTGGCATGACACACGTTTGGAGTTACTAAACTCACTTCTGCCGGACGAAACACATGACTTTACTGGGCCTCAAGCAGAAATGCGCGAGATCGCCACCAACAGCAGGTGGACATCAGATGCTGAAGACCCCTCATTCACGTGTGAGGAGGTCACCTTACTTGCTTTAGGCGTAACAAGTCTCCTGGAGCGGAATCATGAACGCCGCACGGAAATTTTAGACGGTAGAGAAATTTTATATGGAAAGCAGTAATAATTCTACCGGTTTATTCTGTTGTTTCAAAAAAACCTTACAAATTCGTTCGATTGCTATAAAGCTGACGAATGAATTATTTTTTTTCTGGCTTGCTATTTATGTTTTTTTTGCGAAACAATGGAACAAAACCGGTACAATTATTGCTGTTTTCCATATAAAATTTCACTACCGTTTAAATTTTCCGTCCGGCATTCATGATTCCACCCCTGAACTTGACAGCTTGAACGTTGAAATAATCCAACTGGCTTGGCTCATCATAGGGACTATCATAGTAAAATTATTAAACAGCTGCCTGAAATTTGGCTACTTCCCTAAGGTGTGGAAAAAGGGTCGAACAGAGCGGACTGTTCTCGGACAAACAATTCGGCTTCCGACGTAGCATGTCTACTGAGGATGCGATAGTCTACCTAACAAACACTGTCAAAACCCAAAGTTCAAAATATGTTATGGGCATATTCCTGGACATTGCCGAAGCATTCGATAACTTAACGTGGCCTAGTGTCATCGCAAGTATATCAAATCTCCCTAGAAACACTATAAATGTTCTTAGGAGCTACTTCAGCGAACGATCCGCAGTAATCAGAGACATATATGGTTCTTTATCAAAAGAAATAACAAAAGGATGTCCTCAGGGATCAATCTTAGGTCCCCCTTGTCTGGAACATCGTGTTTAACACGAGCATGACAGGGATGAAATAGCATTTGCAGATGATAAAGTCATTCTGGTGCACGGCAATTCGAGGCTTGAACTTCAGCGCCAGGGTCAAATCGCCATTAATAATATGGTACAATGGTGCGATACTAATAAAATGCCACTATCTGCAGAGAAAACAGTGATGCTGCAGCTTAAGAGTAAATTTGACTCAAGTCGACCTCCTACGATATCATTAAACGGTAGAAATATGAAAATGGTTAAGTGCGTTAGATATCTAGTTGACATCGATAAACGTATGGGAGTAGCATCTCACGTCTTGAGAGTCGGTGAAAGCGCCAAAATACTACTCCACTCCTTGGCGAGAGTGTCAAGAGAGGGATGGGGACTTAACCATAAAACACTTGTATTAATTTACAAAGGTGTGGCGGAGGCGCTCTTCACGAATGCAGCGGCTGGGTGGTACGACAGGTTAAACTGATCACTGGAAAGTGCTCAGAGGAATATTCTGCTAGGAGTAACAAAAGCCTACCGAACACTGTATAAAGACGCCGTTGTGGTTCTGGCCAGCGGCTCCCTGTAGATATTCTATTCTTCCTTCTTCCCTCCAGAATAATATAGGTGACCAAGTACATGCTGCAGATAGTAGGCATGATCATTTTAACGATCAGTTTAATAATAAAGGAGAAATAGAGGAAATGACAATTGACGATTGATGGCAAAGAAGATGGAATGAATCAGCCAATGGAAGGCACTTAAAACCCTTCAAACCACCTTCAATCAACTCCTGGTCGAAAATGCTCATCACGTGTAATCACCTTATCATTAACTCGATATTATTAGTTGGAATAGGGAAATTGAATTAGGTCTACCACAAGCAATAAATTATAACTTTTCTTTATCTGGGTAGTTAGAGAATAATTTAATAGATTTATTAAAATACCGCCACTCAGTAGATAAGTATTGTTTGCTGGTACCGAATCTTTGCTTGAAATGATTCTAAATTTGCCTTAGGTATACTCGTGTCAATAAATTTTCCCTTGTATACCACTTTACCATCAGTGGCTATAATCTTAAATGAAGTTGACAGAAGATGACAAGAATGTTCCTCTCCTCTTATGTAATCTGGGGCCTTATCACCGACTCCGCCGGCGTTCGTTGCTGGTTCGCTTTTACATTTTTTGTACCACAAAACTCGCAAAGCGAAAATTTGATCGCTTCAGGCGTAAATTTAAACAATTTGGTTACTAGTAGAAACGAACGATCGAAAGCGATGTTTTCAACGCGTATAGTATTTTATGGCGAACAAGAAAGCGAAAATATTTTTTCTGATGTAAAGATATTCCGATATTTCCCCAACAAATATTTAAACGCTTCTTTTGAAAGTAAAAATGTAAAATATCACAAACACAAATCACAAACATTACATACTTGACAGATAAAATACAAGTTCAGTGTACGATAGCGTTGCGTTTTTCGTCACATCCCCATTAAGGGATTTTGTCGCGTGCATGGCGGTCTTCCACCCACCTCTATCCATCGCTCGTGCCCTCCTATTTCGACATTCTATTATGCATAAGTCTTATTCTACGCCGCCTTGCCAGCGCAGTCTGGGTCTTCCCCTACGGTGTACACCGGCTGGTTGTTTCTGGAACATTTTTCATATCATCCGTTATTGTGGGGCTTTACAACATGACCTAGCCATCTAATTTGATTGGATTTAATTAATTCAATGATATCGCTGACTCCGAGAAGCTGCTTTTTTCATGGTCCATGCGAATTCGATAACTAACTTCGGTAACTTTAATTGGACGAAAAATGAAATGAATGATTTTCCTTTTAAAAGTAGATAATGTTCTACATTCGTTAGAGGTCAGGGTCCAGGTTTCGGCAGCATCTCGGGCTTTTTTGTCTGCCAACATATCATTTTTTTTGGTAAATTAAAAAAAGAAAGTATTAATTATCCAATGGATTTAATGTCCTTCATTTGAAGATGTTGTTACAGACCCGAGGAATTTTGAAGTCCTCTAGGCTCTGGATGTTCATACGAATATTTGTTTGCTGTTCATTTTTCAACCAAGCCTCCTGATCGAGCGGTATGAAGCTGTTCTTTATATTGTATCTGGATAGCCAAGAATTTGGCCCTTGTCCAACACCAGATGTAATTTCAAGGAGATCTAAAGCAGTTCCTTCGCCTATAATTCTGCATACAGAACTTGACGTTGTTAATTTACCCAAAGAAAGCAGTTTCCCGTAAATTCCTAGACATATCAGCACGACCCAGAGGCTTTTGCTGTTGATACTGCCTGCTGAAAGTCTATATATAGTTGATGTATGCTTACATTGTACTCCCAACATTTATTTAGAATTATCCTCATGGTGAAACACTGGTGGCTGGTTGATCGGCTGGGACGACGTTCTCGGCGAAAGGGACGACGGCGCAACAATTTTTGTAAGGGTCACTTCGTCAGTCCGATTTATCAGATTTTGGAAGTAGGTTCCCGTCTTTGCTGGCTACATTTCTTTGGTGGAAGTCTTAAGTGAGATTCTCCTGCCATTAGCAAAATAGTATCTTGAATTTCTTGAACAGGTGATGTTTTACGATGCTATACGACGCTATACTTTAGTCGGAGTTATTTAGTTGTAGCTGTCCTAACACGGGGATATTTCATGAAGCTTTTGTTTATTTTCGACGACCAGGCGGCATTGATAATCGAACCAATCATAGCGGCATCTCAGTGATCTTCTTCCGATAGTATTTTACGCTGCGGTAGTTATGAATGACTTGATAGCGACGCATTGCCGGTCTAAATAATCATTGGCAGCTCATTGATAACTCTGCAGAGACACTTGATCTTGAACCATCGGCATCCCGCAATGGACGGTCTTTTGTACATTCAATAAACAAGCCGTAGATGAGAATTTGCCCTTTTATTAAAAAACTACAATCATGTGATCGCTGTCCATGTCGGCACCTTTGTAAAATCTGACGTAGGATATGAATATAAAATAAAATGTTGCAAATGTCCCGAAACTTGTAATTTTGACTAAAAATCATCATGGAGGTGGCACTTCGTCACGTTGGCCAGTTGATGAGTTTACGATCACCGAGATGACGTGTTTTCCACAAAATTTCTTACAAATTACATAATATGCTTGCTGCGGTCCGAAATAGTAGGGTAAACTTTAAAATTTAATAAGGTAAATTCATAAATTGTATTAAAATTTTAGGAAACTATCAAAATATTCTAAACGCAGTAAACGATTTACCCGAGTTTTCAAAAATTAGATTACTCACATTTAATACTTAGAAGTTTGAAAAATCTTACGTTGCGAAGAGGCTTTAATTAAAGTTTTCATACACTCCTGTTCACCAGGGCCAAGTGTGTTTTGACCTATGTTCTAGTTTTCAAAGCTAAATCTGATTTTTTCTTTACAATTTAGTCAGTTCAATTATATTTTGAAGTCAAGTGTTGTTTATTCTACTGTAAAATCGTTGTTTTCGCGTTGTTCATTAGATTAAGACCAACCTGTAATAGTTGAAATCAAACAATAATCCAAGACATGTTTCTTTGATGATTTTTTTTATAGTGCACACCTAATCTTTATTAATAACCTCAAAAATTAGACTACATAGTGAAGAATACAATGATTTTAAAAAGGTTATTTCAGATACCCACTTTTTGACAATTTTGGTCAATCCATAGTGAATTGCTACATTATCTTGCTGCAAGATTAATTTAAAATCGAAAATTTATTTAATTTGAGCAAAAGATTCTTGGAGGATATCACTCTTCATTAAGATTCGCCTTTTTTAACTGCAGGTCGATTGTGCCATAGTAGGTTAGAGTTCCATAGGCCATGCCACCTGTTTTGTTATAATGACGCGACAAAATTACTTCATCCTCCAACAATCATGGTAATAATTCGTCCTCGTCTGAGAAAACTATCTTTTTCCACTCATTTATCACGAGCAAAGTGCCTGTTTTCTTTGTATTTCCGACGTAATATATTTTTGATATTCAGCGGTACTATTCTAGCTTTGCCTGGAAATAGGGGATTGGTAAAAAAATTTCATAGTAATTTTGTCAAAATTTTATTTTTTGACTAATTGATGAAATAGTGTAAATATTTACGAAGAAAGGTTGACTGGGAAACTTTTGTTCGATAAAATTTGTATAGGGAAAAATAATTAAAATGAGTGAAGCAAAAAAAATCGAATACGTACACTGTGTATAATATACAATTATGTCTTTGTATTTGTATTTTTCTTTTGTGCGTATTTGTGTCATTTGTATGATGAACAGTATCGAAATAACGCGATCCGGGCGAATCGGTTTAATTTTTATGGTGCTTATTTCCTTTTCTCACCAAATTACGTCTGCTCTCGAGCTGTGGAACGTCATTATTTAACATGCTAATCTATTTTATTTTTAATTTTTTTATCATGAATTAATTTTATATGTTTTAATAAAATTTTATAAATAAATTTATTTTAAATTTCATAAATTTAAAAACTAAAATGATAATTATAAAAAAAATCGAAAATACATAAGCAACACAAAAATATGGCGTTTCCAATGGTTAACCCTTTGAGTGCCAAAAAAAGCGATTGTGCTCTTCAATACACTAGCCGAAATCACGTTGGCACTCAAAGGGTTAATATGAATAAACAAAAAAAGAATGACATGTGGCTTGCATATGCAGTAAAACAATCATACGCACGAAACTAACACAAACAAAAATGCTACTACTATATCTTTCCGGTTACACTCATTTCGTTCACATTTCGAGACAAAATCCGTATACAGGTTTTTTAGAATTTGCTTAGGGATTTCATCCCATATGCGTTTTATTTCGTCAAACGTTTCATTGAGCGTTTTTCCAATAGTTGTTGTTATTTTTTGTTTAATGTAATGCCATAGATTCTCTATGGGATTGAGATCTAGGCTTTGTGGTGGCCAGTCTATAGTTTCTTGGTCCAAATCTTTAAGAAATTTAGTTATAAATTTACTTTTATGGATTGGAGCATTATCTTGCTGCAATACGAAGTCTGTTCCTATCAATTTAAACCCGGAAACCATTGTGTATTCATTAAGGACCTCCAAATATGTGCTTGAGGTAACTTTTCCCTGCAGCATTGTGAGATCTCCTACCCCATTATAGCTAAAACACCCCCAAACCATTACTTTGCCTCCACTGTGCCGAGTTGGCATTGCAATGTTCCGAAATTTTCTTTGTTGAGGTGTCGAATAATAATATCTCTTACCGTAGCTTTCATGTAAAGAGAAGCACGATTCGTCGGTCCATAATACCTTACATTAGAACTCGATAGGTTTCGCTAAATACAGAGCAAAGTACGAGCAAAGTTTAGCCGATTTTTTTATTCTTCTGGCTTATAAATGGCTTCTTTTGTACAACAAAACCTTTTACATTGGCTTCACGAAGCCGTCTTTTTTTATCACAGTAATTTATACTAATTTTGAACAGTTTTTATACTAATTTTGTTTTTTCTTGCACTATTTATGTCACTTTGAACCGATTTTACTGTATTCAGAGGGTTCCTCTACACAAGCGTAGTCATTTTTCTGTCTTCCTTAGGCGTTGTCGTTCTTTTACGACCTCTTTAACATTTCTTAGGCACTTTTGAGTTTTTGGTTTTCGTATTTGGTACATCACCGTATTTTTGTGGCAGTTGTACTTTTGGGCTAATTTTTTAAGTGAGACACCAGCTTCATAGCCCGCAACGATCGAGGCTCGAACTTCTAAGGATAATTCCTTAATTTTTCCCATTCTTTAAAACAATACAGTTCTTGTGGAGACGAAAATTAGGACTAAATGAACACCTGCAACATTTTGTACAAAAAAAAGACAAAACAATTTACCCGTTACTATAGTAACAGTATACGTTACTAACGTATACGTACGTTACTAAAAAAATTTTAGTGGTAGGTACAAATAATTTTGTCCGAAAAAAATAAAACACAAATAATTTTGTCCATTTGTTTTTTGATTTTATTTATATGAACTGTTATGATTTTTATTTTTTTTTGCTAAATGAAATATCAATAATTAACAATAAATATACAAAAGAAATGAATTGTTTAATTAAGTGTTTAGCCCAAATTTTAATTTTTGCAGAATAAATTGTGCAATTTTTGCGTGACACAAATAATTTTGACCACCACTGTATATTAAACCGATAAATTAGTTCTTATTTGCTTTTTAACATGTTTTGTCTGGAAAATGACAACAAAACCCTGATTTTGAAATGTAGCTAACTTCATTAGTCTTTTCTTAAGGCAAAAGTTTAGAGTTTGCTAACTTTTTTCGTAAGGTAAAAACGATTTTTTTTTCTCAAGTTTTATTTTCAAACAAACCTGTAAGGTAAAAGGAAAAGTTTTTCTATTGTGAGAGCGCTGTAACTCGCTTCGAAAATATTTACCCCAAACTCAGTACGTCAGAAAAATACAATTTTGATAAAAAGGCTGTGAAAATATTTTTTCCAATTCTCTATCCCACGGAAAGCCAGAACTTTTGGGAACCGTAGCCAAATAGTTAGGCCAGAGAGCTAGTTGTTTATTGCAGTTTTACTATGCCCAAGTTTTGGTGCTATTGCACGACTGGTAAGCATTTCTTTAAATGCTATGAGTTTGGTACGTTCTTCAGGCGCTGTTTCCTTTGGCCATTTTTATCCCTGTTTTCATAAATTTCACTTTGAAAATATTACGCTTTTATTTAAAACAAATAGATGAAAGAAGATTAGTTTTAACAATGAATTACGCTAAAACAATGTTTTTTTCAAAAAAAAAAAAAAATATATGGCCTAATGCTATAGACACATTACTGGTTTCATAACTATGGTTTCGAGTTAACCATGGTTTCGTTGTAATGTGTCACCCCTAACCATAGTTTGCAACTTGGTTTATACATAGTTTCGGAATGAAATATTTTTTCTCATCCCGAGGCTATTTTGTGCTCCCAACGCCGAATATATCAAAAATGAAGATTCCGGACACTCATACCTCAAAAAGAATAGCTGCGCACGTCGCCGATCTTCGGCGCTCAAAGTTCAAATCTTTTTTGTCAAACAGATAGACGCCATTTTTTTGACATTTCTGTCATTTGTAGACTTAAAATACTAATAATATGTTAGATGTTTTTGTTTGTGGATAAATAACCATACCAGCAAAATAGAAGAAATGGATTGCGATGACACAATAATGTTATTCACAATGGGTAATTTATTGAAAGATTAATTTCTCATTAAATGTATCCTGAAAATTATAAAACTCAATTGAGTATTTAAAACAAACAACTCCTTTATTAGAACAAAATTTAGTTATGTATTATCACCTCGTCCATTTCATAAAAAAAATAAGTTTTAATTTGTTTTTAACTAAATGTCACTCAATCAATTGTCGACGCTCTATCTGTTCACTCTTATAGAAATGCATGTATTTTAAATTTAGCGCCGATGTTTTCGACGTCATTCTGTTTGAGGTATAATCGTTTACCAATCAAATCTAGTTTCCTTTGAGATTTATATTTGTCATTGAAATATTTGGGTGGCGAGAACAAAATTTTTTCTGTTCTGTCAATATAAAAGTCATTTCTGACAATTTGAACGTCAATTAAATGCTAATCTTTACATTTTTGTCTCCATTTCAATTAATAAAACGAGAAGACAAAAGAAATTCTAGTGTGTCTTGAGTTCTCATTTCGCAAATCATAGGGTCGTATTGACAGACGAAGCTAAAATCGCAACTGCGACTAAAGCCACTCTTTTATTATTTTTAGACCAGGTTAAAATGTAAAAATGAAGCATGAAATGATAATAAGTAGCCAGGATTAAAATCGTGGATATCGATGGTTTCAACCGCGGTTACAACTGACGTTTGACACCGAATTTTCCATTCCGAATTTTGATCATATTTTTTAATAATACATACATATATAACACAACATTATCAATTGTCAAATACGTAATTTATTTGTTGTGTTTCATTTGAGAAGCTATTATTTCGTTCGCTTCACAAATAAAGAAATTTATAGCATTTTTATTTTAGTGCGAACTTTGTGCTTATCAATATCTACTAGTACATCCCGCTTTTTTCATGATTCTCTTTCGCACACGATTTTTACGTACACAATTGTGATCGCGGGCACGAAAAGTGATGTTGCATTTCTTTTTTTTTTAATTAATATGGAATTTCTGTTTTCATCATCATCGTCGTCTGATGACTCAGATTTTTTAGAAAAAATAAAATAGAGCGCATAGTTTATAATAGGCGATTTCGGAAATATCCCATGGTAACTTTTGGGTAACTTGCTGAAAAAAAATACCAAATCTATTTCCGAACATGTAGAGTAACTTTAGGGTAATTTACTTTTAGTTGTTTTTTATTTTCTGTCTTTGATAGAAAGAGTAAAGTATTAAATTAGTAGTGTCAGAAAAATTAATGTAAGTTTCAAAGCATAAACTGTTAAAAAAATACAACAAAACTGTACATATTTGTTAAAATACGTAATTGAATTTTGCTGAATATAAATATTACAAATTACCACGCAAAATGTAAACTTACTTTTTGTATAGCCAGGGTAACTTGAGTAACTTTTGATACCAACATTAAAAAAATTAAAATTACTCAGAAGTTACCATGGGATATTTCCGAAAAGGCCTAATAATTTAAAATATTTGTTTTTATTTTGACAGATAATTGATTTTTTTTTATTATGTTGGTTTCTCGTTTGCGAAAAGTTGTATTTTACTTGCGTTTAAAAATGACAATAAATTCACGAATTAAATCGCGATTTTAGCCACGTTTAAAAATAAAGTTTCTGAACATCATTTTCGAAAAAATCGCGACTATGGTTAAAAGTCGTAGTCACGTCTGTCGATACGACCCATAGTTTCATTATCCTAGTTACCAAACCAGATATGTGTCTATGGTATAACGGTACTTGACTTCAAAATAAAATTGCTACCCGATCTTATAACTGGCAAGCTGGTGAACAGGAGTGTATGTCAAGGATACTTACTCAAGTTCCAGTACACATCGTAAGTACTTGCTGCGTCTATTTTAGCTACCTTTCGTTTTTTTTAAATTCGCGTGTAGGTGGTTCTTACGTTTTTCGTCGCCCAGTCTTCCATACTCATAAGTACGTGGAGTCTTTTAAAACATACAATTGGAAAATTCAGTCAACTTTTTCATTTTTTTTATATACGTAATATCTTTATAGAATGGATACACCGAATTTTGAGAAAGTAATGTCAAAAATATCATAGAGTATTGGTTGTCATCATTTATTCGGGCCATTAATTGATAAACTGTAAAAAAAATTCCAATTAGACCATGTAAAATCACAAAAAATCGTGTCCGATAAGATTATATATGTAGCGAGTTAGCTCATGTTGACTATTTTTAATATATTTTGGTTATCTTTTTTAAGTTGGCCGCAATATGATTAATTAAACAACATGTATCACATCGTATCGATAAATAAAACAACCAAAACATGTGTTTATACATTTAATAGGTTCTAATCGAGGATCTTAGTGCAAATAATTTAAAAAAATAAAGAGATACACTTACATGTGTTTAGATGAAACATTACATACTGGAAAAGTTCAAATGAGTCATATAAAGTGAATCATAACTTCCGAAGTGTATCTTGGCTCGAGATGTGAGAACATGCACAAAAAAACCAGTATGTAGGCTATTATAATCTTAAGCGGAAATTGCTATTCTATAGCCACTTTCAGATAGTTAACCATTCTTACCGGATATGAAAATATCGAAAGTAATTCCAAAATACAAAATTGGTGATATAAAATGAAACTTCCGTCCGATATATTTGACATAAACTGTTGCAAAAATCAAGGGGAAAAAAATGAAACTTGTCATACTCAACTTTTCAATTAACGTTTCAACAAACATCAAGATATTTGATATCTTATCAGGGAATCTAAGTACAAACACAAAGCGTCGCCTTCTGAAAAACGGTGGCGTTGACAAAGATTGCCAATTTAAAGAAAATCGCTTTACACAATAAATTAATTGAATGGCAGTGGTTAAATGTTCATGAACTGGAGCCGAAAAGGTACTTTTTACGAATCAAAAGTAATCGGAATTAGTACAGCTAAGACTTATGATGGGACAGGGACTACGTTACGTGGAAAGAGTAAAAATGTTTTGAAATTTGATATTTGACAAATTTGACTGTACACGATTTGTAGACAAAAGTGAAAATAATCCATTTAACATTTTCACCCAGATTCGTTTTTTTTTGTTTCAAAAAGAAAGGAAAATAAAATCAATATAAAATATAAACAACTTTGGAAAAGAGTCGAAAAAAATATAATTAAATGAAATTTTAAATTTGAATACAGTACAGCAGAATTATATAAAGGGTAGGGGGAATACTTCGTCGCCTTTTTCCCGGTAGATGGCGTTACATTCTTATGTCTCAGTAACCATTGACCGGGCAATACTTATGTGTGTTTGAAAGGTGACATTTTAACTTGCACTTTGACATACAAAACATTAAAATCGGTGAAGTAAATGAAAAGTTACAACATTTTAAACATGGAGATAAATAATGGAAAAAACGCGGCTCAGGCTTGCGGAAAAATTTGTGCTGTTTAAGGAGAAGGTGTTTTATCAAAATCAGCAGCAAAGAAATGGTTCGCGTGCTTTCCTTCACTGGCAAAGACGATGAAATCATGCAGAAAATTGAAAAAGATCGGCATTTAAGCAGCCATCCAATTGGTAAAGAACTAAATATTGATCACAATAAAGTTTTAAACCATTTAAAAATGGTAGGATATAAAAAAAGCTTGACGTTTGGGTGCCACATGAATTAACAGTTAAAAAATTTAGTGCACCGGATTTCTATCGACGAAACGCTGCTGAAACTTAACGAAATCGAGCCATTTTAAAGCGAATGATTATTGGTGATGAAAAGTGGATAAGATACGACAACGTTGTGCAAAGATCATGGTCCAAACGAGGTGAAGCTTCCCAAATCGGTTTAGTCATTTAGGAGGAGTTCATTTAGAATTTCTTTGAGTGGATGGGCACACATTTCTTCTAACTATTTGATGAGAGGTTAAAATTTAATTTTCATATCTTTGCATTTTTTTACTGCAGAAGATTCCGTTTCTCATCATAATGGCTTAAGGAGCAAAAAGTTGGCTTCTTCGACCAATAATACTTCTATAACTATGTTAGCAACACCTGAAAATGTAAATATACAACATAAATCATGGACATAGTTCGTTCATCACCGCTTCCAAATAAGATATTTTTCTGAATTAGTTATATTCAACCGATCTTGTTTTTTAAAATCTGCGATAGAAAATATCACACATCCAGCTAAAAATAACGGCCTATTAGAACAATTTGGTAGCTCATTAGCAAAGTCAACCGGGGCTTCAAAAACAGGTTGGAATGTTGCGTTGTTTCGAAGGTTTATATACGCTTAATTAAGCAAATTTGTGAATCGCCTATGCCTTTTTTTGTTGGTAAATAATCCATTCCCATAGCCTCGTACAACGGAAGCCCTTTTCTTTGATTCAAATAACTTCCGCCACTGCCAAATTCGAGTCATTTATGGATCTCCCGGAAATTTTTATTGAGTTAAAATAATCTTTATGACAGTTACACCTCCTTTTTTTAGAAATGTAACACATTCGGAGAATTGTTGTAAGTAAATTCCTTATTCAAAAGAGAACGCGATCAAAAATTGACAGAATACTACTCAGAATATTACTCAGGTCTAGCCTTCAAGTAACGAACTAAATCTATTTATACTTAAAGGTTGGGAAATACTGAAAACTTATTTCCGAAGAATTGATACGAACTATTGTGTTTTATAGAAGGACAAAAATTTATTAATTGGCTTTGAGTGTCCTTTGGTTTCGAAAGGATGCGAAGTTCAACGTTTGTCTAATCAGCGGCATTGTTGTATTTTTATATAATGACCATTTAAGATCGAGATTATGCAAACCATCGAAAATGAACTTCAAAAATAGTTGTATGGCAGACGTGTCCACAAATTTTTTTCAGGGATCTATTTTTTGATGTTAAAAGTATTGGTGCACTCAAGTAAGCTGATCATTTTATTTTCGATTTTGGATTATTCTCAGTCAATTAAATTACTCGAAATTTAAAAAAATCGACCAGTCGATCGCTATCGACCTCATGAACACCTCTGGTGTATAATAGGATACGGTGCTACAAAGCAGAATAGCCATTTGAACTAAATTACATTCCGCAACTAATCGGAAGTTTCCATCTTTAAAAATGAAAATATTGAACGATGTTTATTTTATATCAATTTTAAAAATTAACCCGCCGATGGCCATTCTTTTAGTACGGATGAAATATTCATTTCACGGTTTATTCATGACGTTTTTTTACTATTACCAATTATTATTACCCCCGGTCTATTACTCCCATTTTGTTCCAAATTTTTATAACAACATTTTAAAGTTTCTCCAAATTTGAAAATTTGTAATCTGGAGGCTTAGACAACATTTATGAACATACAAAATAATCGAAACGATTGTAATCGGCCTTCGACAAAAACCAATCAAGTTATCATTACACCACCAACGCAGGATTCTGGAATATTGAAATGTGCCTTTTGCCATCCAGGGTGGCCAAACTCCTAGCAGACCAAACCGGGACAAACAACTTCTCATCAGAGAATATACTTTTATCCCCATAGCAAGCTAAAATATGTTTGGATCTTTCAAGGCGTTTTTTTAGGGTTCAACTCCATTAACTTTACTTTTTTTTAAATGTTTTAGTTTTAGATTATCTTTGAATATCTTTTGTTAACATATTCACGCTTGATCAGCAATTTTGTAGCTGCTTCTTTTGCAGATCGAGCGGCATCGCGGTGAACTCTCTCTTTCTCTGTCTGATAACTTTAATATTTACTGGGGTACGTTTACGTTCCATTCTTAGGCGGTCATTAATAGTACTTGTTTCATGAATACTCCGTCGTTTTTTGGAGTTTTAAAATTATCTTCTTGAGATCTTCTTCTGAAATTATTTTAATATTATTTTTCAATATTACGGGTGATTCATTTAGAAGTACTTTTTTCAGTAGGAATTTTATGGCAGATCACATGTGAGTCGTGTCAAACAGTTATGGTATTTTTGTTCAGTATTGTTTGATATTTCGTCATGGAAAGACTTATCCCGCACAGCGTCTATAAATTATTCAGCAGTATTACGAAAATCAGCGTTCTACGAACAATGTGTTTCGTGCGCTTAGAGCAACTTATGATCCACATAATCGATCAATTTTCATTAATGGATAATGCGCTACCAAATAGACCACATCAATCACGTAGTGATGAAAATATATCGGCGGTAAAATTGCCGTATTTGGGCTGAAGGCCAACTCGGAGAGGTTCAAAAGAGCTACCATTACATCAAGACAAAACAACGGGTTGGTGCAGTGGTTTTTGGCCTGGTGGAATCATCGGTCCATATTTTTTCAAAAAATAAGGCCGGCCGGAACGTAACTGTGAATGGCGCCCATTATCGCGCTATGATAATGGACTATTTGCTGCTTGAAATTGAAGCCCGTGATCCCGACGCAAATGTCGTCGTTGTTCCAACAAGACGGCGCTACTTGCCATACAACCCGCGAAACCATGGTTTTATTGGCAGAATAATTCGGCGAACAGTTAATTTCACGCTTCGGACCAGTGGAATGGCCACTTAGACCATGTGTAATCACCTTTAAACTTGTTCCTCTGGGGCTACGTAAAGTCCAAAGTCTACATGGATAATCCTGTTACGATTGAGGAATTAAAAGCCAACATTACTCGCGTCATTGGCCAAAAACCACTCGGAATGCTCGAACGCGTCATCGAAATTTGGAACTTCACAATGGACCATAATAATATTTAAAAAATAAATGTAAAGAATGGTTCTTTTTTATGATAATAAAGATTGCTCGATAAAATTGAATTTTTTTATTTTATTTTTTATTTTTGAAAAAGTACCTCAAAATGAATCACCTATTTTACTTTCCTGCTCGAAATTTCTATTAAGACTAATTTGAATTTCATACTTGTTTGACCTGATATATTAGAACGATATATCATCGATAAACAGTTGTATCGGAATATTATTATCACGGTACAGATGTATCTTATATAACTTCCCCATACAGCATAGATACATTCTTATCATCTTAGTTGGTCTACAATCTGTGCAAATATTAACAATTTAGCGGGTATTATCAATAAAATAAGATAAAAGGATAAACAAAGTTTTGCACTGTCTAATGTCTATATAAATGACAAAAAGAAAAAATACAACTCCAATGGGGGAAAAATGTGTGTATGGAGAAGGAACCAGAGGTTCTTGGATTATAAAACCGAGGTGTGGTGTGCTTCGGCTTACTAGGTGAGTAGTCGTAAGAAGCAAAACGGTAGTAATGAGGTTATTCTAGCCGAATAAAGAAGCCTAGGCTGAATCAGCTTCATGAAGTAATACCAATTTATCAGAAATGAGAATTTGAACAGAAAGGGTCCGATACTTTCACATGTTTGGTACTGGTTCACATGTTGAGCCGTATCGATGTTCCTATTCCGCCCAGAAGAAAAACAACACACACACAGCCACATGAAGAACTTTATGTTAACGGCTTTTTCGGAATTATACCACTATGGCGATTCCGAAATTATTAACTCTCTTTTTTCCCGAGTAGCCTAACGGTACTGTTAAATTGCCGATTGAGATCTAGTTCATATGATTGTCAACAAGTGACGTATAAAGCAAATGACTCGGATCGGATTTTCCTAATTTTCTTATTCAATTCTGATTATGACCGATTGCTAAAGCACTAGTCTCTAAGTTGGTGAAAATGTGATTCTATACAACGATGTTTTAACCAAACTCAATGAAGTTAGACCGGGAGGGGAAATATATTTATAATTAAATCAGAGTGGAATATATTCCCTAAATCACATTTCTTTTTCATTCAACAAATCAAATAATGTCATGATCGGTTTAAGGCCGTCACATTCCAAATATCATTCTTAACCATGATCGTTTAAGCATCTTACCCTTTTTCATTTAATACTGCAGTTATTACCTTAATCGTTTAAAACTTGAACTGACATAGTAGGGTAATATGAAAAATGGCGAATAATGTTCGGGGGTAAATTCTCGGAGGGATGACCGATGGCGATTGTAATGGAGAGAGTAGACTAATAGCATGAGTAATTTCCGGGGAGGGATAAAGTCCGAGGGTAATATTCTAAACCTATTGATATGCTGCCTAAAAATAATCTTATCTGACATTCTTAAACATGATACAAAATAATTTGAACACAAATGCAGCATCAAGGTCTCCGGGTGTTAGCATCCTTTAACATAAAATAAACCTATTTAGAATTTATGTATCGCCTAACATGAAGTTTCTGCATGTTTGCATTTTCGGGGCAGACCAACTGACATGGTCTTCACTTCCTTCGCGTGAA
Organism: Nephrotoma flavescens; assembly: GCA_932526605.1. Lineage (NCBI taxonomy): Eukaryota > Metazoa > Arthropoda > Insecta > Diptera > Tipulidae > Nephrotoma > Nephrotoma flavescens. The sequence continues at coordinate 266,953,709 of OW052221.1, read as the reverse complement.
TAGGCTGTTGATTCAACATTATTTATCCGTTTGGATCCCCTTCCATATGAAGGCTCTTATTTTTAAGCAGACCAAACCTATGATACGAAATTATGTAGAGGAAAAAAATAATCGCCGCTGTTCGATGGAGTATTTTGAAATATGTATCGTTCGGTAACCTCATTTCAATATTTATATCGAATTGATTCACAAGAGTTGATTGTTCAATAGTATGTATACATGTATAAAATATTATCTAAAAACGTAAGTGTTCTTCACTGCAAGTTTTCTCCAAAAAAAATTTCTGCCAAATCGTCCACACTTATAAAGTTCAAGTGATTTATTTATGATCTGATAAAGAAACGTTTACACAACGGTACTTAAAAATAGACTTCTTATCACCTGAAGAATGATAACCATTTTGTTTTATTTGCTCGAACGCGCAATAATTACGTACATAGGCACGCTATGGCAACTTTATAATAATATTTTGCTTCCGCACAATCGAACTCTTAGAGATTTATTTATTATTGATTTATAGAATCTTAGACACATTATTATTTAAGAAGTAAACAATACATCTTTATATATGCATGTTTTAGTAGAATTTGCAAAAAAATCAATTTTTAAAAACCGGATTGTCCGTTTAAAACCACCTATGTACGTTTTATTTATAACTGGTTACTCGATTAATACTCGAATTTTATAGTAGCTGCATTTTTAATCAGACAGAGATTAATTGAAAAGTCCAACCGTTAAATGACCTCCGCTCGTCCTCGGATTTCTGACCTAAGAAGAAGTACGAATTTTCTTTAGGTATGGTGAAACTAGTGGCAAACTCACTCAGTAGCTATATATATCCTGATAGTTTGTTACTGTAAAAGGTAATTCTTAGGTGTTACTACGCCTCTACCACAGCCTTCTGGTTTATTTCTTAGACCAAGCTAACTTCCATACATTTAAAACAGGCTACTTCGCTAATCAAAATTTTCTTCTGGAACTATTCTTCTCAGTCCCACCTCCCACGGTTACAAAAGTGTGGCAAATGTAATTTATTATAGGCATTTAAAAATTTTAGCTCTTTTAACCACATAGCGTAGAATTAAGTTAAGGAATATTCCAAAATATTACCCAAGAATAATTTTATTCGCTTGAGCCAAATTTAATGGAGGAAATTGCCCGACTCAACAAAATTCGTCAAAAAAATTCAGCGAGCGTCAATAGAACGTCAGACAAGATAACAACGTGAAAACGGGTTCTGATATTCTTCTGTGGTTTTATGTTTTCACAGCTCTTTCTCCACTAGGTCCGAGCATCGTACGAATTGCTTAGCGTTCGAACTAGGTTTTGGATGTGCCCTCGAAATTAAATTTGACAACAATCAACGACTTGTAGATGTTAATTTTGGACTGCCGCGAAATGTTGAGGATATCTACCTGTGGTGTTGGATGTTATATCTACGGAAAGTGGTCTTACTCGTATATTCGGTCTCTGTTTCGCCAACCTGAAGGCCAATTTGATGACGTTATCATTACACCATGTAATGGCGTTGATGACTCAAACCTAGTGGTTTAACTTGTGTCTATCTTATTGGCGATACTCTAAAATTATTTAAGAAACCTATTTCTAAATGCTAAATTGCAGAATTTGATCTAAAACGTCTTTTTCATACAAGATTCGTTACAATTAGTTTGAGTCGAAAGTTGTGATGTTTTGCAAAATGCGATATATAGTTTACAAAACGCCTGTATTGAATAAATGAGAGTTCTTAAATATGGCCAAACTATCCGAAGCGCGAGTAATTTTTAATCAATTATGAATTATGGTAATTCAACAGAAACCAGAATTAACAGACTAATGTAAGAAGGAGCTAGTACTTGTTTAACGCATTCAACAATTTGGTATGATATTTTATATGTAACTGGATTCTTGAATACGTTTTAGATGTTTTGCAATTTCGACAACTGGAATTGGTTTTTATTGTTAAATATGCTGAAATTCAGCACGTTTATTGAAAATCGTATTAAAAAATGTGCATAACTTTTCTAGCATGGCTAAATTATGAAACTACAAGCTTTTTCGGGCGCTAATTTCATTACGAGTAATACCGTAGACAGACACAAAATTTATCGCGATTTTCAGTTACCTAGATTGAAAATAAAATTATAAAAATCGTAATAAACAAATTGTGGTGACAGACAGTAACCGGATTTTTGCGAGTGTGCCAAATTTATCAGGATAGATTGCATTTATCTAGTTATGAAAACTTAATAATTCTGTTTTGAAAAAATCGTGTACAGACAGACAGGCAGAAATACCTTAATAATCTAGATAACGAAGTTATCTAGTTTGTGTCTGTCTACGGTATAAACGTATTCAAAAATCCAGTTACGTATAAAATATCATACCAAATTATTGAGTGCGTTAAACAAGTACTAGCTCGTTCTTATATTAGTCTGTTAATTCTGGTTTCTGTTGAATTACCATAATTCATAATTGGTTAAAAATTACTCGCGCTTCGGATAGTTTGGCCATATTCCAGAACTCTCATTTATTTATTACAAGCGTTTTGTAAACTATATCGAATTTTAAGCATTAGAATTGATTTTAGAAAGAGGTGTGTCGCTCGTGGAAACCAAATACAAATTGTCGATTTGTTTTCCTACGCGTTGTTTCCTTAATATTTTTAATTCGTCTAATAACCCTTTTCCTCAGTTCATTAACTATCAAAATTGAAATATCCCCAATTAGCCATATTTATCTAATTTCGTTAGATGGCTTACAAAAACATATTTATAAGTTCGTACGAATCGCTGTCTTATTAATATTGTTTGAAATACGATTTACTGTCAGTTTATCGTGAACAATTTATCGTGAGCAATTTATCGTAGAACAATTTATCGTAGAACAATTTATCGTGGAAACAATTTATCGTGGAATCAATTTATCGTGGAGCAATTTATCGTAGAACAGTTTATCGTGGGCAATTTATCGTGGATAATTTATCGTATAACAGTTTATCGTGGACAATTTATCGTAGAACAGATTATCGTGGATAATTTATCGTAGAACAGTTTTATGCGTGGTATTTCAAAATTTAGTGGGAGTCTAATGATTTTTGACAGAAGTTCTGGAATATGGCCATGTGGGACGAAACTCGGTAGTTTCTTAACCGATTATAATGGGATTGGGTATGTTGGTTGGAAATGGGATTATTGAATGATTTTTGGAAGAAGTTCTGGAATATGGCCATGTGGGACGGAACTCGGTAGTTTCATAACCGATTATGAAGGGATTGGGTATGTTGGATGGAAATGGGATTATTGGATGATATTTGGAAGAAGTTCTGGAATATGGCCATATGGGACGGAAATCGGTAGTTTCTTAACCGATTATGATGGGATTGGGTATGTTGGATGGAAATGGGATTATTGAATAATTTTTGGAAGAAGTTCTGGCATATGGCCATGTGGGACGGAACTCGGTAGTTTCTTAACCGATTATGATGGGATTGGATATGTTGGATGGAAATGGGATTATTGGATGATTTTTGGAAGAAGTTCTGGAATATGGCCATGTGGGACGGAACTCGGTAGTTTCATAACCGATTATGATGGGATGGAATATGTTGGATGGAAATGAGATAATTGAATGATTTTTGGAAAAAGTTCTGGAATATGGCTATGTGGGACGGAACACGGTAGTTCCATAACCAATTATGATGGGATTGGGTATGTTGGATGGAAATGGGATTATTGAATGATTTTTGGAAGAAGTTCTGAAATATGGCCATGTGGGACGGAACTCGGTAGTTTCATAACCGATTATGATGGGATTGGGATACTGTTAAAGTTAGCTGAAAGTTTCCAGTCGAAAGATAATGCAGATAGTGTCTTGAATACAGCAAAAATCAGTCACGAACTCGAAGTTAGGAGAATTTAGGATCGGGTTATATCATTCGGGTGAAGGAGAAAATATTTCAGTTTATAGGAATTTAAAAACCGATAAGAGCGAGATTATAAAGAGAGTTTAACTTTCGGCTGAAATAGTCAAGACACTATCTGCATTATTTCGGCTGGAAACTTTCGGCTAACTTTAACAGTATCCCAATCCCATCATAATCGGTTATGAAACTACCGAGTTCCATCCCACATGGCAATATTCCAGAACTTCTTCCAAAAATCATCCTAAAATCCCATTTCCATCCAACATACCCAATCCCATCATAATCGGCTAAGAAACTACTGAGTTCCGTCCCACATGGCAATATTCCAGAACTTCTTCCAAAAATCATTCAATAATCCCATTTCCATCCAACATACCCAATCCCATCATAATCGGTTAAGAAACTACCGAGTTCCGTCCCACATGGCCATATTCCAGAACTTCTTCCAAAAATCATTCAATAATCCCATTTACATCCAACATATTCCATCCCATCATAATCGGTTAAGAAACTACCGAGTTCCGTCCCACATGGCCATATTCCAGAACTTCTTCCCAAAATCATTTAATAATCCCATTTTCATCCAACATACCCAATCCCATCATAATCGGTTAAGAAACTACCGAGTTCCGTCCCACATAACCATATTCCAGAACTTTTTCCAAAAATCATCCAATAATCCCATTTCCATCCAACATACCCAATCCCATCATAATCGGTTAAGAAACTACCGAGTTCCGTCCCACATGGCCATATTCCAGAACTTCTTCCAAAAATCATTCAATAATCTCATTTCCATCCAACATACCCAATCCCATCATAATCGGTTAAGAAACTACCGAGTTCCGTCCCACATGGCCATATTCCAGAACTTCTTCCCAAAATCATTCAATAACCCCATTTCCATCCAACATACCAAATCCCATCAGAACCAGTTAAGAAACTACCGAGTTCCGTCCCACATGGCAATATTCCAGAACTTCTTCCAAAAATCATTCAATAATCCCATTTCCATCCAACATACCCAATCCCATCATAATCGGTTAAGAAACTACTGAGTTCCGTCCCACATGGCAATATTCCAGAACTTCTTCCAAAAATCATTAAAGAATCCCACAAATTTTTTGATACCACGCATAAAACCTTTCTACGATAAATTGTCCACGAAAAACTGTTCTACGATAAATTGTCCCACGATAAATTGTGTCCACGGTAAATTGTGTCCACGATAAACTGTTCTACGATTAAATGTTCACGTTAAATTGAAACACGATAAATTGTTTACGATAAAGAGACCGTCACCCTTGAAATACTCTTTGTGATATTTTGACAGGAAATTCAAGGATCCAGGTTCCGTTTGCTCCAAATTATACTTAACTACTTTGCAATTAAACGTACAGTATTGATCAACTACCCTTATGCCAGTGTAAATTTATTCCGCTCAGAAGAATAATTAGTCAATTTGCAAGTTCCCAATTTCGGAGGCAATCCTTTAACATAATACCCTACTTAGAGAGCGTAAGAACAGCAAACTAATTTCCATTGTAGCAGCAGCATACGTACCCGAATGCCCCGATACAACAAAAAAATGGGTGAAACTTGGGATTAATCAATATCTTGGTTTTGCCAAACAGTCTGAAATGAGAACAATTTTAAAAAATGGTTTCCATACGTTACTTTTGGTAATGATAATGATTATTTGCATGGTCGTCTTACTTTTAGTAAGATCCATCGGAAGTTTAGCATCTTCGATAAAACTAATATGTTGAAATACTATAAAGTAAATTTATTAGCTCTGAATTCTAATTATTTTAAACGTTTTAATCCTGAAGCAATGATGATTCAATAATCATGTAAGTTTCTGTAATGCACAGAAGGTGAATTGAAGAATGCCAATGCAGCTATTTGAGAAAATTATAAATACTGCAAAACATTTTATAAGTGTTCAAGTCCTATACGAACGAAAACACAACTGCCACGCAATTCTTGTTCAATTGTTGTTAAATTTTTAATATTGAAGAGATTTAATTTAAGCTACCCGATTCAATGCCATTTAAAACATGTGACTAATATTACGCACTTGGTGAGAATTCTTCCTGCGAACACTTGAAAATCCTGTTTCTAATTCTGTAAGATCGATTAAATGTTTTTGTTTGTCGCTAAGATTCTCACTTATCATAGTGAATACCAAAATAAAAAAAATTACACTGCGACAAGCACATAAATTTATAAAAATATCCAAAAATTTAACATCTTCTACTAATGTTATTAAAACATTATTTAAGACAATTTTTGAGTTTAATTCCTTAAATCGGTCTCAACAAATGAGACACACAGCCACAGAGATGAACAAAGTGGGTTTAAATTTGCATTTGACCGACCAAACAGCATAGTGATTAAAACTTTGGCGTTTGGATCGGGAGGTACCAGATTCGAATCACGATAGGGGCAGGATCGAAAGCAAATTTTCATCTACAGATTACGATCTGTGATGAAATGAAAAACATGTATGACCCCCTGTCGGACTGCAAAACTCGTGAGCCGACCCATCATCCATGTCAGTATAGGGTGGCATGGAGCTATGCAATGTGCAGATGTTGATGAAAAGCGGACCTATAGCCGCTCAAAATCACTGTGCGATCAATGTTTTTTTCTTTCGATTAACAAGGTTGTCAGCGATTTTCGATCATGTGAGTTAGGTTTCAGTTTCTTGTATCTGTGGTCGAGTAATAGAATTTCAAAATTTTGTTTTAACACCCATTGATATTCTTTCTCGAATAATAAAAGTTTCAGAAATTTTCGATCATGGGACCCGGGGTCTTACATTAAATACTAATTCAAAATAACCTTCAAACGTCTCTGTGCGATCCGAGAATTAATGAATTTTAAAATTTTATATTATTACTACTGACCTACCACACTTACAGCTCTCTCAGATAACAAAATTATCAGATTTCTGGACGTGATTTAGAATGATCAGTTTCTTGAATCACACGCCAGTTAAAATCCACTTCAATCATTTCATTGTGAAGAATTTTAGGTACGGATGTGGATTAGTAAGATGAGACTGCTCTCTTACATCAAATCCTAATTCAGAACCACTTTATGCTGTGTGCCTCAGGTCGATTTTTCCGACTAAATTGTGAACTAAATTTTTCGATGTGACCTTACGCTATTCGCCGCCAAAACAAATGAAAAGTCTCTTCGCGAAGTAACTTTTCAATTTAGTTGTCAAATGCCATTATTTGGTATTTAATGCAAATGTGTTATTGCATACAAATTTGGACACATTTTTAATTGACACTTTTTTTAATTTTTAAACATTTCGTTTCGACACTTTTTTTAATTTTTATACATTTGCAAATAATGCAACTTCCATAATATCTTCCATTGTTTTAATTTAATTTAATATTTTCTTTATCCTTGAAAAGTCGACAATTTAGTATTTCGATAGTCAGGCACAGCTTGTTTTTTTATGTTACTGTCACATATGAATGTTTATTGTGAATTACTGAGCAATTTAGTTTAGTTCATAATTTAATCGAAAAAATCGACCTGAGGCACACACCATTAGATCAAGTCTGTGTGAATCGTAAGGGCCTAATTAAATTGTTCACTTCTCAAATTCGATTAAACAGTGAGTTGTTCTTTGTAAGTAGGATGAATTTGAAAACTTTGACATTTTGATCTTGTAAAATTTAAACTACTGACTCCTGAAAATATCCATTGGTAAAATATCATTTGCTTTTCTATTATGTATTATTATACCAAAGTCGAAACATTTTTCCAGTTATTGAGTTTGCTGCCGGTAGATTATGGTTATGTGCTTGAGGTAATGAAACGCAGGAATAATTCATATTCTGAGTTATCGCTGAGTGAATAATCAACAATGTTTTCTAAGATAAATCGACCATAAGGAATTCAAATTTTAATCAAAATTGTTTCAGAGATGTACACAATTTGAACTTTATACTTCATTGTAAGGTTCTAAACACAAATCTCTCAACATCTTATACAAAGCTCTATCAACCATAGGATGGTTTTGTTGGGTTGCTACTTGCAATCGAAATTTATATTCAATATTTATTGTTAATTTTTGTTTTTTGTTAATATTTATTGTTTGGTATATTCGACAATGTTTTATAAGTAGATTATCCATCGAGAGTATTATGAATGTTTTAAAATTTTAATAAGCTTTGTTTGAGACCCCAAACGTGCGCATGACTCTGACTTCGCTCTTATAGAGGAAAATTCTATTATATGTAGAGAGATGATAAAGGTTTGCTCACGTACCAGAATCCCATAACTAGATACCAAGCAAACCACACATATTTTATTTTCCCTACCTTCCAGAATTGAGCCCAGTTCATACTTACAATTAGATTACTATATGTTACTTTAAACTTCGAAATGTATATGATAAATCCACTATATTTTTATTAAATGTTTGATAAACGCAATTCGTCTAAGGTATGTTAATATGCGTTCGAAAAGAAATTTGAAACCGACATCTGTCACACCAACTTGTGAAATATTAATAACGTAATTAACTTGAATCGTAATTGGCGCGCTTATACTTCTACATCGTTGTATTTTTTAACATTGAACTTGACCTTCGCGCCACAATATTGTCATGATCATGATTCAGCGAAATAAGTCTCATTAGCACAGTCGTCAATGTTGATTGGGCGGGCGCGTTACTTTAATATTGCGCACAAGCAATTTACGTTTAACTTCCAGTTTGTTTGTAGACAATAATAGTGTGATTATCATAATTTAGATGTAATTAACGTGGACGTTTAAAATATCAATATTTTTAAAATTTGATTCGTATATATATACTGTCCTACCCGATTTGAATGTTCGAGTGATATAAACAATTTATTTTTATCATCACAAATCCAATTTATGTATAATCTCGTATATATTGTCGCTCGACCTAAAAATAGAAAAAATACTGGTCGATGTCCGCTGCCATGTACTTACAATTTTATTACATATGATAAATCGAAAAATGAGGTAATTAAACTGCGATAAAATATATGTATGGTAATATCGTATGCAGTTCAATAAAAAGTAAGCAATTATTTAAAATTTTATAAATTTAATTAGATAGCAAAAAGAAGACCTATCCACAAACGCATCGGTATTGGCCTATACGTATTGGAATGTTGAGGGTATGTATGGCTGAAATAAAGAAACGATTGAGACCAAAATTAGGCAATCAAATCAAACCTTGCCAACTGACCTTTAGCGAAATTCATGATAAAAATCCTAGAACAGTTAGCTCCTAACCTATGATAAGAATAAAATGATTTTGTTTTAAAAACCCATGAGTATATCAGCAGTTTATTTTTCCCTATAGGGATCACGCAATCCCTCTCAAATATTATGATACTTTAATTTACCAATGTCAAAATAGAATCTAAAAATAGGAAATGAATGGAGCCGATAGTTATTCTTCTGATAATACTAGAAATTTGTACAATACGATCTTCGATGTACTTTAGGAAGTATGTTCGATATTTTAATGCTTTCACACTTTTACTCACACGACGCCAGTATCATCCAAAAAACTAAATACGAATTTATTTTACTGTGAAGAATATTATACAGGGTGCTTTTTAAAGGTTCGCATGTTTAAGTTGGCAACATTGTTTTATTTGATAACCGATTTGACAGCTGACATTTGCTTTGTCATTAGTTTCATTTGCCATTTCATAATGAATAGGCTCACGCTAGAGCAACGCTTGCAAATTGTTGAAATTTAGTGTCAAAATAATGTTTCTGTTCGCCAAACTAATCGTGCATTATGTCCATTTTACGGCCGCCATAATCGTCTATCAGAGAGCGGGTAATTCGGTTAACTATGAATCGTTTTCGCATATCCTTTTTCTCACAACCAATTTGCAAAATACTCTAATTCAAAAATATGAAATGGGGTACGGAAAAATTTTAAATTTATGAAGCATTTTTAGTTCGATCGATACGCGAGATTAAATAAATTTTTGAAATTTGTACAGCATTTTCATATCGACCTCCATACCCCTGATATCGCATTGCTTTCCCGGTTCCGTCCAGCTAAGGAGAAATCGTAAAGTGTAGAATTTGTGTGTGTATATACTGCGCATTCACACAATCTTAAACAGTAGTCGTCGGCGGGTCTCCAAAACAACAAAAACAGTTTGTTTCGAAAACAAATCATTCTAAAAATAAAACTTAGACGAATTTTGGTGAAAACCAGTTTATAAAAAATCTTCACTTCCGAATATACTAAGTCAACCGCCTGGCCTCTTCATAAATCCCGTAGAATACAAAACACTCGCAAAAAACAAGAAAATTCCTACGAAAAAGTTTCATTACAAAAACCGGCAAATACGCCAAACCAACAGAAAATCAACAGGAACCATTCCTCTTCCAAATCCAATCCAAAACATTCTCGCGCCTACCAGGCCTTTTGTCCAAAACATATGCAAGCAAGAACAAGTTCCCACAAAAACTGTTTCTATGAAAATAAGTCATTTGCAGAAAATGACCAGGACTAGCCTTGCTACAATTTCAACATAAAATCGACCCATTCCTAACCGACTCCCTCGCAAAATTCGGATGCTATATAAAAATACTGGCAAAACCGAAAAACCTCCAATGGAAGTGGTCACATCTGGTGGGCCGCCAATACCCCACTTGAACCTCCCAACACATGAAAAATGCCCAAGTATGAAGCTTCATCAAAATTGGTCAATCCACTTGGGCTGCAAAGAGGACACAGTCAGACATCACATCGAAAACTGAGCCCCCACATTTCCATTCTTCCATACTTACCCCTATAAAAGAAAGAATTTTTTATTAAAACTAATCCAAAAATTGTTCACCTATACCAACAAAACCTTAATTTAGGAGTACCCCAATTTAGGAATTTTGGCCTGGCCACTCATTATGATAATCTGCACCCAGTAAGACGTCGAATAGTGCGTACCAACCCAGCAATAGACGCTGTACAGCATATCATTGAGGAAGACCCAAACCAATCAATTTGACGTCATTCTCAGCAACTGGAGATGTGTCCATCCACTTTATGAAAGATTTTATCTAAGGCTCTTGGATTACGTGCTTACAAAATTCAACTTGTGCAGGAATTAAACAGCCATGCGACCATGGTACACGCCGCCAATTCGGCCAATTGATGTTGATTTTCCAAACAAAATTTTGTTCAGTGATGATGCTCACTTTTGGTAGAATGTGTACGTGAATAAACAGAATTGTCGGATTTATAGTGAAGATAATCCACAAGGCTTACATCCAGAGAAACCCACTGTTATGGGGCGGCGAAATCATTGGTCCATATGTTTTCAAAAACGATGATGGGCGGAATGTTACAGCCAACGGTGAGCAATATAGAGACGTGATTTTTAACTTTTTTGTACCCCGATTGGCTGGCGTAAATCTTGCTGATATGTGGTTCCAACAAGGCGATGTCACATGCCACACAGTGCGGGATACAATTAGTTTACTCAATGGCCACTTGTCTCCAGTCACTTGTCTACGCCGATAAACCAAAGACGATTGAAACACTTGGAACACAACATTCAGCGAGTTATTAGCGAGATACGGCTGCAATTGCCGCGAAGTGTGTGAGAATTATGGACATCCAGATTACGCCATCTACGCGCAAGCCGCAGCGGCCACATAGTCAAAATCATATTCAAGCATTAATGGCATAAAATTATCTATGCAATAAAGCTAGTTTCACTGATATTCAAAATGTTTTTCTATTAATTTTAATTTAAAACTGTGAACCTCTAGAAAAACTCCCCTTTATTAGATTACACAGAAGAGATTTTCTGTTCTTAATGTAAGTTCCAGCTTTGTAACCATTTGGATCTCTCTCTCTCTCTCTGGCCCATATCCCATCAAGGGGTTTTGCCGCCTCAAATGAGGTTTCATAATCATATTTTCATTTCGGATAATGAGTGATTAATTCATTGATCCTAAACCAGCCGTGAAATATTTTCCTTGTCACCACCGGGAATCGAACCCGGGACCTCCGGTCGCTGGAGCAAGCATGCTGACCACTTTGCCACCGTTTGGATCATGACGAAATATTTGATAGATGTATGTGTTTAGTAGCTTCGATTAAATCTACAATTGCACCATAAACGAGGATTTCCTTTCAACTAATATAAAACTGTTGTATTGTGTGCAATTATAAATCTGTCCACAATGTGTTCATAGTGCAGCTGCTTACACACTTACTGCGTTCATTAATGCAATTTTTCTTTTTGAACCGTGTGCAGTGATCGGATCATCCCATTCAAAGATTTCCATCCAATTTAAAGCTAAATTTTAAGACCTACTAAGTGTTTTCACACATTTAACATTTTGATCGATTTTCTATCGATTCTATCGGGTTGTCGTAATTGCTACTTTTTGTTGTTGTTCTACTCGTACACATTTATAATTTTGATGCAACAATTTATACATTAATGTTTGTTATTTTGATAGAAAATTTGTCAAAATTATTTTGCCTTGAAAGTCGTGAGTCGAGTAGTTAAAGCGTCGGCATTTGAATCGGGAGGTACCGGGTTCGAATCTCGATAGGGGCAGGATGCAAAGTGAAATTTCATCAACAGATTACGATCTGTGGTGAAATGTTACACATCTATGACTCCCTGTCGGTGTGCAAAACCCATGGGCCGAGCCGTTCGTCCTCGAGTTGGCCGAGATGCGTAAAGTAAGGACACAAACCGCATAACCGTGAAAGAGCAGGGTGAGCCTTGAGCTTCAAAACAGATCGCATAGTTAACAATAAAAAAAAAAATGAAAGTTGCTACATAATCGGCAGCTAGTTCATAATTCAAGAAAATATGCAACAATTAAAATTTGTGATCGAAACTAAAATTTGGATCAAGTATTTCACATAAAATTTGAGATCTTGTCTATCTAGTAGTGATCTGTCAAAAATTCGTGTGTGTATTTTATTCAACTTGGGTAATTTTACTCTGCACTTTGCTTGTATACCGTCCGTGTATACTCGGTTCTCCAAAATTTACTCTGAAATAAATGTCAGTGTAAAACGAGTGTGCAAAGTAATTTAATGCTCACACCTAATATGCATACATGATTATTTGACTCTGTACAACTTTAGCTCGGTATACAAAACACCGGCGAATTTTGCTCGCTCGGTACAGAACAGACCAAATTCTTAATGATTGATGTTGGTGTAGTACATCTTGTCCTTGATAGCTCAGACTTTCTTTGTTTAGTGTAGTTATGTTCGTGCTAACAGCCCGATTGAGAGTTACTTCTTGATTTTGTTGATTCTCCCTTTGCTGCAGCCCAAATTCATTGGGCACAATCAAATGAAAATAAATATTACGGTCATCTCTAATTCTGGTTTGTTCCAAACCTGTCCTATTTCAACTATTTAGATAGACTTCCATTTCTCGCTCTTAATTTCAACGTCGGATCGCTATGATCCAGCAATTACTATAATATTTTATTACGAGAGCAGTGATGTTAACATCGATTGTGATACTTTATATCATTTTAATTTTCATTTAAATGGTAGAAATTGTATCCATACCCTGCCATCAACTACTTCACAACCATTTATGTCTAACCTTTACATTTTCTCGAAAACGTTTGAATTCCCCGTAATGTGACTATCTCTTTATCCGGGTATTGAAAGTTATGTGCGACAACGAGTTGAATTTAAAACTGAAGCACACAAACATCATTAATAAGGCAAATTTAACTCTTTAGTTTCGTCAAACCCCGGTCGAAAGGGTTTCTGGATTTTTATGCTACAAAAACTCTTTACACGACCTGCGTTAGCCCCATGCACGAGTACGACATTCAAAAATGGTCTCCATAATACAAAATCCATATTATTAGGATCAAGTCAATCAAATTCAGATTCCTTTGGGTTTCTCTTGGAGGATTACATGCTGCAAATAACTATCATTTGCTACCCTAGCTACATCGCCTAGAACAAATTAAATTTTAACAAGAATTTTCAAACCTTCCTTGAAAATACTAATTTTAACGCGAATTGTGCGCACCTTGATACCATTGTTTAAATCTTTAATTGTTTAGCAGCTCAATCCCCTTAGACGTATCACTTCATGCGACGTCACTATGGTTCTTCCTGGTTACTAGATCTTAAAATCAAAATTTACTAAATAATTTTGTGCAAAACTCTCAATGAAAATTTTTTAAATCATAGTTGGCTTCAGTTTGAAATTTTTTTTATTTATTTGTCACGTCAAAATTTCAAGTGATAGAAATTGTCATTCAGAGTGTAATACATTTAAAACAACGGTAAAAGGTCGGGAAACACCGAACTCGATGAGACCTCTTGTCCCCTACGTATTTTGGGCCGCTGATTACGAAAATGAGGGTTAATACTTCCGCCACTGGTTGGAACACCCTTAAAAATGCAAAAAACACCCCTAAATAGGGGTATTTTTCGACTAAAAGGGTTGTTTTGCAAATTAAGCCATCTTATGTGTTTTTTGGGGCGCTGATTACGAAAATGAGGGTTAAAACTTGCAGCAATGGTAGAACCATCCCCAAAATTGCACAAAACACCCATAAATAGGGGTGTTTTCGACTAAAATTGGTGGATTTTGCTGGATGGAGTTCCAACTGGTGGATTTTGGTAAAAAATGAAATATAAAATACAAAAACAAAAATGGAATTTATTTTTATTAATCAATATGAAATATGACAAGTATCAAACTTCTTACAAGATATCGCTATACAGTTGTATTAAAATCTAGTCTTGGTATTTTGCAAGAAGAAATTCTTCATCCTCGTCAAATTCTGTTGTTCTTTCGGCCCAATCATCGTCTTAACTTATCTGTGAATCGCAAAAATCGTTCGTATCCCATTGATTTTCAGTTTCCTGAATCAATATTTCTGGCTCAAGTTCTAATTGTACTTCCTCTTCAAAATCTTTGTCTTCATCGAAGTCTTGGATAGTCAACATATTTTCGCTATTAACGCAGTCTGTGCCTCTACATCCTTTACAGAATTTAGTGCAACGCAATCCGACTTTTTTGCAAGAACATTTCCTCGTACATCCCGTCTTGCAACTGCATGTAAACTTTTTTAAAAACTAATCAGGTAATGATGGTTTTGTAGTAAAAATTGGGACGAGTTTATTTCCGACTAATTGCCAACCCCAGTCAGTTGGATTCAATATATTTAAACACCAATCCTGACACGTAATCAGCGCCCCAAAAAACATATAAGATGGCTTAATTTGCAAAACAACACTTTTAGTCGCATTTTTAAGGGTGTTCCAACCACTGGCGGAAGTTTTAACCCTCATTTTCGTAATCAGCGTCACAAAATACGTAGGGGACAAGTAGTCTCATCGAGTTCGGTGTTTCCCGACCTTTTACCGTTGTTTTAAATGTAGGTATAGTAGTGATAGCAGTCACAAGGAAATACATATATATATATAAAGCAGCATACTAAGATTAAAAAAACAGCCAGAACGACATTATTGAACAATTAAGGACTAGACACACCAAGCGTCGACGGCGAGCGGCGAATTTAAATATGCCTTAATTTATGTATGTATTGTATAGAAACGACAGTACAAACAATTATATACCAATTATTTATAAAAAATATTACAAATTTTGGATTTTTAATATAAAAATTGTAATTTTAAGAAATTATATCGAATGAAGTTGCATCCGCCGTCGCGAAATTATGTCCCACACCAAGCGGCCAAAAAAATTCGTCCATCGCCGCCGAACATAACCTAAAAATAATGTTACTTCAATTGTGGTCCATACATTTCGAATTCATGATTCACGTATGCTCTCATATTATTTACCAATAATAAAGATTTATAAAACAAAAATCGAAAATTCTCAAAATTATTGAAAACAAAAAAAGCGCCGCGCCGCTCTTGGTGTGAATGGATATGCGCGTCGAGTTGTATGGAACATTTGGAATTTGACGCGCCGCGCTTGGTGTGTCTAGTCCTTTATGTTGTAAGTTTCGATTTAATGATCTAGTAACCAGGAAGATGAGTAGTTACGTCACTTGAAGTGATGCGACTAGGGGAATAGAGGTGTAGATTTTGAAACAAACAAAAAATCAGTTTTTTATTAACTATGCGATCTGTTTTTGGGCTCAAGGCTCACCCTGCTCTTCCGCGGTTACGTTTTTTACGTCCTTACTTTATGACTCCCGGCCAATTCCATGATGTACGGCTATAGGGCTGATTTAAGACCAACTGCACATTGCAAGCTCTATGCCAGCCTATACTGGCATGGAAAATGGGTTGGCTCATGGGTTTTGTATACTGACAGGGTGGGCAAAATGTGAGCGATTATTAATGACTGTCAGACAAAATTTCTACGTGAATCATCGCCTTTATCGATTTGCTCTGGTTGCTGGCACATAATAAAACGGGCTGTGTAACTGTATCCGTTTGGTTCGCCACATTAATTATTTTGTAACAGATATTTACAAAATTATTATTATTCCCCCAACAGTCATAACAATTAGTTAGTGAAATTATCGTCAATTTGATCTGAAAATTTCATAAAGCTCAGAATATTCCAAAAGTTGGCTGTGATTTTACTCAACATGTTGTCAACTGTTGGTTGGCCTGTCACCCAATCCATAACTATAGATAAATACCCCGGATTTTTCATCCCATTATTTTAACCAATTAAATCACGTAAATTATTCAAAAGATACGGCTCTTTTCATACAAAAGAGTTGGTCGTATCCACCAGTACTCTGAGATTCCAATTGGTTTTAGTGAGGGCTCACTAAATTTTACGAAATATTTCTTTGTTTTTAGTGTGACTTCAGTGTGCTGGACCGTTGCCGAACCTAAGGCCCGTTGCACACTTAAGCTATGTTTTTTTAGCGAAGTGGGCTATTTTGTGATCACTGCTTCTCGGGTTATTTTACAAAACCGAAATAAGTGAAGCCGGATTCGTAGAGCTTAGTTCAAGCTACTCGTACGTCCTGATTTATTTAAATGCTATATTGAAACCAATGGGATAGAAACATAGTTCACATCGCTCATATTGTGAGCGATATGAGCTAATTATTTATCTCCAAGACGAAAGTAAAATATCTAAATGTGAATGAAATATATATCTAATATTTATCTACAATGTTTCGCTTATTTCAGTTTTGAAAACCAAAACGGGAAGCTGTAGCTTACATTATAGAATATAGCTTACATTAGTCAGATGTGATTAGAAGCATAGGTTGTCTACTAGACTGGACCATCTCACTCTATTAGGAGCTATTGCTTTTAGTTCCCTAATGTATTACCAGCTGTTTCGTTTCAGCTAGCACCATTCTTTTCCAGGTCATTGCTGGTCTTCCTTTTTGTTCGCTTGTAAAGTCCATACAATCTTGGTATGTTATTAGCCCCTTTCCTCAGTGTGGGTCCTATCCATCTAAGGCATTTAATTAGAAATACCTGCAGTGTTATTGTAATCTTCTATGTGTATTTTCATGTTTCACAGCCACTTGTCAACGTCTTTATTGGTTTGTTGTCGGTGAGATGTATATTGTTGTGTGAAAATTCGTGCTCAGTCTTATTGTCTGTCTCTGTGGCACTATTATGGCTTTCCCTGGGAATAGAGAATTGGGGATATATTTTCATAGAATTTTTGTTTGAATTGTGTTTTTTGGCCTACTCGCTTGGTGTAAAAATTTTCGAATGGGAAAATATTTTTCCCTATAAAAATTTTGTGAAAAAAAATTCGTCAATTAGGTTTTAGGTTTCAGTGGTTGCTATCGCACACTTAGGCCAATTTTGGCCCATTGTGGTACCACTCATTTACGCCACATCATTAACCCATTCACCTAATCAACTACTCACACAACTACAGTATACCACCTACACATTGCAAGCTCCATGTCAACCTGTACATTAACGTGGACGGTGGGTCGGCGTGGAATTCTGCACTCCATCAGAGGGCTTAGTTGTATTTATTAACGTCAACGATCGTAATCGAGGGCGAAAATTCGATTTTCATTTAGCATCTGATGGGATTCGAATCCAGTACCTCCCGGTCCAAGAGCCAAATCTTTAACACTGCACCACTTGTTCGGTAAGTTTTCCAATTAACTTTGTTTTGATAATTTTTGCACTAAACTTATTCCTTCAGCGGTACTATTTTGGGGCCGAATTTTGGAACAAAGGTAAAACTCATTTTCGACCAAAATTGGGAAAGAATTTACGGGGTATCTCAAAAAAATGCTGCCTTTGTGTTCTTGCAGGTGTAATTAATGTTATACAGCATAGCAAGAAACCAACTTAGCTTTGAAGAGAGGAAATTTGTCTCCTGAAATGTTATTGGAAAACCGAAAACGCCACAAAAATTCAGATGTTTCAGAAGGGATTTCGATGTACCAGCTGACCTCGATGCAGCTTTTTGAGACACATGGATTGGATGAAGAGGTAACATTGAATATCCTGCGCGTTATTCAGACGTCACGCCCAGTGGCGGGATACCTCAAGGACAGCGTTAATGGCACAAAACCACGAACAATTGATGCATTGAAAGGCAATGTCTCGTTGTGTAGACAATAATGGTCATCAATTTGAACATTTGTGAACATGATTCTTCAATTATATTTGTTTTCAATTTCAACTTCTCCCTATGTTCATAAATAAAGCTTTGCTCGTCATTCGAAGCGTTAGTACATTTTTTGGGACACCCGGTATATGCAATTTCTGATCAAATACAGTGGAAACTGTGTAAGTTGGACACTCAAGGTACCGTAAAAAATGGCCAACATATAAAGGTGTCCAACTTGAAAAGGTTTTATACAAAAATCAAAATTAACAGCTTTAAGGCGTCCACGCAATAAATATTTTGTTGAAGAATAATTAAAAATGCAAGACAAAATCGTCCAACTTAGCCAGTTGGTGCAAAACAAAATCGTCCAACTTAGCCAGTTGACCAGCTTAAAAAGGTGTCCAACTCATCAGGTTTCACTGTATTTTTGTCCAGCTTACTGAGGAGAAGAGTTTGATGTGAATATTTATAAATTGGGAATAATTTTTCCATATCTAAATGGCAGGGAAAATTATTCCTAATTTATTGGGTGTACAAATGTATTTCCGACTTTTTTAGATAGGTGTCGTTAGTATCACTGCTTGCATATTATTCAATCGCACAATATGTACATGTTTTTTGAAGGTTAGATGTCAAGCAACAATTATTTTCATGTAATTGAAAATTTCAAATTTTGTCCCAAAAAACAGCATTTGCGGGAAATTTTACTTTATTCTTTTTTGTTGAAGAAAAGTGCAGCGAAAACAAATCGTTTGCTTGTGGAAGTTTACGGTGAACATGCTCCATCGAATAAAACATGCAAAGAGTGGTATCAATAAAAGAGTGGTATCAACTCTGAAATACATTTGTACACCCTATATAATTTTGTTTTCAAAAAATTTAACAATAGATTTTTACCTCAGTATGCCGGAAAAAATATTTAAACAGAAATTACTTTTAAATTCTGTTCCCAATTCCCGGGGAATTACCAGAATAGTACCACCACAGTAGGCCAGAAAAATACAATTTGAACAAAAATGCTATGAAAATATGTTTCCCAGTTCCCAGAAGCCAGAATAGATAGTGCCACTGGAGTTAATTTTGAAACCGATTTTCTGTGACAAATTTGTTCAAATCTGAATTTTCTGATGCATGTCTTCATGTTTATGAGATAACAGACAAACATCGCCTCAAGTAGTTGTCACCATGCACCATCTACATACTGCTATAACACTGTTTCAATCCCCGTGTGTGATAGGTCAACCATAATTGGTAATCGTACTCTAAAAGACGGATATATGTGGGGAAAACTATGGCTTGACATAATTTATTTTTACAATTAAGGCTTCAATAGATTCAACTGAGAAATCGAGCGGTCGGTATCTTGTAATGTTTGTTTGGGAATCTTTAAAATAATCGTTGAATAAGATTTGGTTGGATACTACTGGATGAAAAATATCTTAAAAGTTAATCATCCTTTAAAACAACGGTATACTTAAACCTCTGAAAAGTTTGTACCGAATTTTTAAGGTCGAAACCCATTTTAATGAACTTGAGTTAACCAGAATTTGTTGACAATCAGTAACCAACGTTGCGAAGATGGAACGTCTTGGTATCTTGAAAGATTGGGTAATCATTAAGAATAATTCGATTTTAACCTCTAACCGATTAGATTTACTATTGATTTAATTTCGGATACATTTTAGATTCTTAAAATTTTCGGATTTTGAATTTAAACGATTTTTCATTTTCGAAGCATCAAAATTGTTGTTAATATTCAGTTGAAAATGCGGCATTACTTCCATCATATCTAAGAATACGGAAAATGTTACAGCATTGGGACAGCTAACCTCGTTCACTCAACGTATGATCTTTCAAACAAGAAGAATCCGCTGGCAATGTAGGTTTGAGGCACGTTTTACCCCATTCCTTCAGATAGTCGTAGCTTTAGCACAATATTTTTAATAATTTGCGACTTTATGAAAAAAAATACTAAGCGTGATACTAAAATTAAAAAGTTCGTTGACGTGTGAGATCATGTGAGTCTATGTCTACATTCTAAAATACGCTATACTGAATTACTACAGTAATAATTTAAACTCCAGTTCTGCTTGCTATTTCAAGTCAAAAAGGAATAAAATTATTTCATAGTTTAATAGTTATTATCTATACCTACCTAGTATAAATAAAAGCAGATGGTACAATGAACTTAGGTTACCAGCATTTTTTTTTTCCAAATTACCTTCATCTTGAAGAAGACAAACCAGATTTTTATTTTTATTTTGCAAATACGCGTGCAAGTTATATATACAGATTCAATTTATTAGCGATTTGAAAACCTATCATAGTTTGATGTGAGAAGAGCGGTCAAAATCGAATACTTGAAAGAAAATATTATATAAAGAATAAAGATAAGAACTATTTGTATTTAATCACGTGTCGGTATAAATTTATGATACGCGTGATACAAGTCGTTGGCGATTTACATATAAACTTACATGTATCAGCATGCATTTATATTAAATGAATTTATTACCTGTGCGGTTTGAGATATACACCTCATAAAGATTAATACAACAAATTCGATTACAAAGTAAAATTATGTATGTAGAATATCGAAAGTCGAGACGAAGACAATTCTTAAAAAATATTCATGTATACACACAGAAGAATAAAATTCCATAGAACAGGTTAAAAACATAACTGTTTTGCCGCATGATTTTTTATGTACTGCGCTGCTGTGTGATCGATATCTTGAGTCATGCATGCTGCGCACCGAGTCAAACATTTTATCTACATAACACGGTTTTATTCAGAAATCAGAATCAAGGCCAATTTGTTTAATGAGAATAGGTATTTGGTAAACAATAATATAAATATATTTTCTTGAGTATTAAGACGACATATTAGAATTCGTCTTAAAACGATTTGTTATTTTTTGGGGTAAAGATACATACGTAAATAGGTTCTTTCAAATTTTTGGCTGAATCATTGTGATGTGTTTTGCTGTTGTATTAAATTAATTGCGAAGTTCTCCTTTTAAAATTCTTGGAAGACGCGGTCAAAATAAATGGCACGCGTTAGAAACAAAGCAGTTCTTATTCTCTAGTTTTTATTTGATATCAGATATATTAAGTGAGCGCGACTCTTTGACCACAAAGACGAAATGTTATGCAAAATTGCAAACAATAAATAGATTATTTAACCACAAAATTCTTTAAGCCGTTGAAATAAAATTTACTTGGTGCTAAACTTTTTGATAAGTATACATTAAACTTCGACTATTTCCGAAATTTTATCAACATTTAATTACACTGTGTAATGATAATGTACAACAATCGTGCGAAAAGTAAACATTGGAAAAAGATAAAAAAAAATTATTAGGCATTAATAAATAAGACGTGACGTCTGACGTAATATTAACCTCTTGATATTGGCATGTTTGTGGGGAAATGTACTTCAAACAATTTGAAAGCGCCAGATAAAACAGGGAACGTTGACGTTGCAAAGTGTTTAATTAAATAAATAATCACTGAAGTTGCCGGCTATAGTGTGGACACATCGTCTGTGACCGCTGACTTTTTCCGTATTGGCAACGCTAATTGCATACTCGTCGCCCTCTCATACTTTGGGCATAACGCGTTTGCCATGCGATTATCATACAGACTTAATTATTATTAACCTAATAATCTACCGTTTTATAGAACAGTGGGCGATTAAATAGAACATTAAAAGCATCACTTTTGTTTTATCTTGTAGATTTCTCCAGATTCTGATAATTTTCACCCACGCTTCATTCCAGTCTTCGCTGAGTAGATTCAATTAAGAAAAGTAACAAAAAAAATAAGAAAACTAAGGTAAATCAAGACGTCTAAAAACGAGTCAAATGGGAAAAACGTAACCTAATTTTAGAGAAGACATCGAAATTGTCTCTAAACTCGATTAAATGCATGATCAAAACCAGATTCAACAAGGCGAATTTCAACAAATCACGTATCTATATTCTGCATGAATTATCATTTCAGGCGCTTGTTTCAATAATGGTGTTAGCCTTACCATACAATTTGCTTATTTTTAAAACGATATTTTTGAGTTATTGTATAAACATAATATTTTTTGTTATTACATGAGAAAGTCATGAACTCATAACCTAAATAAATAAACAAAACGAATTGGAACATTACGACAATATACAATCTTAAGCTTACAAGAGAACTTAGCAGGAAAGTAATTGAAGACACAAATGATTCATCAGCGACAGTCAAGCATCGGTCTGAGCTCAATCGCTTATGACATGTCTGAGATGAGACGTATGTGAATATTATGTGACATGTCTGACAAGAGTTGTATGCGACATATTCACTGAGATGAATCTTATATGATATATTTGAGATAAATTTATCATGTGCAATACATATAATAAAAACATTTGGAATATAAGAGGAAATTTATATTTTGGTTATATTAAATTTTTTGGAACAAAACAATTACATAATGTTTTCTAACCACTTCGTCAAACAACCAGTAACACCGGTTCTTTCGAATGATTACTTTTTTTTCTTTTTCATACTTCTATACATTTAGAAAAAAGCTAGAAATTGTAACGTCCCAGCAGCAAAGTCATTGACGACACACCAATGACTCGTAAGCGAGTCACGCAGGACACCTAAATATACATTTATCAGCAAATGGAAATAATCTTTGTTTGTGGTACGTCTGAGATGAATTGTTTATGACATGACTGAGAAGAGTCATATATGAGAAGTCATAGACGAATCGTATGTGACATGTCAGGGATGAAAACAAAACTAATTTATTTTCAATAAACCACTAGTGTATAAATGTTGCCGCCTTAAAAAATATTTTTATAATTATTTTCCGGCTATGTATTAGTATTAAAATGGACGAACTATTTTGTCGAACATAAAAATAAAACAAATTTGCTTATGTTAAAATTTTCAGTATAAAACAATTACAAAATGTTATCACAACGAGTGAACATATCGAACGAATTGCAAATTTTTTTATATCTCTCAAATTGTTTGCCTATGTCATTTTAAAAAGCGTATGTCGGAGTGAGAAACATCGAAGACTTGTCATACATGTTTCATTCAAGACTTTGTCATGAACGAAAAAATGTGGATATCTCTCACTTGTTGTCGAACGTAGACAATCATTTGGCAATAATGTGACATCAAAAATCGACAAAACAGTATTGTTTTTTTCTTTTTCATTCACATTTGGAAAAAAGCTAAAAAATAAAAACTTTCTGGAAAAAATCAGACAATATCACCCTTACATGTTACAACTAAGTATGCCGCAAAACAGTCATTTGTTATAGACACTAGATCAGAACCCACCGATAGTATAACATAAACGTTAGTAATGTAATTTCAGACATTTTACTCATAAAGTTATGCACAAATCGCCGATGCACATACTGCAGAACTCCGAGTACTACTAGTGAAAACACGTCATTAAATTTCAGATAAATCTCTCTAAATTATACCTCCACTGAAACAATTTATTGTGACGTTTTGACTAATATTCCAATTAAATTGCGACAGAAGGACTTTGTAGCATTTCAAAATTTATCTAATCCTAGGATAAAAAAGCATCTTCTAAATTATTAGGGATCGAATATGTCTATGGACCATCAGTCCAATGTTGTTTAGTGAGTCGAAAGATTCAACGAGACAGGAACATTCAACTTTGACCACTTTATCGTATCTAACAAGAGCGTCAAACGTTACACTTGAATCAGAAGCATTGCGTTTCTACTTATTTCATAAGGTACATGCAGTGAGCATTCTACTACAACTTTGTGCAACTCTTTTATTTTACGACTTTCTTAGTTGATTGATTTTAAAAGTAGGTAATATAAAACACTGCTTAATAATTTTACTGTGAATGTACAAGTTTGCTATAAAAAGTTTTTAAAGTTCTCAGATCTTTCCTATAGCATGCAGCATCGCTTAATGTATACTTCGTCATGCCATTCAGCTTTGAAATTATATGTCCGTTAACATTTGGTTGGTTGAGTTAATATTATTTATTTTATTTTTCAAATAGCTCTTAAGCTAATTTTTCAGTTTACAATACAATATACATACATCATCTACTTAATAATTATAAAATTTCTTTTAACAATTGTGCCCTAAAATCCTTTATGCTTATACAATTTCTTATATTTTTCGGTAACTCATTATACATCGATATACCTTTGTCAAATATCGATTTTTTACTTCTAGATTGTCTTTTAAACTCTAAATAAAACTTATCCTTATATACCGTTGGAAAGGTCTTAAAAAGTTAACCCAAATATTATATAAAAACATGAATTTCTACCAACATTGAGTGGAGATATGACCTTCACAAAATTGCCCCAAAAAAATCAGTTTTTCGGGTACAACTGCCCCAAAAAGTGCCCGAATTATTTAACTAGCAAATTATTAATTCAACGACACCTCAAACGTCCAAAGCAGATGATTTTGATCAAAGTTATGACATTTGGAAATTTTTCTATGACGTCATCATATAATCTTGCTTTGGTATATATGTTTGTCCGTACTTCTTTCATTTGATCTCATATTTTCAGGGTTTGTATTTTCAGGTTTGTAGTACTTGAATTAGGGTGAAGGGTCATTTTGACCAAAAAACTGAAAAATGCCAAATCGGCCGGCCACATTCGGCCAAATTGCTAAAAATTAGCCCAAGACTTTTGGTTCATATTTTCAGGATTATTAGCCACAAACCTCACCTACAATATGACATCAAACGTTTGTCACAGAAAACAGCAAGAAACATGCAAAAAAAATGGTTGAATTACTCAATCAAAATTCTACCACAAACACATGCATCTAAATGTTTACTACTCTGTAACATACACTAAAAACTAAACTACAAATGTTCAGCCGATAGCCTACGAGAACCGGGTGTGTAATGAGATCACACCCGGCATGACCTGTTTGTGGCATGTGGTAAAGGATTCTGAAATAAAATCTACTAAAAGACTACAAAATGAAGATTGAAAAATTACATGCAAAATAAAGAAATAGAATCGTCTACCACACACCAGAAACAGTACACCAGAACGTAGGCTATCGTGCTGAATATAATAAAAAAAATACCTATCTGAACCTAATGATGAGACCTGACCTACTTTTCAACATAAAAAACATAATATAAGTCTTTACTATTTCGAGGCCAAGAGCATGGTGAGATTACGCCATCATCTCCACACTTTCCAATCATAAATCGTATTGAACCATTCGTCAATAAAAACAGTTTCGTTCTTTTATTTTACGTTCTATTGTGCCTCATACACAGACGCAGGCCACTGGAGTGACGAATATCGAGAGAAGAAGAACGAATCGTGCACAATCCGTAACACACAGCACAGCCGACATCTGTGTAAGAGTATGCGTAATTCGTTCTTCGCCTCTCGCTATTCGCCATTTCAAAATCAACAACAATTAAAAGCCCTGAACAAAGTCTGAAACGCATATACCAATATGCAACAAACTACAGAAGATTGTATTGGTTACACTAACAAACCCATGTTAATTTTTTTCTTTCGCACTACTACATACTTATTAAACTAGTGCCAATGCCTCCTAAACTACAGGCCGCTTACACCAAATGATGACGACACGCTATGTCGACGTTTTTGTTGCTTTCTCTAGTTGTTTTGTTAGTGTAAATATCTTAACAGTATTATTGCGCAGTCTCGGTTTAGACGTAATGTGCGAAAAATGAGAGTCGTAAGAGGCCTGTAGTTTAGGAGGTATTGCTAGTGCGCACATACGATGTACACATATATTCTAATACAACTATCTATAGTGTAGTTTTGTATTTGTTGCATTAGCATGGCCTTATATTGTTGTTGGTTATGGTCATTTCAATTCCGCGCGTCTGTGTATGAGGCACAATTACACGTAGCGGCCACTTGTGTGCTATCGAGTGTGTGTGAACTGTTTTGACTGACAACAATAAAACGAATCGCATTTCAATTCACTTTCAATTTGCCGTGCCAAAATCATTGATATCAAATAAAAAATCTCTTAACGAGGTAAATGTTTGAGTGACGAAAGCCGAATAGAAAGCAGTATGTAAAAATAAATGATGCATGCTCTGATCCTGTAAACGTAAAGTATGCAGTTCCACAAGAAAGTAAGCTGGGACCATTGCCATTTATAGTATATATAAATCTTATAGAAAACCTCTTAACGAGGTAAATGTTCGAGTGACGAAAGCCGAATTCAATTCACAAAATTTCTGATATCAAATTTGTGCCGAAAAAAACAATTGCATTCGTTTTTTCAACGATTTTTCGGAATGTTAGTGTATTCGGCGCGTTTGTTTACATTTTGCTTTTTAGTTGTCAAAAACAACACTTGTCAACGATTTTTCGAATGTTAAACAATAACGCGCTGAATGCACTAACATTCCGAAAAATCGTTGACAAATCGAATACAATTGTTTTTTTCGGCACAAATTTGATATCAGAAATTTTGTGAATTGAATTCGGCTTTCGTCACTCGAACATTTACCTCGTTAAGAGGTTTTCTATAAGATTTATATATACTATAAATGGCAATGGTCCCAGCTTACTTTCTTGTGGAACTGCATACTTTACGTTTACAGGATCAGAGCATGCATCATTTATTTTTACATACTGCTTTCTATTACTTAAATAACTATCCAACCAACTTAACAATTCGCCCCTCACACCATATTTGTTTAATTTTCCTAGCAACCTAGCCCTATCAATTATTTCAAATGCCCTTTTAAAATCAAGGAAAACTGCTACTATCGATTTTCCATCCTCCCACTCTCTCTTCCAATCCTCCACCACCATCTGAACCGCTGTCTCTGTAGAGTGCCGCTTTCTGAAACCAGATTGGTAGATAGCAAATTATTCTCAGTGATGTGCCCGAGCAACTTATCCAAAATTATTGACTCCAGTACCTTGTCCAAGATTGGCAAAATATTTATTGGACGATAATCCGACAACTATTCATAACTTTAGGCACAAGAACTACACATGATACTTTCAAACTTGTAGAAACTACTGCATATTCCAAGGACAAATTTACTATGCGGCTCACATATCCTCTTAAAACGCCCCATAAATCCTTAAACATTTTACAGCTTAACACCCCCTCGCATCCTGCCAATTTTAAAGTTTTAACTATTTTATCTAGGTAGTCCTCCTGCACCATGCCCACATGCTAAATTACTCCTCCATAATATGCTATATCCACATTTTCTTGCTCCTCCGGAATCTCCCTTATAATATCCTCTACACTATCTACAAAATACTTGCTTAACCTGTTCGCAATGTCTATCTTTTCGTACACCATCACTCCATCAACATCCACTCCATTTATATCATTCTTCGCCTTAGATCCAATTACCATTTTTAATGGTTTCCACATCTTTCCCGGGTTGCCTTTGCACTGATCAATGTTTCTCTCATAATACAATCTCCTCTCACTCCTAATCACAGCAACAAATCAGTTTCTTTTCGTTTGATACTCCATCCGCCCTTCATTAACTGTCTCAATCCCCAATTCTCCCTCTCTCTCCTTCATCACTAAAAAATATTCAGATGAACCAAGTGATTTGTAACTTACCACTCACTTGAAGTGACAAATGTTAGGCCTAGCGGAATACGATCTTCTTTCCTACTTACGTCTGGCATTAATGGTTCTAGATTCTGGCGTTGCCTTCAGTAGCTAACTCGTCAATATACCTATTATCATTCGACTGGGATTAAATTTCTCTTTTAAATTGAGGATGATTTTGAAATTTTCTTAAATGATACGAGTTGCGCCTCAAAATGTTTCCATTTTCATTTTTTTTATCAAGAATGATCGTGGGCTATTGTGTTTCCCTATAATGTTGGCAGGTTCCCAAATTTTATTCCTCCTGCAAACTACAGGGTGTCCTTGAAACTCATAAGCCTTATCTTTATTTGTTGATCGTAATAAGTTTTTGACTTCTCCTGGTTATCTTTTAATTCCTCTAAGACATTTATTTCTACTTTGGGTTTAAACAGACTCTCCCTCATTAGTACTCTGATGCGTGTTCGACGACTGAAAAGTAATTGGCTTGGTGAAACGCCTCAGTTTGCGATCGAGCGGTTTCTATACTCTAAAAGCTTTTAGAGTATAGAAATTGCTTTTTAATTAGATTTTTTGCTATGCGAACCGATTTTTCAGCCTGCCCGTTCGACTGTGGATAAGTTGGACTTGCGGTTTTTTTTATTTTGTGTATTCTGCATTTGGACTGACCTTAATGAAATATCTTTCATTAAGGTCAGTCCAAATGCAGAAAAAATATTTCAGTCAAACCATTTTCTTCCAATTTGAAAGTCGTTCGATTTGAAAGTTTAAGACTGGTAATGCCGGAGCCGTTTCTTATCTATTTCATTATATCGTAAACCCCAATACAAACTTATTATCCTATTATAACCCAGTCTCAAGAGCCTACAGCGTTTATAAATTTATTTTTTCAGGTTCTTTAGGTACATTTAAAGACTCTACTAGTGGTAAATCTAGCTTGCACCTAGCTTCAACGGGGCAAAACATTTTGAAAAAATGTGACGGGCGGAACGGATACATTGTGATTGAACGTTAAGTAGTACAAGTTTTTTTATCAAAATTGAACGAAATGATTCCTAATTCTAATGAAAATTTTCGATTTGGAGTGTTCGAAGTATTTGCCAACGTGGAATGCATTCTCTGAACATTTTAAAATTATAATTTTGTTTTAATTGGGAGTAATTTTTCTCATAGTATCTTGGTTTATAGGTATTTATTTAATAGGAGGCAAACTTCCTTAAACTTAAAAGAGCTTTATAATAAAGGATATTTTTTAAACTTTGCTAAAAGTTCCTTGCAAAACATGTACAGTGGGGATCGCCTAAAGATTCAGGCCTACTGTAAAGCAAAACTGAACCAGACACTTAAAAATTTATTTCGCTTATTTCTGCATAAACCACATCTCCAAAACTGTGATCTCAGAACGAATCACAATGAACATATTTATTTCCAAACAAAAAAATGCTTAGACAGATTTTTATTTACTAACGCCAAAAACATTCGTCATCCTACATTAAGTATATGACTCAACAGAAAATGTACTAACATTTATTCCCAACATTTTATTCATATTCACAAACGAAACATGAAAAATATTGCGCAACATTTGTTTGCAATTTTGCATCCAAATTAAAAACATACAAACACTTGTTGTTTTCCTGATTCAGGCAAATAAATAAAAAAGTATGCCGGTTTCTGAATAAATAAACCCAACCATTTTATGCAAGAGCGTAATTAATAAAATAAAGTTTGTATTTTTGTACTCACTTTTTGTGGCAGCTTTTAGCTAAGATTCTGTACTTCACACAAATTTTTGTTTAATCCACTTCCCAAATCGATATCCACTCAACACTTTATAAACTTTATTCAAAATCAGCTGATGTTGATAAATCCAAAATTAACAGACAAAAAAAACCAACAATTACGATTACGTAATGTAATAAAATTTATTTATTCAATTTTTTCTTTTATTTTTAACTCAATATATATTTTTTTTTTCGCAAACACGCACGATTGATTCTTAACGACGTTAAACCACTACCGACCGCTTGTCTCGCACGAATGAGAAGAATTCGTAATCGTAAATTAAGTAAATCGATTTGTTTTGTTTATGAACAAAAAATTCTTTCATACAAAACAAAACATAAAAAAAATTTGCACACATCATAACGTTTAGAACATTTTCAATTGTTGTTTTGGAATTGAGAGCGATACGAGATGAGAGCGTAAATTGCGTATGTATTTTATTTATAAACAAACTAGATTATCAGCTGTTGTGTATCGATACGCTAAATTTGTAGTACTAGATTATACAAAATTATTAAATTTAACTAAACTTTTGTTCAATTCGTAGCTATTCCTAAAATAAAACAATTAATGACACATAATTAAAAAAAAAATGAAGCAATTTAAACAGAACTGCATTATTAAATAGGTTAAATTGTGTAACATTATTTTGATACTGCCCCGCACACAACTACATTAACGCTTTTAATACAACTTCACAAAAATCATTTATAATTTCACCTTGAACTCAACTCGGCTGTAAATACATATACGAATATTTGTTTTTGTTATTTTCGACTTGTCTCTTTGCGTTGTTGTACGTCAATTGTGTTTATCAATTTAATATTTAATTTTTTTTTAATAAATATAAATTTGGTTGTTGCTTTGTTAATAATAACTAAACCATAAAATAATGACGGTAAATTAAAATTTATTTGTTTCAAAATATAAATTTCTTCGGTGTTTTCTGATTTGAACATTTTTGCACGTGTAATTTTTTTTTACTAATTGGTTTGATTGTGCAAAAGACAGTTGAATGGAAATTTACAACAGCGCTCGGTGTATTCAATTAATAAAGTTGACATTTGCTATTGGTAAAAATACAAAGCAACGTAACAATTAGGTGACCAAATGTTTGGTAATTTGCAGGTAAGTAATTTTTTTTAAATCGTTATTAATGGGGGGTACAGTGTATACTGTACATTTTCTTCTAATCGAACGTCGAAAATTTTATTAGCCGAAGTGCTAATTAAATTGTTTAATAGATGTGGATTGTTATTCCTCTTTTTATAAACCTCGAATTACTAAGTGTTGTTTATAACAAATTTGAGATAATCATCTTCCAATTTGTCCTTTATAGCCCATTTGAACTTAACTCTAATTAATAATCTTTTATCAGAATCCCATTGCCAAAACGGAGGTTGTAACTTTGTGCCAAATAGTTTACTTTAGAATAGGTACTTCAAATTCGAATTCATAAATTATACTTCATCTCGCATGATCTTGCGGTTGTGCTCTTTACACTGACTCGTACAATCTGAACCGTACTGGTATCCTTTTTAGGGCTCTTCGTTCAGGGATCCAATAGACATCTTTTCCTCTCTCTTATCCTCCACAAGACTGCTTGTACGTAGTAAGCTACATCCTGCCATTTCTGGTTTATGTGCAGCATAGTCTCTAGTATATTGTCAGGTGTAACGTTTTCCACAGGAGAAGAGAGCCGATAGAACATCGTGTGGCATTCATCATACTGCTTCCTTAAGCAACATCGACATTCATTACATAAAAAAATAATAGGCGTGGGTTATTTTAAACAATATAATTCGTTTTATCCTTATCCTACTTTGAGTTATTATATTTTCTAAATTGGTAAAATATTTCTTGTTATGGGTATTTCAATCAACTATATTTTGCATGCAGATGTTTCATTTATTAAGCAATACAGAATAAAACATAAAAGTAAAAAAATAATAAGTGTGTATTAAAACAGTAGTGAAATTTAGTGTACATTATTATTTTCTCATACAGTAACGTAAGTATGTTTTGTAAATATAAAAAATGTTATTTTTAAATCAATAAAAAATTACCAGTTTTTTCGTAATTATTAGGTAAATCTTGTACCGAAGGAGCGAAGGAGGAATCATCAACAAGTTTCGGAAGGAGGGCAAAACATACAAAGAAATATCCAACATACTAAATTGTTCTCAAAATATGATCACAAATGCCTTAAAGCCGCAAAAATCTAATGAAGCCAGATGGAGAAAAAGGAACTCTGAATGACGACAGAATGATAGTAAGAATTGCCTAAATGGACCAATTTGTAACATTAACAGAAATTAAAAAAAACTCTAGAATTTGACGTGACGAAGCAAACTATATGTGGTAGATTACGCGAGAAAAATTTAGCTGTGCGGTCGGCCAGAAGGGTACCACACCTCAGTAAGAAAAATGTGGAAAATCGAATAAAGTTTGCCAAGCGTTATCGCGATGGAGTGGGAAAGAAAACCTAAAATATTTGCGCTTTGGAGTGACGAATGAAAAATAAATTTATTTGGCTCCGACTACAAACATTACGTGAGATGACCAACAAAACAGGAATTCAACCCAAAACATACCAAAAAGCTGTTATGGGGATGTTTTTCCTGGTTACCGGTAGGTTCGATTTATTGGATAAAAACGGTTATGACACAAGAAGACATCGATATTTTGGATAATATTATGCTCCTCTATGCAAGTATGCCCTCTATGCAAGTATGCCAAATATGCCCTCTTCTTAAAGTTTCCAACTGGACAATGATCCTAAACACACCTCGAAGAAAGGTAAACAATGGTTTATTCAAAATAAGGTCAACCTAATTGAGTGGTCGGCACAAGCGCCGGACTTTTGCCTCATTGAAAACCTTTTGGTATGAAGTTAAGACAGAAATCGCGAACAGAAAACATAAAAATAAACAAGAATTATGGTGTCCAGAAACTGGTGGATTGGATGCCTAAAAGATACGAGAGACTTCGTATTATTTTGTCATTTTATTAATTTTAATTAAATTTGTGATTTTGTTTATTTATTACACCTATTATTTTTTTATTTTTTTACACAACAATAACTTGAATTATATAAAGCATCCTTGGACCTATATTAAATTAATAGTTTTCGGTTTTGAATTATTAAATGGTGAGTATAAACTATAAAAAACAATCATCCAATTTTCTTTAATTTATCTTATCATCCGATAATCGCGGTGTTTGGGCATTTTTTCATTCGCACTTATTATTTTTTTACCTAAACATCTTCGAAATTATGGTTGGTATTCTCCGTTTTGTAAGCATAACAGTCTCGAACTTTGAGACTGCTAGCTGTAAAACATGTTCTTTCATTCAAGTATTGACTATTCTAGAACTATTGACACTTCGTCCACGTATCCATTTAAAAAAAACATTCTGCATCCCACGTCGTAGTGGGTTATCGTAGAGGATATTCCACAAATTTGGTCAAACACCGAATACAGTAAAACTGCGGTTGTAATGTTTCTGAGCTTGGACTCACCTGTTTTCTCGTACAGCAGCTTCTTGTTTTTGAGGTAATACCGCTAGTAAGTAGTTTGATATCCCGAAGCGGCTGCCGCGCCTCGATATATCACCTCGTGTCAAGTCCTCTTCGCTCTCGACAGCGTTTACTACCTCCGTATTATCGTTAAAGGTAGAATGCCTATTTCGATAACCGTGTTGTCTCGGGGGTAGGTCCCGGTGGATTTAGTAATATCTTCAACAGCTTCCCCTTGAGCATACAGAAATATTTATATATAGGCGAGGAGTTACGATCGCCACTTTTATTTTTCCAAATTAATGATCGGCGGGCTACTTTCAGCGTTTGGGTAATACTCCGGCTGATGAACTCGCATGGTATAGGTCTAGTAGAAAACTCGAATAACTACTGATCACAAGTTCTAATTTTCTATTTTTTAATATTTTTTCCCAAATTTAATACTGAATCAATAAATTAATTCATAGCATATCGATCATATCGGCCCTAAGGCCATTTAGTTGTGTATTCAGAATATACGGAATATGTTAGAATCCACGTTATATAGTGACTATTTCAAAGCGCCCATTTTAATTTTTTGATCGTTGTTTTAGAAGTTCAATTTTCGTTGAAATTTTGTGACAGAAGTAATATCCAGTTTCGACCTGATAAGATCATAAAAAACTTTCATCATCTCATCAGGCAATTGCGACAAGAGGGTGCTTTGAAATACGCATTATATAATTGTTTAGCGATTCTAATATACTCTAATAGGCCAAGTTTAGTATTAAATTTTGAGAAAAATATTAAAAATTGGAAATTAATATTAATTGAATCCAGTGTGAATGAGATGAAAGTTTGTAAGAATAAATTTAGTGAGTTATCATATAATTCACTAGAGTTACTGATACAAGAGGTGTTCTACATATATAGAACACAAAGTGTGATTGTGTGTTGTATGTGTGTTTCTATATCGTGTCTAAAATGTTCATTTTCCAGTATCTATAGCATTTTTGGACCTCCGCTCTCTCTTAAGGTGTCCTCGGTTGTTACGCTATCGTCGTTGAGCACCCCCACCTTCAAACGTGCAGGCATGAGCCTTCATAATGCACCATTCGACCCTATTGTCGCACGTCAGCTTCTTGTAGATGTCTTGCCTCTGCGCATGGATGCAACTTCAGGAACACATGACATTTTACACTTTTACGAATCTTTTGGATGTCGACTTCCTCTTAATTCGCCCAGCTCAGGGCGCCTCTGCATTATGTTCAATATCCACTCTGTTTCTTTTTTGTACTTACCGCTTGAATAACCCTAGTGAAAGTTCTTTGTTTTTCTGGGCTTTCATTTAGATACATTCGTCGAAACACAATACCGACCTCTCTTTCCTTTTGCCCTCAGATATTTATGGTTTTGCCCTAGTGCCGGCTTCGGTTCTCTTCATCAGCCATATTTTCAATTTTACTAAGCAGG
The DNA here is from genome assembly GCA_932526605.1 of Nephrotoma flavescens. Lineage (NCBI taxonomy): Eukaryota > Metazoa > Arthropoda > Insecta > Diptera > Tipulidae > Nephrotoma > Nephrotoma flavescens. Next base: position 266,918,843 of record OW052221.1, on the reverse strand, counting down.
CTACTATGTTCTTCATCCCCTTTTCCACCTAAAAATATAAGTATGGTAATAAAATATTTTTTTGCCGAGTTACTTGCATATTTTCTACAATCGTCTAGCACTAATTGAGCTTCCTTCGTTTCATCACATCTATATCATAGTAAAACTTGGCCTCTTTACAATCCTTGTCTGCGTTCTATACTATCGCTGGTATCGATCGTTGGGTTTCCGTTCAGAGGGGCATTCATCCTTCATCGCCTCAATTATTGCGGGAAATTATAAATATGTTATTATGGGGAAAGAACATATTTTAATTATAAATGTTATTAAGGAATTATGACATCTCTCTTGGGAATGACTGTTATGCTGTCTTATGCTGTCTGCCATATGGCGGAAAAAATAAAAATAAATTGGTATTTTGCCGAGACAATAAAAGCTCTCATTCATGCCTATGAAAATAGAGAATAAGGCTATTTTATTAATCGGAATCTTCCAATAAAACGCGCGTTTCTTTAAACAGCAATTCATGGTGTTCGATACATCTTTTATATAGATCTGATTTTTTAAGCATATGACTATCATGCATGCTTCTGGGTTCTCCTACACGAATGTCGTAAAATTTATGATTTGATTAATTTGTATGTGGCTTCCATCAATACACCCTAAGATATAAGGAAATCCCTTCATTTGTTGAAACAACGACGAAATATTTTCCTGTTCTTCCTTCAGTTTTGGCCATTTTATGTGAAGATGTGCACATCTAATTAGCCAGTGAGTAACACGTACGTATGTGCGGAACTAAAACTAATTTCAAATAAGTTTGATATTTCTCCAAATGTGTTTTTATTGGCCAGGTACCAAAGAGTTACATAAATCCTTTTTTCTGCACTAATTTTTTCTATGCCACCTCTATTTTGTCTCTTGATGGTAAGAGAATAATTTTCTAAAAAAATACAATTATCAAAATCATATAAATAAACATAAACAGCTTGAGTTTAAGCACAATTGTAATAATTTTTATAAATTCACAGTCATTTTTTGTAGTCGAACATGGCTAACAAATTATTTGTTAGAATACTTGTTAATAGTACCCATGAAATCTTCTATATTCACTCTTCTTGTTTTTGGTAAATCCTCATCCGATGAGGTCGAAGATGAATCGGACGAAAACAAGTTTAAAGGCTCTTCCATTGATGAATCAGATGTATTGAGTAGCTGTGCAAATTGGATATCTATTTAATTTTATCTCATTCATGATTTTAAACATATTCAATAATATCGAAATGAAATATAAAATTAAAATAATTGATTATATTGTTTATAACCTCAACGAAATTGCACAAACGAAAGAAAATTTAATATTTTTGACATATAAAATTGACGTTCCAATTCCAACCACCAAGCGGACAAATTTGCCGTAGCTGCTTGCAACTGCTCATGAAAAAAAGTAGAGCAGTTGCGAGTAGTTAATTTAGCAAAGACAAAAATCTTAAGTGCTCATACGTAATTGCGGTGGTCGATTGGAAAGCCACTAATATTCCAACCGATTTATCAACCTGCATGTTCATTCTGCTGGCTAACATAGGAATTTGGAATTTTTTTCCTACATCGGAATTAAAAAAAAAATGCAGTTTTTTCCTTTACAATATTTCCTATGGTTTATTCTGGCATAATCAGGAAATTTAGGAATTTTTATTTTTAGTTTTATTTCTCAACGACAAAGCGCTAATATCAGTAAAAAGTAAGCAAATGTTTCATATTATTTTTGTATTTGCCAAAGTAATTTGCGTATAATATAATACATAATAACAAACGATAAATAATATATTAGAGTGATACACGGAAGATGATGGAGAACAAGCAAGGCATTAAGGATTCAGCCATAACGTTTATGGAGCGGATCTGCACTATTTTAAAAAATAATATGATATGTTAGTGGTGCAAAGCTTTTCAAATGAAGGTAAATCACAATTATATAACGTTAAAAGATAGAATTTAATACTGTTATGGATAACTTCACAATTCTTAAGACATTTTTGAATATAAGGGTTCTAGGTGTATCCTCGATCATTTTGATAAAATCTTAAACGAAGACTGCATTTGCATGGTAGTTTACGAAACACTTGGTTCTTTAATAATATTTCAGTAAACTTCAAATTTTATATTTAAATTATTAATTTTTAAATATTTTGTAATAGTTATTTCAATTTATTAAATAGTTTTAGCAAAAAATCACATTTTAATATTATATTAATCTAAAGATTGCTCATTCAAATATTTCTCGTAACTCCTGTCCTCCTAAATGTCAAACCTGCTATAAATAGGAAAAATAAAATTGTTATTCCGTTTTAGCAAAATAAACGTTTAAGAAAAAACGGAAAACCGCTAGAAAAATGTCAAATATTTTTTTCCTTTTCCTATTCCTAAGGAAAGCCAGAATCGACCTGTTGAGCAAATAAAAGTTTCTTCAAACAAAACTTGCTAATATTAGTAGTCAAAAGAATTGAAACGATGCCAACGTTGTAAATACTAATTGCATTCATCGACTCGCGGAACATCCTGTATTTACTATTACTGTAAGTTCGTGATTGATAATGCATTCATTTATTCCTAATTCGTGGTTTTCTCTTATATTTTGACAACGTCGTATTGAACCCTTTGAGTGCTAAGGAGCGCGATCACGCTCCTCAGTACACTAGCCGAAAATGCTAAGAGCGCGATCGCTATTTTGCTCCTGCACGAATTAGTACGATTTCTATTTCATACTTGTCGATATATCCCAAATATTTGTTTCATATTTTTACTGCTATACACACTCAAAAAATAAAATATACTTTTCGTAAATAAAATGCTGCGAAAAGTGAAAAATATTTTTAAATTTCTATGTTCCTCTGTAGCAGCGTGACACTTTTAGCTAATTCTCTAAAAATCATGTTGGCGCTCAAATGGTTAATGTTATTCTTTACATGTTGTACATAAGGGTTTGTGAAGTTTTCCCAGGATCTTATCCCAGAGAATATAATCATGTTTATCGGCATTCAGGCAATACAAATTTTATACCATCCCAGGATTTTCAAAATCAACCCACTACCTGAGATTGACACAATATAGGCTCATATCTTTGTGTCTCAATGATAAAATCATCATGTCCGCAATTCGTTAGAGTTAAATTACTGCTCTCCAGAAAATTAAAATATCGTAAATATTGCATTTAATATCGAATGATATCTACTTCCTATGAAAAAAATTTCAAGACTAACCGTATATTAGGGCTAGAGGTCCATATTTCTGAAAGGTCGAATCATCTTTATGAATACGATTCGGATGAAAACATGATATCCACTAAACCAAAGAAAAATCCCAAGACGTTAGTTGAGAACGGTGCAACAGGCTCATGTGTGATGGGCCCTTTCAGTTTATTTATGAGTTTTTGATTTAAAGTAATGGTTTCCAGGAACCACAAGTACGTGTATCGTAATTGGTCTCATCTGATTTCAACACGACATAATGCCCACTATCTGAAATAAATTTTACTTGAAATTCAATTAATAATTTCCAAATATAGTCGTTTAATTTTATTTACCACTCCGCGCTCATCCACTAAGGGATACAAACCTTATGTTATGATTAGGGCCACTCATAATTCGAATACAGAAATCAATAATTACTGATCTCCTATAGGAACGGGATTTACTGAAAACGTTTAATAGTATTTTGAGTTGGTATTTGGAAGGGTTTACGATGAGTAAAATATTAGTAACAGCGACATCGGTTGGCGTAAAACGGCAAATCTCCACATGACATACAATAATCATTGAAAAACGTTGGTTCAAGCATCAAGGGTTTCTTCAGTAAAGTTCTTTGGCATCAAAACAACTATGTAGTTCAAGCTAATCTTAAAATAAAACTTTTATTCGACGTATGATAAAATTCCATTTTCTCTTTTTTTTTTTAAATAATACGCGATATTTATTAAAACGAAGAATAGCGATAAGAAAATATAACAGAATTTAAAAATCGCAAATAAGCGCATTCAACGATAAAAACTAATAAAATAAACAATTTTTTTTAAACAATACTTCGTGTCTGATTTGATATTGAATAGTTTGGAGTTGTAGTGCCTAGCCTAGAGTATCTGCAATATTGTGAATGTGCTTATTAGAATTTGCTCTTCTATTACCTATGTACATTACAGTACATTTTATACATATTTTGAAACTACCTCGACAATATTCTAGTCTGCTTCAAGGTTTTTAAATTTCAAGTGTATATCGTAATAAGAATATTAAATTATAAATAAGATAAAATCTACTAGCTCTAGCTAGTTACGAATAGTTTTGTATAATTTTGTATTAAAAATATATTTCACGTGATGTAAAAAAAATTGTCGCATTCGGTTCCGATTATGATAATCGCGATCGTTGTAGCACACATGGGTTGTGCATTGTTTATATGTGGAATTACGAAAGGTCAAGTTAGAATTACTTATATACGTAACAAAGCTGTACACCTTATTTAGGTTATGCTGTGATTTATAAAAATGTGTTCATGAAATTGTTTTTTCTTTAAATGCATTTATTACAAAACTATTAACTACTGATTATAGTGCAGCTAAATAACGTACAAAGTGATTTGGTGCATTTAATTATTTTAGAACGCAAAGATCATCTGAAAATAAGCGAGACGAGCATTTTAAATTTATTATCAGCAAGTTAATACAATTTTGTATTATTATTACATAATTAATTCATTTTTATTTGCAGATGTCATTATACTAGAACTAAGCATGATATAAAAGTGTGGGCCAATACGGTAACCCAGTTTCCAGGAAGTATAAGGTTCAAACTTTTGAAAATATTTAGAGTTTACGTTTAGCACTTTACGCTAGCAAACCTTTATTTCGAGTTATAAACGCTGTTTTGTTTCGGCAAAGTATTTGTTTTTCAAAAACTCTATGGCAAGCTGATCAAATACTCGTCCTAAAACCAGTTTTTACCCTAGTAAACGATTTACAGCCATAGTGGGATTTTATGTTGCCGAAGCAAAACAGCTTAAACTTGAAACAGAAGCCTTCTGAGAAAACATCTCTTTACATACACAAACTATTAAAAATATACAACATTTGTTCAAAAAGTGTAGGCCATGTAAAAATTTGTTTTTAAAAACGCTTTAAAATGAGTATATCTGTATTTTGTGGAAACTTTTTTTTTATTGTGTAGGTTGGAGACTGCGATTTAAGAATGAAAAACAATTTCGTTCATGTGGCTCCCTCTGCTGGTCTACATTAAGCCATCCTGTGAGTCCAGTTTTTAAGAACATTTTCGATGATTCCAGCGCCTATTTTGCGAAAATGTAAGAGTCAAAGTTCAATTTATTTATTTTTATTTATTTTTCAATAATTATGACATTTTTTAATCCTATTATTATCTTCAATTAATTAAATAGAACATAATTGTTATACTTAATAAATAAATACTAATGCTTTCTTTAATAAACACACTCAGACCCAATAGTCCCAAAAACTGATTGTATTGTAACTTTCATAATTCTCCCAACGTGGAGAAATTGCTCAGTGAATTATACAATTTGACGATTTGACTGATCATTTATACCCTAATGATCGCTACGAAAAAGATTTACTGTACATTGGTAATCGTTAATGAGTGTTTCTGGTATTCTAGTTATGAACTTTACTGTGAGTTCATACGACGGATAAAAATCTCGGATTTTTCTATCCCAGATTTCTTTTTCAATATTTTCAACTTTTTTATATGAAAAGAGGCGTGCTTGTTGTTTTACGTGATGTACATTTACGTGATGTAATTCGTTAAAACGATGGGATAGTAAAATCCGAGATTTTTATCCGTCGTATGAACTCGCTGTCTATATTTTTTTTTAAGAAATCTTTATTTCTGTATAATATTACAACTAACCATATAGATTATCTAGTAACTGTTTTGTTATTTTAGTAGTCTATTCTTATGGAATGAGAACTATTGCTTCATCCCAGCTCTGCTAGTCCTTTGATTTAAGCGGCTCAAGGAACCACTAATTCTAAATGCTTTGTTCTTTTTAGACGCTTTGGTCCATTGGCGCGATCCAGTAGGTTCCGCAGCTCCTCGTTGTCATGCTGCTGCAGTCGCAGTACATGACTCCTTGCAATTTTTTTTATTTCATCGCTGACGTATTCCATGTTTAGGTCTCGATGGAGATTGTCATTTCTAATGTACCAAGGAGCATTCACAATGCTACGTAGTATTTTGTTTTGAAATGTTTGAATGATCTTCACTGTAGTTTTTCTTGCGCAGCCCCAAAGCTGAATACCATACGTCCAGATAGGTTTTAAGATTTGTTTATATAACAGCAGTTTGTTGTGCGTTGTCAGTTCGGAGTTTCTTCCAATAAGCCAGTGCATTTTTCTGAATTTTAAATTCAGTTCTTGCCTTTTCTTTTTAACATGCGCTTTCCACCTGAGTTTAGAGTCTAGCGCCATGCCGAGATACTTAGCATTATCTGAATATGGAATTGGTTGTGAATTCAGATTAATCGAAATATATTCTAATTTCCTATTTGTAAAGTTGATATGTGTTGATTTCGATTCATTAAGGGTTATCCTCCATCGTTTTGTCCAGCTATCCACTATATTAATAGCATTTTGTAGTTTCCTGGTGGACTCAACGATACTAGCATCGGTGGTCATAACAGCTGTGTCATCAGCAAATGTTCCTATTCTAGCTTCTTCTATGTCTGGTAGATCATTCGTATACAGGAGGTATAATACAGGGCCTAGAACACTGCCTTGTGGAACCCCTGCCAATATTTTCTTCAGTTTAGAGTATTCTCCGTCCTGTCTCACCCGGAAGTAACTGTCGTTGATGTAAGACTTTATCAATTCAAAATGTTGTTTTGGCAAATCTCGTTGGAGCTTAAATTCTAGACCGCGGTGCCAAACCTTATCAAATGCTTGGGCTACGTCTAAGAATATTGCTGAACATACTTCCTTTTTTTCCAGCGCCTCCTCAATTGTATCAGTAATCCTATGTATCTGTTCTATCGTTGAGTGCCTTTCTCGAAACCCAAATTGATGTTCTGGTGATTTCTGCTCTCTATAATTGGCTTTAATCTCTTGAGAAACAGTCTCTCGAAAATTTTTGGTGTTGTTAATAAAGAAATAGGCCTATACGACGTTTTGTCGTTTAGTGATTTATTGGGCTTTGGAATCATTATGATTTCCGCTACTTTCCACTGTCTCGGAACATAACATAGTCTAAAGATAGCATTGATTATGTGCTGTAGTTTCCTTAGTGCTTTTTCTGGTAAAGTGTAACGAATCGCTAATGGGGTTAGCTCACGTTGACAGAGAATTTGTTTTCATAGGGATTTCGGGCGGTCAGTTCGCTCCGGCTAGAGCTCAGTAGTGTAAATTTAGCGAAATTAGCGAAATTTAGCGAAATTTATTGAAAACCTGTATTAGACCGCTTTAACGAAGAGGTGTAAAAAAGAGGCCAAAGCTAAGACATCATGTGATCATTCAACCCACCTCATCAAATATACTCACCTACATTTCAAATCATCCTGCTCTCAGCTTGAACTATCTCATGATTGTAATTACACCACGAATAAACAAAATGAACACTGATAGATTTGAGATTTCATTATTATAAATTTTAATGAAGCATAAAAAAAAATTTACAAAAAAAAAACAATAAGAATGAAAATTATAAGAATTGAAAATATAATAATTTAGATTATGAAAAATTAATTTTTAATTAAAATATAATAGTATCGTAATTTTAAAGTGTACTATGAGATGCCGAAAATAAATTCTTTAAATTAGATCTAACTACATAAAAATACTTATTGTATATAAATAAATGAGCAATAATTTATCAAGGTACCTTGTAATTTTCGCGTTTATTATTTGTTGCGGAGAATTCCAAATATTGCGGTTGCAGCGTTGTTAATCCAAAATTTGAACAGAAAAAAAAAATTCCACGCGAAGATAAATCCAGTTGTAGTGGAAATGCAATGTTAATCATCCGGCCGTTGCGATGTTTATTGTTGCGACTGTACAATTCATGTACATATTACTGATGCAACGTATTTGAATTATCCTTGCACAATTTCTACGATACAGCTTTATGTTGTGACGTGTATCGATCGTTTACCACAAAATGTTTTGGTTTACAGCAATGGCCTATACTATAGTCGCAAGGTTACATTATGCAGACTATCAACACCAATACTTTCATATACACGAATATTAGAGGATTTAGTTTATTAGAATGTTTTAATTTTAGGTATTAAGTAGTATCGTTTAATTTATATAGTGTATGCTTAATTATTAATTTATGAGTTACACTAAAGCACATAAGTATTGTCCATTTTAGAATATTTTGTTATTATTATGTATCATTATTTATAATGTAGTTTAACTTATTATTAAGGCTATTAATTCAATATCATGATTTTATTTTTTTATTATTAGGTTTGAAATTAATTATATTTTTGTAACAAATATCGAAAGTTTTACAGTTTTTGTTCTTTTCCAAAACACGTGGATTTTCGCCTTCACAAGTACATTTCATACACGGTTGTGATTCACTTATAACTAGTTTTTCTTTTGTTCATATGTTCATCTAGCACTAAATGTTCACATTTGTATTTCTAACTACACTTAACTAACTAGTAACTATATTACTTTATAAACTTCTATTATTACTTAAAATATTATCAAATATAGTTGAGAATTTACTCATAATTTAGATCATAACTATGGCTACACTTTATGAAAATATTCCGAAATGATTAATAGTTATGATATTAATTTACAAAAGCGCTTAGCTTATCAAAATCTAAAAACCAACTGTCCACTTGTTTCTCCGTGTCATCCACAATACACATTTTCCCGCCCAAGAATAATACTACTACAAAACACCAAACAATACAACATCAATGAATGCGGTTGTAAGAGGTAGCATTGTATTTAACGCGTTGGCTGTGTTGGTAAAAAAAAAACACCTTGACGGCAAGTAAAATTAACGTTTTATCATTGTACGTCGGTACAAAAGCTTTTATTATTCGCCCCGTTATCAAGTCGTATCCAGGGGCTTTTTTATCTTTGAGGTTTTTTACTTCTTGTTTGATTTCTTTCAGAGTAACTGGTAGCACAGATGCCTCGTCTACTTTGCTTATAGGTGTTAGATATTCATTATCCGCTTGTCCAGTTGGTGGTTTGAAGGTATTTTCTAGATGTTCGGCAAACAGATCAGTTTTTTGCTTTTCGCTGCGAGCCCAGGTTCCATCAACCATTCTAATGGGTGGCACTTGCATTTTAGGCCTTTTTAAACCTCTGGTGGCTTTCCACAGGGAATAGTCTGTGTCAGGTTACTTAGGAAGCTTGCAACTGACTCATTCTTAATCTCCTTTATAAGTAGTTTAAGTTTGTTGCACAAGTTGTTTAGGATTGTTTTGTCTTCAGGGGCTCTGGTTCTCTGCCAAGTCTTACGATCTCTTCTTTTTTTTTCGTTAACCAACTCTCTCACTTCAACTGGATGGGTTATACTTTTTTGTAATATTTTTTGCTGGGCAAGAGTACTTTCGCAGGCCGCTTTTTGCACACTTTCAATGAGGTTTTCTAGTTCTTCTTCTATCGTGTAAGTGTTCGATATCTGCACGTGTAGGTCTCTATGAGCCAAGCTACACACAATTCTAGCTTCTGGTTTCAAACTAAGTCGCTACAGATTTTTATTGTTAAATTTTATACTAAAATACCACATTTTTTGTATTGTTTTACATAAAATTGTTGTCCTTGCATCCGAAATGAAAAAATAGAAATGAAAATAAAAAAATTTAAGGCCAACACAAAAACATTTGGTGTTTTAATATAAAATAAGGGTTTAAATTAACAATAAAAATCTGTTGAGACTTAGTTTGAAACCAGAAGCTAAAATTGGGTGTAGCTTGGCTCTATTAGAGCATAACATTAAGTCCAAGTATTTTGGTAGATCTCCGTTTTCAAGGCGAAACATCAACTTCAACTTTGGTTAATAGACTACCACCCCAGTACATCAAGCATTTCACTTATATCTGTCCTAATTTCTGTTCCTAGAATACCTCGCATAAATCTGTTCTGATTTTTTTTTGAGACGATATATTTGTGATTGATTTATTTTGAATAACACTGATGAAAAATAATCAATATGTGAGGTGCAACAATTGATTCGTATAATATAATTTTTGTCTCACGTAGCATTTTATCCTTAACTCTATTAAATAAGCCTAACTTTTTATTCATTTTTTTAGCAATATAATTCAAATAATCATTAAAATTTAACTTTTCATCTATGATAACACCAAGGTATTTATATTGTTTCACACGTTCAATGACTTCAGTATCTATTAATATATTTTGATTACATTCTAGTTTTGTCTTTATTGACATCACCATATACTTTGTTTTAGAAATGTTAAGTGCCAACTTATGGAACATCAGCCATTTTCTCAGATTGTCCAAATCTTCGTTTATTTTCTGAACAGGTTCACTAAGGGTTGGTGTTGCAATCGTAATCAAGGTGTCATCAGCAAATATATTCACTTTACAATTTTTTATAACTGCCACTATATCATTGATGTACAGGATGAAAAGCAATGGCCCTAACCCTTTACTGCATAGTTTATCATATATGATATGCTTATTACAAAATAGCCTATTTCGCATAGATTATACTTTTTCATAACAAAACCGGTGCAAATATATTGGTTCATTGTATTACTTTGTGTAAACTGCGTTTGTAGGGAAAATTAACTGTCAAAATAGTGGCGGGAAACGTTTATATCGACTATGTACTGTTAATAAAGTAAAAGAAAAGTTGCTCCTCATTTGATACAATTTCTTATAGAATTGTGGGTGGATTGTGCAATGTAAGTATTAAATTAAATGTAATAACTGTTTTACAAACTGTTTTTAATGTGTTGGAATAATATATCAAATTAATTTTGTGAAAATTGTGGATTTTAGAAAAGCATATCATATATGATATTTTATGCAGGTATAATAATATCTTGCTATATATCATATATGGTATGGTACCATATATGATAAACTGTGCACTAATTTCTTAATTCAAATTTGCGGTGGTAATTTTTATTTAGAAAAATGAGTCAAGAAAACGTTAGTTGGCCCTAGAAGAGGTGGAAGAAATTATCAATAATTGGTCAGATTCTGAAGATGTATCCGACGCTGGTGGTGAGGATGAAGATAATATTTATGATGAAGTGGTGGTGGACAGAAAAATACATCATGAAAACGTCGAATTGGATGTCGAAAGTGCAGTTGTGCCACAGCCTATAGAGGGTGAAGTATTTGATATTGAGGGTATGGAAATAGTGTATGCTGAAGATGTGCCTGGTTTTAGCGATTCCGTTACTGCGATGAATCAACTAAAACAATTAAAAAATGATTATTCACGAATCATTTGGAAAAAGAAGGATTTTATAATGCCGCCAGATAAACATAAATTTACAGGGAGTTCTGATCTTACGGAAACCAAAATGAATTTGAGTACCCCTTTCTCATTTTTTAATTATTTTTATCGACGATAATATCACCGCAAATATCGTGCAAGAGACAAATATTTAGCGAATGCGGAAAAATCCTAATAATAATAATAATTCATTTACCACAAAAGACATTAAACATTTTATTGGAATATGCTTGTTTACCTCTGTAGCACAAATCACTAATACCAGAAGATATTGGCATCAGAAGTTGGGAAATCCAATGGTTCAAGAAACCATGTCACTAAAAAGATTCGAGATAATCAGACAAAATATCCACTTCAACAATAATGAGGAACCATTAGAAGAATGTTTATCTGTAGATGAACAAATGTGTTCCACAAAGGCAAGATCATTCATGAAGCAGTATATGCCGGCTAAACCACACAAAGGGGGGTTTAAATTATTCGTGCTTTGTGGAACCTCAGGGTTTGCCTATAATATCGAATTATATACTGGTCGGTCAAGAAAATGACCATCAAAAACGGCCACATAATGAATTAAATCTGGGAGCAGCATCCAATGTTGTCATTCGTCTCGCAGGAATAGTTCCATCAAATATGAATTAGAATTTTTTTTTTGATAACTATTATACATCGATTCCATTATTAGTCGAATTACTGAAACAAGGAATACATAGTTTAGGCACGGCTCGTAAAAATCGTTTGCCGAATTCGAAGCTTCCCGAAGATAAATATTGGAAAACACAGCCTAGAGGTTCCACTTTTGAGATGGTGGCCAATATCGAAAACAACGAAATTACGGTAGTGCAATGGAAGGATACGAAAATAGTGACACTAATCTCTACATTTGTAGGGAGAAACCCACTGCATTTGTCAACACGAAGGGAAAAAGGAGTTGGTAGCATCAATGTCGACTGTCCGTCACTCGTAAAAGAATACAATAAGTTTATGGGTGGTGTAGACCTGCTGGACGCAAATTTAGGTCGATATAAAAACAAAATACGATCAAAAAAATGGTATATGAAGGTGTTTTACCATATGCTAGACGTTACCGTAGCAAATGTGTGGATATTGTATAAGTTAGTTATAGAAGTTAGGTTGAATTAATTTAAAATAAATTTCTCATACATTTTAAATTGTTATTTTAGACGAGTCGAAAAATAACGTGGCACGTTTGAGAAAAAAATCTTGGGTCTTGCTGATTTCAAAACGGAAATATCAGAGACTTTAATGAAGTATTCAGATTCGACAAGAGTTGGAAGACCATCCCGAACTATTAACAACCGAATAGATTTGAAGAGAAAAAAAGCTACTGCAGGTCAGCTACCGCCGAAAGAAATACTGCTGGATAATATAGGACACTTGCCCAATTGGAACGATAAAAGATTATCCTGTAAGCTTCCAGGCTGCAATAAGCTGGGATTTGTGCGTTGTTCTAAATGCAACATTGCTTTATGCCTTAACAAGGAGAGAAATTGTTACGCAGTATTTCATACCTAATAACGAAAATCCAAAATAATACCAATAGACTGATGTTTGAAGGCTGAAAATTGTGATTTTATAATTTACCAAAAATTATTTGTTTTTGAAATAATTCAATTATTTCTTTTTATTTTGTATAATTTGTTGAATTTGATTAACTTGTATAATAAATAAAATTTATTTTTACTATGTATCGACATAAGTTTTTTGTCATCTTGAATGCACGGGATATCATATATGATATACATGAAAAACTTCGATTTTCGTGAAAAATCAATTTTTTCTCCACCTAAAATATTAACTTTCGTTTGAAGTAATTAAAAATACACATAAAAACAATTTTTTTTCAACAAAATAAGAAACTGTGCAGTAAAGGGCTAAAGTAGATCCCTGCGGTACTCCGAGATTATTGGCTTAGAGATACAGTTATCGGCTTTTGTATGTGGTTATCTTTCTTGAAGATAATTATTGAACCATTCAAATGCCGCGCCTTGTATTCCATAATATTTGCTTAATTTTTTTAGTAAAATTTGTCTATCGATTATTGTCATCTATTTCAGAATTATGCAACATTAAGTTTAGCGCAGTTTCACATGAATGGTGTTCTCGAAATCCAGATTGATGGTCGACTAGTATATTATTGTTGTTAATGTGGTTGATTAATTGGTTTTTAACTACTCGTTCTAACACAGCTTCTTTGTTGGTTGGTAGCATATTTATCGGGCATAAATGCCCGTTGTGTTAGAGGGTTAGAAGTTTTTGGAATTGGAATGACCGTTGATATTTTCCATGATCTCGGAACTTTATTAGCTTCATATAAACTTTTATTGATTAAATTTGTAAATTTTGATGAGAATATTTCATTCTTCATAGCTTCTAACATGATAGTACGGTTTATACCATCAATTCCAGCGTTTGACTTCAGCGGACTAATAGTTTTAGTTATCTCTTTGACATGTAATATTTTAGAAACAAATGTAATATTAAGAGATTCGGCCAATTCTAGTTTATCGGTTACTACTTTATTGTTAAACTGAATATTCCATTGTGTTGTGGTTTTAGTTTTATACAACGATTTTAACGTTCTCCATAGTCCTTTTGGATTATTTTGATTTTCTTTGAATTTGTTTTTGAAATAAGTGGATTGCTCCATCCTTAAAGATTGTTTATATATATTTCTGGCTCTTTTATAATTATCCCACCGCTCATTTGAGTTTATAATTTTCATAATTCCATAAGATCGTAGTTTATCTTGCTTCAGTAATTTCAAATTTTCCGAGAACCATTTTATGAATTAATTTTGTACAAGTCAACTCATTCATGCAAGGTTTTAACTTTAACACTAACTCCTCAGCTTCTTCGTTTAATTCTTGGCTTATTTCGTTTAACTTAGCATCTTGGCATCCCAGAAATTGTTGATTTAAAGCATAGTTGAGTAATTCATGAGAATAATTTTTTCGCGAACGTATTTCTATCGGGTCACAATTTCTTGTTGCTTTTATCATCTTACAATTTAAATTAACTCTTAACATATACAATCGTCACTAATTTACTGCTCTTTAATTACTTCTAATTGCACATTTTTTGAATTGGTTATCACTAAATCTATTAAACTCTCGCTGGTTGCTGTAACTGCTATATTCTATAACCACCTTCATTAGTCTATGATCTCTTCTCAATTGATTAAATTTTACACTGTAATATTCATTGGATTTGATATCAATATTAAAATCACCGAATATGAAATTATTTTTCATAGAAAAAAAAGGAAGATATTGGCGTCGGGCCCATACACGTTGCTATTAAGTATGTATTTGGTAAAGTGTTTCAGCTGAAAGAACTCCGCGTGCTGACGCACTTGCAAGATTTGCGCTTCTAATGAAGCAGCTGGTGGAACCTTTATCAAATGAGCACGTTTAGTTTAGTGGTTGTTTTTTCTTTTTACTTACCATAAACGAAAGATTTTTTCTTTATAGAATTTTCACTTTTCCTCAATTTATCACTCAATTCTTTTATAGAATTCTTTTATAACTTAAAATTTTTATTTTACAAGTATTTTTTTTATCAATTGTGTAATATGTAAATTAAATCAAAAAAAAAAATAATAATAAATTCTACCCAACTAATATTTTCAACACGTACTAATTTAAAAAAACTAAACTTAACCGTCGTAAAGCCACGGCGTTATCTTAGGTTAGGTTAGGTTAGAGTGGCTGCTACGGCGTTACCTTACTCCGCAAAAGAAATAACCAGAAGACTTTTCCAATTTTCACGATATTTATACTCATCTTTGCTGTTGTTGATTGTAGGAAAGAGAATAAAAACAGAGATCGAACAACAAGAAAATCCCCACAATCAACCAACGCGTCTATGTTGAACAAGCATAAATATCGTTCACATAAAATTAGCTTCTTCAAATTTACTTGTCTTGTCGATCAACATAGGAGGTATACTTTTGCAAACATTATGCATCAAAAATCAAATTTCGTAGAAGAAGAAGAGAAGACGTTACGTTTGTAAATATTATCGTATACAGTCATTACAATGTTGCACAGCATACGTTAAACGAGGGATATTTGACCTAATTATGCATTTGTTTGGTGAAGTTGTTATCTTCAATTTATTAGCGTAAGAAAATCTTATAACACATAATATATATATGCTTTATCTGAGCGAATTTCCCATAGAAAATATCTCATGTAGATAAGTTCAATGGCTTGCAGTTGATAAAGTATAAACAAAATGTGAAAGAATTGAAATGCCGGTGATTTAATTTGGATAAATTTGGGAATATTATTTCCCAGGGCATGTTAGGTAAATAAACAAAATTTTATGGGATGAGTTTGGGAACTGAATGTGATTTCATTCCGTTACAATGTTTTGAGTTTTGACATTATTACTGATTACCCAGCAATTTGACAGCAGTAGACATTCATCAGGAAGAATAAAAAAGAAGAAAGAATAAAAATTATAATTTTTATTTTACTCTTTAAAGATCGAAATACAAATTTTTTAATATTTTTCATTTCTTTTGTAAGAAATAAAAGGACAATAAATTTATTCATATTTCAGTAATTTATTAATAGACAGGTATTAACATACAGAAGTGCTGGAATTAGGCCACCTGGAACGTAACTCGACAAATTCTTAACCGATTATGATGAGATTGGGTATGTTGGATGGAAATGGGGTCTTAAATGATTTTTAGAACACGTTTTGGAATATGACCACCTGGGACGGAACTCAACTCACTCCAGAACTTTTACCAAAAACCATTTAAGAATCTCATTTCCATCCAACACACCCAATCTCATCATAATCGGTTAAGAATTGATCGAGTTTTGTCCCAGGTGGCTATATTCCAGAACTTCTTCCAAAAATCATTTAAGAATTCCATTTTCATCCAACATTTCACCGTTCAAGTGGCGCAGCAGTTAAAGCTTCGGCACTTGGACCGGGAGGTACTGGGTGCGAATCCCACCAGAGGCAGGATGTAAAGCGAATTTTCTTCATCGATTACGATCGGTGATGATAATAAACACAACTTAGACCCTCTGTTGGAGTGCAGAATTCAGCGCCGACCCACCGTTCATGTCAGTATGCAGGTTGACATGGAGCTTGCAACGTGCAGGTAATTATGTGAGTAGGTGAATGGGTGGGTGTGTACGTGAATGAAAAGGGGAGTATTAATTGACCTTTAAAGGACATTAAATCCATTGGATAATTAATACTTTCTTTTATATATAAAAAAAAAAACATACCCAATCCCATCATAATCGGTTAAGAATTGGCCGAGTTCCGTCCCAGGTGCCCATATTCCAGAACTTCTTCCAAGAATCATTTAAGAATCCCATTTCCATCCAACATAACCAATCCCATCATAATCGGTTAAGAAATGACCGAGTTCTGTTCCAGGTGGCCATATTCCAGAACTTCTTCCAAAAATCATTTAAGACTCCCATTTTTATCCAACATACCTGTTCCCATCATAATCGGTTAAGAATTGGCCGAGTTCCGTCCCAGTGGCACTGTTCTGGTAATTCCCCGGGAATAGGGAGCTGGGGAAAGAATTTACATATAAATTATATTTAAATAATTTTTTTCTGGCATACTGAGGTAAAAAGTTAGTGGCAATTTTTTTGAAAACAAAATAAAATTGGGAATAACTTTCCCTGATAATTTCGCTATGGAAAAATTATTCCCAATTTACTAATATTTACATCAAACTTTTTTTCTCAGTAGGCCAGAAAAAACTGATTTATAGATAAAAGCTATGTAAAATCTTTCCCAGTTCCCTATTCCCGGGGAATTACCAGAATAGTGCCACAGGTGGTCATATTCCAGAACTTCTTCCAAGAATCATTTAAGAATCCCATTTCCATCCAACATAACCAATCCCATCATAGTCGGTTAAGAAATGACCGGGTTCTGTTCCAGGTGGCAATATTCCAGAACTTCTTCCAAAAATCATTTAAGACTCCCATTTTTATCCAACATACCTAATCCCATCATAATCGGTTAAGAATTGGTCGAGTTCCGTTCCAGGTGGCCATATTCCAGAACTTCTTCCAAAAATCAACTTCTACCATTTCAACCCAACATACCTAATACCATAATAATAGGTTAAGAATTGGAAGCCCTGAATTTGTTTTGCAAAAAGTTGATTTTGAATTGTAAAAATTTACTAACTTGAAATATTAAAACTTTCCTGCATTGCATTATTTATATTTTGTTTTAGTTTTACATATACATGGGAAAGGAATGAAACTAAAATATTATTCGAATCAGAATCTACTTAAATATAAGTCTTGCTAACTCCACACATATGAAATAAATAATAACTAAGTAAAGATGTGTTGGCAATTTTTTTTCCATAGTAATTTGTTTTAAAATAACTAAGTATAAGTGTGTTGGTGCAGAAACAAAAAAATGAACAAAAAAAAAATCATATTTACGTTGCATTGTTAGTGTAACCAATACACTCTTTGTTTGTTTTTTTTTAATAGGTATCTGTCAATGAGAAGAGTAAGCAGGACTTATATTAAAGAAGATTCTGTTCGAATGCATAACTATTGAGAGAGAGGATTAAAAATATTCTAATCAGAAAGAAATTAAAACAAAATACTGAAAAGTTTTTTTCTGCTGAAATATATTTAATGTTTTACATTTGCTTTCCAATAGAAAGAAATCGAACAACATTTCGTTTATTTCGTAAAATAGAGAAAGAAATTTTTGGGAAAGAAAATTTAATTTTTGAACACTGCCTTTAACCGATTCATTCCATCTTCTTTGCCACAGGTCAATCGCCATGCCCTCTATTTCCATTTTATTTGTATATTAATTATGTGCACTATCTGCAACCTCGTTCGTTTGGATCACTTTTTCTTAGGTGGTACAAGCGCTCCCTCTTTTTGCTAACCATAACAGCCTCTTTGGAAACTGTTCGGTAAGCCTTTGTTACTCGCAGTAGGATATTCGTCTGAGTCCTTCCTAATGATCTGATGTGGTGACATTTTAGCTTATCATATCATAGTGCTCCTGCCACGCTTTTGTAAATTATTGCAAGTTGTAGTAGTTATGTAGTTTTGTGATTTCCCATCCCTCCTCCATACTCTCGCCAGCGAGTGGAATAGTTTTTTAACGTTGTCACAGACTCTTAGAGCGAGAACAGTTACTCACATAAGTTTATCAATGTTAACTCCTAGATATCGCACAGTTTTAACTATGTTCAAGTTTTGGCCGTTTAAAAATAAGTCAAATGTGCATTTTAGTTAAAGCATTCAGCAAGCAGCAGAAAGTGATATTTTATTCGCTACGCGCTGACACTATAGACAAATAATAGAGCCTTGAGGACATCCTTGGTGATTTGTTGAGTAACATAATCTCTTAATCACTGTGGATCGATTGCTCAAGTAGCTCCTGAAAACATTCATAATGTTTTTAGGGCGAGTTTAGACGATGCCCAGGAATATACCCATAACATATGGTTGCAGACTTCCTTATTACAACCATTTCACCTGATTTCCATACCTTAGGAAAGTAGTCAAATTTCAAGCAGCGGTTTTTTTATTTGCTAGGTCCTTTGATAGGCCATGCTATTTGAATATTTTCAGCGTTCAAGTTGTTAAGCCTTGGTAACTTGGTTCGTCTAGCTTATTAGAGCACTAGTGGCTTCTTCCCACGTGATTGGGATGTCTTCAGCAACCGTGGATGCCCAATGATTAATTACTGTTGGTAGCGATCTAACGCATAGTCTCATGTGACTCTGTTTCATCCGGTAGTTTTAAGTTAAGTAACTCCAAACGTGTGTCATGCCACACCATTTGTGGTAGCTCCATTTGTTTTCTTAATGATATTTAAAATTCCTGTGGCCCTATTCTGGTTTTCCCGGGGAATTGGGAATTGGGAAAATATTTTGCTATAATTACAAACTGCACTTATTCCCAAATATATATTTCCCGTTCCCAAATGTGTATTCTGGCAGACAGGGAATAATTTTTTTGGGAATTTTTTTATATGTAAATATTTATAAACTAAAACACGTATTGCGACCTTATTACAAGTTTAATTTATTTTTAAATAAATATTTATTAGCAAAAATAATGTTTCAAAATTGAAAAAGATACGAATTACAATTCCCTAAAAAAATAATGTGGAAAAATTAACGTCAAAACTGCTATAAAATGGAATTATTTTTTCCCAATAAAAAAAATTCCCAAACGCCAGAATACACTTTGGGGAATAAAAAATTCCCAACTGCTAGAAATACGTCACTAATTCCCAATTCCTTATTCGCGGGGAAAACCAGAATAGGGCCACTGGAGGCCTTGATAGGAAAATTTGTTTGATAAATCGAGCGTGATGTCACTGTGGTCACTTGATATCCTCGTTGAACGACGACCTCGTTGAGTTTCCTTGCTTGTTCATTATGAAGAGGTCATTCCTAGATATGAAGTCCTCTACTTTTCTTCCGTTTTCGTCAGATAGACGGTTGAAATATCGGGTGATCACTAGCTTTTGGTGTTGATTGATAAAGAGTCTACAATCGATTCGATTTTCCACAGATGGCACTCGATTGGTTTACTGTTTTGGGCATAAATTGAAAATAGGTAGAACTTTCGATTGAATTTCAATACACCGGCCAAATGGCACAGTGGTTAAAGCTTTGGCGTTTGGATCGGGAGGTACCGGGTTCAAATCCTGATAGGGGCAGGATGCAAAGTGAAATTTCATCAACAGATTACGATTTGTGGTGAAATGTAACACATCTAAATCATGGGCCGACCCATCTTCCATGCCAGTATAGGCTGGCATGGAGCTTGTGCAGAAGGTCTTAAATCGGTTGGCCGAAAGGCGTAAAGTAAGGACGTAAAAAGCAAAACCGCGGAAGAGCAGGGTGAGCCTTGAGCCCCAAAACAGATCGCATAGTTACCGATAAAAAAAAAATCATTACATATGCCGTGGCTATCACAAAACTGACTAAGCTTCGCCATGTTCATGACAACTTTGTGAATATTGATTGCAGTCTTGGGGTTATCAGCGCGTGATTACTCTGATTGTAGCAAGCATGCCGCTGATTTGACTATTGACTGAGTGTGGTTCGTGGGTACATAGAATATCTAGGTCATGGTTGGAGATGTGCTCACATATTTCTTATCCGAGTATTTGAGCATCCTGCATGTTTAGGTTGCACATCATCTTTTGTATGTGTTACAGGTAGGGCGACGCGACCTACTTAGTGATCATGTGGTTTTTGCATTTGCTTGCTGCTTGCGCAACTGGAAGGTTTGTTTTTAGTTTGACAACCCTTATGCTGTGTTGTGCACAGTGGGGCAGGTTTGCACATTCTTTGCAATACCACTGTATCTCTGGCACCTAAAGCATCAAGTTGGAGTCACAAACTCTCTCGGCATGTTTTTGATTACCGGTTCAACTTCTAACACCCAATGGCGGTCTCTTTATTCACCGCACTAAAGTTCTATATAGAACCCCTTAAAATCTTTTCGATCTAGGCGATTGTTGTGACTAAGTTGCCATCAAGCTCCGACCTTATATCAAAGTTCATTACTTTAGGTAATATTTTTTCAGATACTGGTTTGCTGGTTACGAGACCCACCGCTGTCCAACTCTATGTTTTCTGTAAATACCTTTAAATCCGTGGGCGAACTAAAGGTAATCGTAATACCATTTTGTGTTTGGTGGTTACATAGTGGATCATTATGTTTCATTCATTGGGACGTATGACTTCTTCAATGTTTTTTGGCTTCTGTTGATAGGCTGGACTCATTATCTTTTGCTGGGATAAATACCCGTTTTGTCTTTGTTTTATTTTGCCAACGCTGGTTTTACGTTTCTTGCGTTTTTTACCTACCGTACGCCAGTTGCCATCATTATTTTCTGTTTGTGTAGTTGCTCCACTCTGCGTTATCTGAATTTATACTAGGAACTAAATCCATTGCAGCCATCTCTGGTGTCTTTTCCATAGTATCCAAAGGTATTAGTTCTGGCTGCAAGTGCACCTCTGATTGTATGTCTCCTCCAGTTTACCAACAACCTGATCAGTTTCCGCAACTAATATTGTTTGATAATTCGCGAAACTTAGGTTCAGCAAGTTTTGTATTTTTGGCTTGCTCTAGCATCGTTTCAAGAGAAACGATTGCTATCGTCAGGTTTTCATCATATGGGGCCTTTCGCACGTTTTTAGTACTTGCTAGCGATAAGTTCGGCATTTAATATCGAATCGTTTAGATTCTTGTCATGTTTCACCCTTTTTGGTGCATCGCGTCTTGATCGCTTAAACACATCTCTGTGTAATTTGATAAATAAAATTAGTTGTTACTTGTTGCTCTTTAAATATTTATATGCCTTGGCTTAGAACCCCATCCCTAACTACGTACGTTCCAGCATTATATTTGGCCGCGCAGTGAATTTTTATTGCACCTTATGGATGGAACCACTATTTCGTTGCCTCCCCTTACTCGACTTGTATATCTCACTCGACTGGAACTTCAGGAATGCGACCATCCCATATACACTTAACTAAATAATAATTTAACTCCCAGTTCTACATGAAATTGTGGATCTAGAACATCGAACATACCATACTACAGACTAGGTAGTGTTATTCAGTTTGGGATGTTTAGGTCTCAGAACTCAGAATACCACCTAAGAAACTAGTGATTTGATAGGTACCGTAAAAATTATGCACTCAATAGTGATTTTTTACTTGCGAGAACCAGAGGTGGACACTCTGGTTCTTCTGGCTGACGCCTCTATTAATTTTGATTCCTGCCTTGAGTTTTACTGCATATCCCAAAGCCCAATCTATCTTTGAGCTTGGTTCCTTACATAAACGAGAAACATATTTTGACGGGTCATGTCAATATAGCGTTCTGACAGTAACTCGTACTGCTTTTCTGGATGTAACTTTAAACCGTTT
Source organism: Nephrotoma flavescens (assembly GCA_932526605.1). Taxonomy (NCBI): domain Eukaryota; kingdom Metazoa; phylum Arthropoda; class Insecta; order Diptera; family Tipulidae; genus Nephrotoma; species Nephrotoma flavescens. The sequence goes on along the minus strand of OW052221.1, from coordinate 266,896,421 downwards.
GAATATATGTAAATCATGTAAAGGTTGCCGACTCCTTAACTTTTCTTTATTTTGAAAAACTAACAATATTTCGTAATTTGTAAAACCTCTTTAACCAATAAGTTGACCAAGAACGTTTATTAAACTCGAAACAATTCAACCTGTTAAAGTTGGCCAAATGCAGATTGTAATTCTGGTTTTATGATCATTTAAAAAAAATTCTTTCATAATTGTTTTAGCTTATCGAGGGAATAATGTGAAAAAAATAATAGCCGAGTTCTGTTAGCGTTAGCACAGTACTCTCAAGTATTTCTAGCTACTTTAGTTGATATTATTTTTACGTGTGTTTTTTTCTACTATACCTCGATAAGATGACCAAGAAACTATTTCTATAGATATCGCATTCAAAGCGATACCGGATACACAGCCGCTTAGAAAATTGTCGAGCTGAACCGACTATAATTCAAGGCACTCCAGTTATATCCGCCACCAGGGCCAGCATTTATTAAAATTATTTTATTTACTCCTGATAGTCCCATTTCTTATTTCCCTATATAAACCTGGTTCCTCACTTTGTTAAATTATTGATTCTAACTATAGGAATAACAAAATACTCACGTAACATCATTACCTTTTCTAATTGCAGACGATTCACCAAAGTGACCACATTACCGGAATCATCGTGAGGCATTCCTAAATGCTATTTAATATCAACTCTACCGCCCTTAAAGTATTTTTATACGTAGTCATAATTTTAAAATATCCTATAACGCCAATATGCGATCAACAAGATCGTTGGCTTTATTTATTACACGAAGAGAAGTACATCAGCACCATACCTCCGCATTGTGCCAATTTACTAACTTCGGAAATATCATATACGAATTATGCGGGCGACGAAGCTGAAGCTACGAGTATTTTAAGCACAATTTTATTTAGTCTACAATTTCTACTGAATCAACAACAGTTTATAAGTTTTGGATGGCACCCACATTATGGCAGGGTTGTGATAAAATATCTTAATCAATTTGAAAATTACCAGTTGCTACAATTTTGTTCTAATAAAAGCCGAGCAATCCCAAAATGTGATGATGATAGTGGCAGCATGCAAATTGATCTGTTGAAAGTACTTGAGTGTTATGATTATAATTTAAAAAAAAAAATATTAATTTTGCTTAATTTATAGTTTTTAGCGACTAATAATTTTAAAGTGCCTACAATTTACGAAGTGTGTGGCCTAATAGTGATTCAGTCGTATAATGGTGAACCGTTATCTAATTATTATGATTATCCTCTTCGCGATCGACTACACATTACGATTAACTTATTAAAAATGGTGATACAATTTACGGAAGGTTTTGACGGATTCAGGTTTATTCTATTTAGCCATACGTATCTAGATTTAATTAATTTTTTAATATTAAACTTATTTATAGATTTTATCCGACCGATATAAATCCGAACAATATCGCCATCAATAAAACTACACTCGAAGCAACGCTTATTGATCTTGACAACACGATCGTAATTGATTCCACTGTTTTATCATCACAATCGATTGCGAAACATAAAATTATTGCCTGTGATAATTGTATTGCGTTTATGCCGGACGAGTTTTGTCGACATCCGACAAACGATTTTAATTTATTTCAAATGTGCCAAATACTAATGTACGATATGAATGGAAAACGAGAAAATGGATTTCTACACGACTTGGAATCGAACGAGAATGAAAAATTGGCTGAAATAAATAATTTATTGCTGCAATGTTACGAATGTCATGAGAATAGCGATTGTGATAATCGGCTGGCAACCGTCATAAAGATAATTAATTTTATTACCGATTTTGTTTCGTTGAATGAAAATCTATAAACTTAATGAGTTTTATTTTATTAGCTTTCCAAACATATTTGTACTCCTCGAATTGCGTTTTGTAACTCGTTTAGCTCGGACATCGCTTGTTTGGCTAGTTTTCCCTCCGGAACCGATGTATCTTCGTACCTTAAGTGGCTTATAGCTTCCTTTAGCAAAGATTCCCCCTCAATTAGTCTCTTGAAAAATTCATCCATCGTTATTTTTTGATCTGCGATATCGTATTCAGCCATACGCATATACGGAGTGTACGTCTCATACAGTGCGATACCAACATGTCGCGATATTCCTGGCTGCAATTTTCGTAAAATAGCCAATATTTCATTACATAATTCATATTTTCGGGATAATATCTCACGGCTAGGAGCATCCTGTACACAAATATCACGAAATATAGAGGCAATTTCTTGTTTTAATTGTAAAACAAACGAGTGATTCGGACTTAAGGCATCTTTAAGTTTGGCCATTAGTTGTTGCATTATGAATAAATCACCGCGCGCACTATTCATTTCGATACGGGCGGTTGTTAAAATTTCATCGACTTCCTTTTTGCTCAGTATTGAATTGCACGTGTCACATTTGGATTCAATTGTATTGGTATTCGTCGTGTATACAGGAATGCAATAACCTTCATTACATGATCGACATTTTATTGAACTGAAATGGGTATCATTTTCGGTTGGATCTAAACACCGATTGCAGTCACATTTGAAATATTTCCCCGTAAATAGAATGTGTTGTCTTTCTTGTGTGTTCTGCGGAGTATAATTTTTATTATTTAGAACTTTCGTTTAGAGAAATATTTACATATACTTACCATTAATATGTCTGTGTAGCTGAAACAAATAATTTCGCCAGGTTCAATATCCCGACTCGCATAAATCCGCATCATATAGCTCGAATCGATGGTCAACAAAATATTATTACAGCATGAGTGTGATAAAAAAACGGTCATTGGATAAACCGCACGCAATTGTACCCCATCTATAATCCCTTTCATTTCATTGGGCCCCCGGATATCCAAGCCATTCACATCGAATATTGCGCACATCTTTTGTATAAATTCATCATCGATTTGTGCCTTTCGCATAATATCATTATTGAATACTTGAAATCGCTTCAGTGGCTGAATAATATTATCGTCAACAAATTTTTTGGAGGCCGCATCACGTTTTTCCAAGTGGCTTTCCATCTGCATCAATGCCGTTAAATAATCTTTGGTGTTTTCGTTAAGCACAGAAAGAATACATTTAAGAGGTAACGTCAGCAGAGGATGATCTACCAGGAATTTTTCAGGTAAGTTACGTTCGATTAAGTAATTACATTCTTGGACGGGGTGTGTCCGGCATATCGCGCAGAATGGAACCACTTTGCATTTTCTGAAAAAAAAATTATCGGTTAATTAATTTATTTTCCTATATTATTTCAGGTGGTGGATAGTGGACGGCCTATCGATATGTAGGTTAGCGGTGAATTAAATAAGCCACCCCAACCGCAGCTGTGCTGGGAGGAGATTCTCAGGGAACTGGGAAATGGTTAACCTCAGTTCACTAATTTCTGAGTGGGCCTATGATACCCAGCATGGAAGGGCGAACTGATGGCGCCGTAAAACCATCGACTACTGACCACGGCGAACTGGGCGTCAGATCTTTCTGTGCTCCCGTGTCTCCAAGGAGTGAGTAGGAAACCCTATAAACGGGTCATCCCTTGATTGGAATGGGTCTCATTGGGTTGGGATATCCAGATGAATAGGTGGATGGATGGTGAATATTGGAGGGGAGCGGGGGTGCTTGGAGCCGTAGAGCTCGGCGAGCCAATAGGCTGGATTAAGGTGTTATGCGACCCGTGCTGAGGATCGACTACTCTAGTGTCCATTTAACAAAGCCCTCTGCATACCAGGCGACCTCCAGTTGTATTGAGCCTTACCTGTGTATACGGATCTCTGCGCAGGTGGACTTGTATTTCTCCGATACTCGTGGGAAAAACATGGAAAACATAATAGAAAACAAAAATAAAGGGGCCGGCACCCTTCAAAAACCGGAAGAAGGGAGTAACTCTAATCGTGAAGGTGGAGCTCACTCATCAGGGGCAAGGTTAAGCGACACCTTGGCATTTAAGCCAGGTGGAAGCGGAACCGCCAAACAAAATAGTGGGGGATTGAGGGATATCCCTCCGGCGAAGCATTGATACAGGGAGAGACGGTCGGCGTTCAAAATCTTAGAAAAACTGGCTGCGACGCTTGAGGGACAGCTTACAGTAGAACAACGAGAATCTGTGGCATGCGCTAAAAAAATTCTCGGCTGCGATAGCCCGGAAAGGGCCCTTGTGTCTAAAAGACAGAGGCCCCATAATGAGCTGGAAACGGGCGAAAACAAGGGAGCCAAGGTGCAAGCAGATAAGACGTCGGGTGAAAACTGAAGCTATTCAGTGCGATCCTAAAAGAGCACGTGTTGATGCTAGCCGTCATTGACAGAAGTCAGGAAGATGGGAGCATCACTTCGGAGAAGTAGAGGGTAGTGTATAATGCACTAAACTCAATTTTTCTGAGAATCCTGAGAGAAAAACCGGAATCCCCCGTGTCCTACAGAGATGCGGGATGGTACCACGGGCGCGTGAAGTTGACTGCGTGCTCGGATCAGAGATCGGTCGACTTGTATAAAAGGGAAGTAGGCGCGATGTGGCAGGGCGCGAGGCTTCCGGCAGTCTGCAAGGAGGAAATCCCGAGCAGGTCGATGGCACGCGTATGGCGAGCAACTGAGCCGGATAAGCCAGAAGAGATCCTCGAGATCATTCGGACCAGCAATGCCGACCTTCCAATGGAAGACTGGAGGATTGTAAAGCGAGAGGCGGCTAAGGGAGGCTTTAGATTTGCAATCATGCTGATTAATAAAGAATCCCTGTCCTCGCTTGCAAAATCAAAGGGAGTCATCAACTTCGGGTTCGGGTCGATCACCCTTAAAATATATAAAAAGGATGAGGCCGATGCGACTGCGAAAGACCATCCTGGGGGCAACGGCAAACGTAGACCTAAGCTGATGTACGGGGTGGGTGTGTGGTGGCTGGCTCTAGAAAAGGTAACTTACATAAGGATGTTGGAGAATGTGTAAAGAACGACCTGTATGCTTATAAGCGGGAAGGACAGCACCATTTTTGTAAACAGATGACAGCCAAGGTGGGTATGAGGCTCTCGGTTGTCTCTCAGTGGAAGTGTCTTCAGGCGGGACACTCGACGATAGTTAGATCACTAAGGGAAGAACTGGTGAATAATCTATATTTTAAACCAACGTTGTGATTCGATAAAGGTTTCCGGATCATCTGTCCTTCGAGGGAATCCTGGAGGAACGGCCCAATACTGGTAAACGAGACACTGAAATTTTTCACGGACGGTTCTAGGCTAGACGGCAAAGTAGGAGCCGGAGTTTTCTGTGAGAAGCTCAATGTTAGTATTTCAGTTCGTCTCCCTGACTACTGCAGCGTGTGCCAGGCTGAAGTGGTAGCGATATGTGGACGGTCAAGCGGCTAGAGGCGGTTCCTCTGAAGTCACGGGTAGCGCTGGATTACCAATCATCTCTTAATAAGATGAGCGAGTATTTCAGTATCCCGATAATCTGGGTGCCTGCGACAACTAGCTAGGTACGGTATGACTCTCCAGATGCAACCGGAAAGGGCAGGTCTGGGAAGGCCTATAGCAGCGCTCAAATCTGCGCTCAGTAAAAAGGCAATCGCCTTGTCAGATGAGAGGTGGACCAATACTCTCACGTGCAGCGTTGCAAAACAGGTTTGACCAAAACTGGAACTCCGGCGAACCAAGGCACTAGTATCCCTGGGAAAACGAGAGTTAGGACTGGTCATAGGGATACTGACAGGGCACTGCCTTTTTGAGGAACATGCGAGAAGGTTGAGTCTACAAACGAGTGACTTTTGTAGAAGTTGTATGACCGAAGAGGAGGAAGAGACTTTAGATCACTTCCAATGCTCGTGTCCAGCACTGGCATATAAAAGACATAAGTACTTGGGTGTGTACGATATAGACAGCCTTTCTGAACTCGCGAACTGTGGAGTGCGAGATATTTTACGCTACATAAGTAGTTCTGGATGGTTTCAGTGGGAGTAAAGAGGAGATAGGATCCTGTGGTATCACAATGGGTCACTATTGGCCTAAGTATGCTATAGCAGCCATTCTAATCTAATTTAACCTAACCTAACCTATTGAAGAATCTTATTTCCATACACTATATTTAATTTCAGCAAAATCGGTTAAGAAATTATTGAGTTCCATTCCACGTGGCCATATTCTAGAAATTTCAAAAATCAATTAAGAATCCCATGCATCCATCATACACAATCCCATCATAATCTGCTAAGAAATATCTGAGTTTCGTCCCAGATTAAATTCGATCGAATAGATTAAATTTAAAAACATTCGCTTTTAACGGATTCCCCAATTAGTTCGTTAAATCGAGATTTTTTCAGTATAACATTTTACGTTAAAATGTCACGTCATCAATGCAACAATTTAACGCAACATTTAACATAACAGTATTTAACGCAGCGTATAACATGAACCCAGAACTAGTCTCCTAAATGTTTTACCAAACATAAAACGAATTTCGCCAATACGGAGAAATTTACTCCCAAGCCGCACCTCAAACATTACCAAAAGGGCCAATTGAAGGCTTGGCAAAATGAAAGGGACAAGGAATTCATGACTGAAATAACCAAATTCGAGCGAGAATGAGGCTTCTAAACCCGCGCCTTTCTCTAAAAATAACAAGAAAACTTCGCATCGATGTGCAAAAATTATTTCACAGGAGACCAAGGTTTACTAGAGGCAAGCGCGTTGATCTCTTGACTACTCCACACAAAGTCATGGATAGTTCTAATGAGGGATTACTTTACGAACACTGGGCATATTCGGATTTTATACCGGATGCCGGATCATCGCTCCCGAGCCTACGTTGCTATGAAAATCAAATAAATATACCTACTAGCACTTGGCCGTCATTATCTCCAGACTACAGTTTATTTTGCCGGAGATTATTAAGAAGTCGTCATGGAATACAGAATCAATACGAATCATTTTTATGTGGATGACCGTTCGCCGTGATTCCAATAAAATGAAAATTAGAACAAATAATTGTCACCAGAAATTTACGATCCTGCCAAAATGAGTTGTGATATTTATAAGATTTTACAGGCGAATTTGTCGATTTCGAATTATTCGATAGAAAAAAAATCATAATACCAAAATACGCCGCGAATTGAATTTTCCGAAATCGACTAAGTTCCATAATAGATCATGACGAAGTTTTGATTAAATGCTTTGAACCAATTGCTATGTAGATGGTATTTTAACATGTGCCGATATGGTAGAAAATCAAACTACGAATCATTTCGCCTATAAACTTAATTAGAAAAATGGGCCAGACCTTTTGAAAGGCGTTCCTTTGGAAGGAGAAGGCCTTATGGAAAAAATGATAAAGTAATACTTTGTGAATATGGCATTGCCCAGCGTAGGCTGATAATGTAATCGGAGCTGCGGAGTACTCAACATCAATAATTTCAAAGACTATTGCATATTTGTCTTTCATTTTACGACGCCTCCGAAATTGCCTCTGTAGCTATAATTTATTTCAAGAACGAGCCCACCAATAATGTGACACAGCAGGTTGGTTCGACACAACGTAACGTACAGATCGGATTCTAAGATGGCATGGATACGATAGAAATCGTCCATCTGGAACGCAGATCAAGTTACCGAAATCCTAAACATTATTGGATTGAGATGAAGGAAGCTCGTTTGGTTTAAAGGTACCCCAGCTGCTTGTGGTACTCGTGAGTGACTTGAACGTATGAAAATCAATTCGAAATATAGCAGCTGCCATACATAATTTATTCAATTTGCACGACCATTATATCGACATATTACCGCACTGTTATATTTATAATCTTATTATGTATTTTAAAAATCGATTTGTCGACCCAAATGGCTAGACTGTTCTTGCTACGATAATTGGATTCGGGTGAAAATTCAAACAACATCTTTTTCGTTTTTCAGTACTTCATTACACTTACAATCATCATGACATAAAAATCCGAGCAACAACTTCTTAATGATTACAAATTTGTTTCTTAAAAACATACGTCCCAATAGAGTTTTAGAATATAGAATTTCGACAGCGTTTGATATTACAATAAGTACGCACAAGATCACATTTACACATTCCGACAATTTAATTCAACATGCACATATACTTACGGGCATACCCGATCAAATTTATCGTAACAATTCCAGCAGCACAATTTTGAATCAAAATTTGGCACCACAAACAAATAATTTTCACATAAAATTAATTCACCGCGCCGTATTGGCCGTTTGGCCACACAATATCGGCCATATTTCTCGTTGCACTTTATTTCAATACACAAGTTGCTATTATTGCCAAAATTTATATTTGACGTCATTGTTGCGTACTACCCACGGCGGCCTATTGATAGTTTTTTTTTATTAGAGGTGTTTATAGAGCGAACACTCAACGTGTTGTAATTAAAATAAAATGTATCGAATATTTTTTATTGCAGTTGAATGCATAGCGAATATAAAAAATGTAAATTCTCGTTGTTTTTATGTACAGACAACCCTTTAGTAAGATGGTCCTCTATATACAAGCATTTTGTTGGCATGTGAATACTTTATATTCTATAGAATCAAGGGTTTAGGAATTTAAATTAATTCACTAATTTTAATTATATTTTGAGATACATTATAGACAAGTGTTTGAACTCTATTCTCTGCCATATCATTATTGTATCCGTAAAGAGATCGTAAATAGTACACAGAGTTAAAATTAAAAGCAGCGAGCGCCAATTTTAATTTTAAACCACAAAACACAATAAAAAATTTAAAAGACATGTAATAGCACAGCTTTGCATAAAAAGTATATTTAGCACATAACATACAAGTTATTTTCTTATGGTTCTAATCATGAAAAATATTTGCATATGCGCATGCTATTTTTAGCACTTGTACCTATTGCAAATTATAAATTTAATAAGGTTTGTGTAAATAAATTAAATCTTACATAAAAAACATGAAATTATTTGTTGAGCCTGAAAGTAGACTACAGTCACTACACAGGCATTAATAATTTAAATTTATTGCTTTCGCTCTCTAAACATCAAAAATCTATACAAAACTTCAATCGTACACGAATCTTCTTAAGCAAAAATAAATTTTACACTGGTTCCATCCAGGATCGAACTGGAGACCTTCTGCGTGTAAAGCAGACGTGATAACCGCTACACTATGGAACCGTTGATATATAAAATGTTTTGTGAAGTGTTCAGATGGAATACAAAATTTTTTAAATAAAATTAGAAAGTAATTGAAAATTTAATGATCGAAAGAAGTGTGTGGTTTGACAGCGATACGATTCGTTATAGGTCTGGGTTATGTTACAATTAATTCTAACAATTGATATTTTAAGTAAAAAACAGCAAGTATGTAACAGATCACATCGTGTTATGTTGTAGATGTATATAACACGTTGATCACGAAACTACCGGTTGGATGCATAAGGAAGGCGAGGTTGGAAGTTTCGTGTTTTGAAATTCGGCCACATTGTGTATCGATCCTAGATTGCAGGCGAATGAGGCAACATATTCCAGCAAATTAAACGTTGATCAACTCATAATTCCATTAATAATCCAAAATAAACAAAACATTCGGAATCTGAGACAATAAATTTTATCCGTTCGAAATAAGTAAGGCTAACCATCAGGGATTTTCGCAAAAAATTTGAAATTTTTTTTCGTCCAAATTCAGGTTCAAAATGATTATAGGTAATGTATATAACACGTTCATCACGAAACTACCGGTTAGATACATAAGGAAAGCGCGGTTATTGGAAGTTTCGTGTTTTGAAATTCGGCCACATTGTGTATCGAACCTAGATTGCAGGCGAATGAGGCAACATATTCCAGCAAATTAAACGTTGATCAACTCATAATTCCATTAATAATCCAAAATAAACAAAACATTCGGAATCTGAGACAATAAATTTTATCCGTTCGAAATAAGTAAGGCTAACCATCAGGGATTTTCGCAAGAAATTTGAAATTTTTTTTTTCGTCCAAATTCAGGTTCAAAATGATTATAGGTAATGTATATAACACGTTGATCACGAAACTACAGGTTAGATACATAAGGAAAGCGCGGTTATTGGAAGTTTCGTGTTTTGAAATTCGGCCACATTCTGTATCAAACCTGGATTGCAGGCGAATGAAGCAACATATTCCAGCAAATTAAACGTTGATCAACTCATAATTCCATTAATAATCCAAAATAAACAAAACATTCGGAATCTGAGACAATAAATTTTATCCGTTCGAAATAAGTAAGGCTAACCATCAGGGATTTTCGCAAAAAATTTGAAATTTTTTTTCGTCCAAATTCAGGTTCAAAATGATTATAGGTAATGTTTAACACGTTGATCACGAAACTACCGGTTAGATACATAAGGAAAGCGCGGTTATTGGAAGTTTCGTGTTTATTCGGCCACATTCTGTATCAAACCTGGATTGCAGGAGAATGAGGCAACATATTCCAGCAAATTAAACGTTGATCAACTCATAATTCCATTAATAATCCAAAATAAACAAAACATTCGGAATCTGAGACAATAAATTTTATCCGTTCGAAATAAGTAAGGCTAACCATCAGGGATTTTCGCAAAAAATTTGAAATTTTTTGCGAAAATCCTTGATGGTTAGCCTTACTTATTTCGAACGGATAAAATTTATTGTCTCAGATTCCGAATGTTTTGTTTATTTTGGATTATTAATGGAATTATGAGTTGATCAACGTTTAATTTGCTGGAATATGTTGCTTCATTCGCCTGCAATCTAGGATCGATACACCTGATTATAGGTAATGTATATAAAACGAAATGATTATAGGTAATGTATATAAGACGTTGATCACGAAACTACCGGTTAGATACATAAGGAAAGCGCGGTTATTGGAAGTTTCGTGTTTTGAAATTCGGCCACATTGTGTATCGAACCTAGATTGCAGGCGAATGAGGCAACATATTCCAGCAAATTAAATGTTGATCAACTCATAACTCCATTAATAATCCAAAATAAACAAAACATTCGGAATCTGAGACAATAAATTTTATCCGTTCGAAATAAGTAAGGCTAGCCATCAGGGATTTTCGCAAAAAATTTGAAATTTTTTTTCGTCCAAATTCAGGTTCAAAATGATTATAGGTAATGTATATAACACGTTGATCACGAAACTACAGGTTAGATACATAAGGAAAGCGCGGTTATTGGAAGTTTCGTGTTTTGAAATTCGGCCACATTCTGTATCAAACCTGGATTGCAGGCGAATGAGGCAACATATTCCAGCAAATTAAACGTTGATCAACTCATAATTCCATTAATAATCCAAAATAAACAAAACATTCGGAATCTGAGACAATAAATTTTATCCGTTCGAAATAAGTAAGGCTAACCATCAGGGATTTTCGCAAAAAATTTGAAATTTTTTTTCGTCCAAATTCAGGTTCAAAATGATTATAGGTAATGTTTAACACGTTGATCACGAAACTACCGGTTAGATACATAAGGAAAGCGCGGTTATTGGAAGTTTCGTGTTTATTCGGCCACATTGTGTATCAAACCTGGATTGCAGGAGAATGAGGCAACATATTCCAGCAAATTAAATGTTGATCAACTCATAACTCCATTAATAATCCAAAATAAACAAAACATTCGGAATCTGAGACAATAAATTTTATCCGTTCGAAATAAGTAAGGCTAACCATCAGGGATTTTTGCAAAAAATTTGAAATTTTTTTTCGTCCAAATTCAGGTTCAAAATGATTATAGGTAATGTATATAACACGTTGATCACGAAACTACAGGTTAGATACATAAGGAAAGCGCGGTTATTGGAAGTTTCGTGTTTTGAAATTCGGCCACATTCTGTATCAAACCTGGATTGCAGGCGAATGAGGCAACATATTCCAGCAAATTAAACGTTGATCAACTCATAATTCCATTAATAATCCAAAATAAACAAAACATTCGGAATCTGAGACAATAAATTTTATCCGTTCGAAATAAGTAAGGCTAACCATCAGGGATTTTCGCAAAAAATTTGAAATTTTTTTTCGTCCAAATTCAGGTTCAAAATGATTATAGGTAATGTTTAACACGTTGATCACGAAACTACCGGTTAGATACATAAGGAAAGCGCGGTTATTGGAAGTTTCGTGTTTATTCGGCCACATTCTGTATCAAACCTGGATTGCAGGAGAATGAGGCAACATATTCCAGCAAATTAAACGTTGATCAACTCATAATTCCATTAATAATCCAAAATAAACAAAACATTCGGAACTGAGACAATAAATTTTATCCGTTCGAAATAAGTAAGGCTAACCATCAGGGATTTTCGCAAAAAATTTGAAATTTTTTTTCGTCCAAATTCAGGTTCAGAATGATTATAGGTAATGTATATAACACGTTCATCACGAAACTAACAGTTAGATACATAAGGAAAGCGCGGTTATTGGAAGTTTCGTGTTTTGAAATTCGGCCACATTCTGTATCAAACCTGGATTGCAGGCGAATGAGGCAACATATTCCAGCAAATTAAACGTTGATCAACTCATAATTCCATTAATAATCCAAAATAAACAAAACATTCGGAATCTGAGACAATAAATTTTATCCGTTCGAAATAAGTAAGGCTAACAACCATCAGGGATTTTCGCAAAAAATTTGAAATTTTTTTTCGTCCAAATTCAGGTTCAAAATGATTATAGGTAATGTATATAACACGTTGATCACGAAACTACCGGTTAGATTCATAAGGAAAGCGCGGTTATTGGAAGTTTCGTGTTTTGAAATTCGGCCACATTCTGTATCAAACCTGGATTGCAGGCGAATGAGGCAACATATTCCAGCAAATTAAACGTTGATCAACTCATAATTCCATTAATAATCCAAAATAAACAAAACATTCGGAATCTGTGACAATAAATTTTATCCGTTCGAAATAAGTAAGGCTAACCATCAGGGATTTTCGCAAAAAATTTGAAATTTTTTTTCGTCCAAATTCAGGTTCAAAATGATTATAGGTAATGTATATAACACGTTGATCACGAAACTACCGGTTAGATACATAAGGAAAGCGCGGTTATTGGAAGTTTCGTGTTTTGAAATTCGGCCACATTCTGTATCAAACCGGGATTGCAGGCGAATGAGGCAACATATTCCAGCAAATTAAACGTTGATCAACTCATAATTCCATTAATAATCCAAAATAAACAAAACATTCGGAATCTGAGACAATAAATTTTATCCGTTCGAAATAAGTAAGGCTAACTAACCATCAGGGATTTTCGCAAAAAATTTGAATTTTTTTTTTCGTCCAAATTCAGGTTCAAAATGATTATAGGTAATGTATATAACACGTTCATCACGAAACTAACAGTTAGATACATAAGGAAAGCGCGGTTATTGGAAGTTTCGTGTTTTGAAATTCGGCCACATTCTGTATCAAACCTGGATTGCAGGCGAATGAGGCAACATATTCCAGCAAATTAAACGTTGATCAACTCATAATTCCATTAATAATCCAAAATAAACAAAACATTCGGAATCTGTGACAATAAATTTTATCCGTTCGAAATAAGTAAGGCTAACCATCAGGGATTTTCGCAAAAAATTTGAAATTTTTTTTCGTCCAAATTCAGGTTCAAAATGATTATAGGTAATGTATATAACACGTTGATCACGAAACTACCGGTTAGATTCATAAGGAAAGCGCGGTTATTGGAAGTTTCATGTTTTGAAATTCGGCCACATTCTGTATCAAACCGGGATTGCAGGCGAATGAGGCAACATATTCCAGCAAATTAAACGTTGATCAACTCATAATTCCATTAATAATCCAAAATAAACAAAACATTCGGAATCTGAGACAATAAATTTTATCCGTTCGAAATAAGTAAGGCTAACTAACCATCAGGGATTTTCGCAAAAAATTTGAATTTTTTTTTTCGTCCAAATTCAGGTTCAAAATGATTATAGGTAATGTATATAACACGTTCATCACGAAACTAACAGTTAGATACATAAGGAAAGCGCGGTTATTGGAAGTTTCGTGTTTTGAAATTCGGCCACATTCTGTATCAAACCTGGATTGCAGGCGAATGAGGCAACATATTCCAGCAAATTAAACGTTGATCAACTCATAATTCCATTAATAATCCAAAATAAACAAAACATTCGGAATCTGAGACAATAAATTTTATCCGTTCGAAATAAGTAAGGCTAACCATCAGGGATTTTCGCAAAAAATTTGAAATTTTTTTTCGTCCAAATTCAGGTTCAAAATGATTATAGGTAATGTATATAACACGTTCATCACGAAACTACCGGTTAGATTCATAAGGAAAGCGCGGTTATTGGAAGTTTCGTGTTTTGAAATTCGGCCACATTGTGTATCGAACCTGGATTGCAGGCGAATGAGGCAACATATTCCAGCAAATTAAACGTTGATCAACTTATAATTCCATTAATAATCCAAAATAAACAAAACATTCGGAATCTGTGACAATAAATTTTATCCGTTCGAAATAAGTAAGGCTAACTAACCATCAGGGATTTTCGCAAAAAATTTGAAATTTTTTTTCGTCCAAATTCAGGTTCAAAATGATTATAGGTAATGTATATAACACGTTGATCACGAAACTACCGGTTAGATACATATGGAAAGCGCGGTTATTGGAAGTTTCGTGTTTTGAAATTCGGCCACATTGTGTATCGAACCTGGATTGCAGGCGAATGAGGCAACATATTCCAGCAAATTAAACGTTGATCAACTCATAATTCCATTAATAATCCAAAATAAACAAAACATTCGGAATCTGAGACAATAAATTTTATCCGTTCGAAATAAGTAAGGCTAACCATCAGGGATTTTCGCAAAAAATTTGAAATTTTTTTTCGTCCAAATTCAGGTTCAAAATGATTATAGGTAATGTATATAACACGTTGATCACGAAACTACCGGTTAGATACATAAGGAAAACGCGATTATTGGAAGTTTCGTGTTTTGAAATTCGGCCACATTGTGTATCGAACCTGGATTGCAGGCGAATGAGGCAACATATTCCAGCAAATTAAACGTTGATCAACTTATAATTCCATTAATAATCCAAAATAAACAAAACATTCGGAATCTGTGACAATAAATTTTATCCGTTCGAAATAAGTAAGGCTAACCATCAGGGATTTTCGCAAAAAATTTGAAATTTTTTTTCGTCCAAATTCAGGTTCAAAATGATTATAGGTAATGTATATAACACGTTGATCACGAAACTACCGGTTAGATACATATGGAAAGCGCGGGTATTGGAAGTTTCGTGTTTTGAAATTCGGCCACATTGTGTATCGAACCTGGATTGCAGGCGAATGAGGCAACATATTCCAGCAAATTAAACGTTGATCAACTCATAATTCCATTAATAATCCAAAATAAACAAAACATTCGGAATCTGAGACAATAAATTTTATCCGTTCGAAATAAGTAAGGCTAGCCATCAGGGATTTTCGCAAAAAATTTGAAATTTTTTTTCGTCCAAATTCAGGTTCAAAATGATTATAGGTAATGTATATAACACGTTGATCACGAAACTACCGGTTAGATACATATGGAAAGCGCGGTTATTGGAAGTTTCGTGTTTTGAAATTCGGCCACATTGTGTATCGAACCTGGATTGCAGGCGAATGAGGCAACATATTCCAGCAAATTAAACGTTGATCAACTCATAATTCCATTAATAATCCAAAATAAACAAAACATTCGGAATCTGAGACAATAAATTTTATCCGTTCGAAATAAGTAAGGCTAACCATCAGGGATTTTCGCAAAAAATTTGAAATTTTTTTTCGTGCACATTCAGGTTCAAAATGATTATAGGTAATGTATATAACACGTTGATCACGAAACTACCGGTTAGATACATATGGAAAGCGCGGGTATTGGAAGTTTCGTGTTTTGAAATTCGGCCACATTGTGTATCGAACCTGGATTGCAGGCGAATGAGGCAACATATTCCAGAAAATTAAACGTTGATCAACTCATAATTCCATTAATAATCCAAAATAAACAAAACATTCGGAATCTGTGACAATAAATTTTATCCGTTCGAAATAAGTAAGGCTAACCATCAGGGATTTTCGCAAAAAATTTGAAATTTTTTTTCGTCCAAATTCAGGTTCAAAATGATTATAGGTAATGTATATAACACGTTGATCACGAAACTACCGGTTAGATACATATGGAAAGCGCGGTTATTGGAAGTTTCGTGTTTTGAAATTCGGCCACATTGTGTATCGAACCTGGATTGCAGGCGAATGAGGCAACATATTCCAGCAAATTAAACGTTGATCAACTCATAATTCCATTAATAATCCAAAATAAACAAAACATTCGGAATCTGAGACAATAAATTTTATCCGTTCGAAATAAGTAAGGCTAACCATCAGGGATTTTCGCAAAAAATTTGAAATTTTTTTTCGTGCACATTCAGGTTCAAAATGATTATAGGTAATGTATATAACACGTTGATCACGAAACTACCGGTTAGATACATATGGAAAGCGCGGGTATTGGAAGTTTCGTGTTTTGAAATTCGGCCACATTGTGTATCGAACCTGGATTGCAGGCGAATGAGGCAACATATTCCAGCAAATTAAACGTTGATCAACTCATAATTCCATTAATAATCCAAAATAAACAAAACATTCGGAATCTGAGACAATAAATTTTATCCGTTCGAAATAAGTAAGGCTAGCCATCAGGGATTTTCGCAAAAAATTTGAAATTTTTTTTCGTCCAAATTCAGGTTCAAAATGATTATAGGTAATGTATATAACACGTTGATCACGAAACTACCGGTTAGATACATATGGAAAGCGCGGTTATTGGAAGTTTCGTGTTTTGAAATTCGGCCACATTGTGTATCGAACCTGGATTGCAGGCGAATGAGGCAACATATTCCAGCAAATTAAACGTTGATCAACTCATAATTCCATTAATAATCCAAAATAAACAAAACATTCGGAATCTGAGACAATAAATTTTATCCGTTCGAAATAAGTAAGGCTAACCATCAGGGATTTTCGCAAAAAATTTGAAATTTTTTTTCGTCCAAATTCAGGTTCAAAATGATTATAGGTAATGTATATAACACGTTGATCACGAAACTACCGGTTAGATACATAAGGAAAGCGCGATTATTGGAAGTTTCGTGTTTTGAAATTCGGCCACATTGTGTATCGAACCTGGATTGCAGGCGAATGAGGCAACATATTCCAGAAAATTAAACGTTGATCAACTCATAATTCCATTAATAATCCAAAATAAACAAAACATTCGGAATCTGTGACAATAAATTTTATCCGTTCGAAATAAGTAAGGCTAACCATCAGGGATTTTCGCAAAAAATTTGAAATTTTTTTTCGTCCAAATTCAGGTTCAAAATGATTATAGGTAATGTATATAACACGTTGATCACGAAACTACCGGTTAGATACATATGGAAAGCGCGGTTATTGGAAGTTTCGTGTTTTGAAATTCGGCCACATTGTGTATCGAACCTGGATTGCAGGCGAATGAGGCAACATATTCCAGCAAATTAAACGTTGATCAACTCATAATTCCATTAATAATCCAAAATAAACAAAACATTCGGAATCTGAGACAATAAATTTTATCCGTTCGAAATAAGTAAGGCTAACCATCAGGGATTTTCGCAAAAAATTTGAAATTTTTTTTCGTGCACATTCAGGTTCAAAATGATTATAGGTAATGTATATAACACGTTGATCACGAAACTACCGGTTAGATACATATGGAAAGCGCGGGTATTGGAAGTTTCGTGTTTTGAAATTCGGCCACATTGTGTATCGAACCTGGATTGCAGGCGAATGAGGCAACATATTCCAGCAAATTAAACGTTGATCAACTCATAATTCCATTAATAATCCAAAATAAACAAAACATTCGGAATCTGAGACAATAAATTTTATCCGTTCGAAATAAGTAAGGCTAGCCATCAGGGATTTTCGCAAAAAATTTGAAATTTTTTTTCGTCCAAATTCAGGTTCAAAATGATTATAGGTAATGTATATAACACGTTGATCACGAAACTACCGGTTAGATACATATGGAAAGCGCGGTTATTGGAAGTTTCGTGTTTTGAAATTCGGCCACATTGTGTATCGAACCTGGATTGCAGGCGAATGAGGCAACATATTCCAGCAAATTAAACGTTGATCAACTCATAATTCCATTAATAATCCAAAATAAACAAAACATTCGGAATCTGAGACAATAAATTTTATCCGTTCGAAATAAGTAAGGCTAACCATCAGGGATTTTCGCAAAAAATTTGAAATTTTTTTTCGTCCAAATTCAGGTTCAAAATGATTATAGGTAATGTATATAACACGTTGATCACGAAACTACCGGTTAGATACATAAGGAAAGCGCGATTATTGGAAGTTTCGTGTTTTGAAATTCGGCCACATTGTGTATCGAACCTGGATTGCAGGCGAATGAGGCAACATATTCCAGAAAATTAAACGTTGATCAACTCATAATTCCATTAATAATCCAAAATAAACAAAACATTCGGAATCTGTGACAATAAATTTTATCCGTTCGAAATAAGTAAGGCTAACCCATCAGGGATTTTCGCAAAAAATTTGAAATTTTTTTTCGTCCAAATTCAGGTTCAAAATGATTATAGGTAATGTATATAACACGTTGATCACGAAACTACCGGTTAGATACATATGGAAAGCGCGGTTATTGGAAGTTTCGTGTTTTGAAATTCGGCCACATTGTGTATCGAACCTGGATTGCAGGCGAATGAGGCAACATATTCCAGCAAATTAAACGTTGATCAACTCATAATTCCATTAATAATCCAAAATAAACAAAACATTCGGAATCTGAGACAATAAATTTTATCCGTTCGAAATAAGTAAGGCTAACCATCAGGGATTTTCGCAAAAAATTTGAAATTTTTTTTCGTCCAAATTCAGGTTCAAAATGATTATAGGTAATGTATATAACACGTTGATCACGAAACTACCGGTTAGATACATAAGGAAAGCGCGGTTATTGGAAGTTTCGTGTTTTGAAATTCGGCCACATTGTGTATCGAACCTGGATTGCAGGCGAATGAGGCAACATATTCCAGCAAATTAAACGTTGATCAACTCATAATTCCATTAATAATCCAAAATAAACAAAACATTCGGAATCTGTGACAATAAATTTTATCCGTTCGAAATAAGTAAGGCTAACCATCAGGGATTTTCGCAAAAAATTTGAAATTTTTTTTCGTCCAAATTCAGGTTCAAAATGATTATAGGTAATGTATATAACGAGTTCATCATGAAACTACCGGTTAGATACATAAGGAAAGCGCGGTTATTGGAAGTTTCGTGTTTTGAAATTCGGCCACATTGTGTATCGAACCTGGATTGCAGGCGAATGAGGCAACATATTCCAGCAAATTAAACGTTGATCAACTTATAATTCCATTAATAATCCAAAATAAACAAAACATTCGGAATCTGAGACAATAAATTTTATCCGTTCGAAATAAGTAAGGCTAACCATCAGGGATTTTCGCAAAAAATTTGAAATTTTTTTTCGTCCAAATTCAGGTTCAAAATGATTATAGGTAATGTATATAACACGTTGATCACGAAACTACCGGTTAGATACATAAGGAAAGCGCGGTTATTGGAAGTTTCGTGTTTTGAAATTCGGCCACATTGTGTATCGAACCTGGATTGCAGGCGAATGAGGCAACATATTCCAGCAAATTAAACGTTGATCAACTCATAATTCCATTAATAATCCAAAATAAACAAAACATTCGGAATCTGTGACAATAAATTTTATCCGTTCGAAATAAGTAAGGCTAACCATCAGGGATTTTCGCAAAAAATTTGAAATTTTTTTTCGTCCAAATTCAGGTTCAAAATGATTATAGGTAATGTATATAACGAGTTCATCATGAAACTACCGGTTAGATACATAAGGAAAGCGCGGTTATTGGAAGTTTCGTGTTTTGAAATTCGGCCACATTGTGTATCGAACCTGGATTGCAGGCGAATGAGGCAACATATTCCAGCAAATTAAACGTTGATCAACTTATAATTCCATTAATAATCCAAAATAAACAAAACATTCGGAATCTGAGACAATAAATTTTATCCGTTCGAAATAAGTAAGGCTAACCATCAGGGATTTTCGCAAAAAATTTGAAATTTTTTTTCGTCCAAATTCAGGTTCAAAATGATTATAGGTAATGTATATAACACGTTGATCACGAAACTACCGGTTAGATACATATGGAAAGCGCGGTTATTGGAAGTTTCGTGTTTTGAAATTCGGCCACATTGTGTATCGAACCTGGATTGCAGGCGAATGAGGCAACATATTCCAGAAAATTAAACGTTGATCAACTCATAATTCCATTAATAATCCAAAATAAACAAAACATTCGGAATCTGTGACAATAAATTTTATCCGTTCGAAATAAGTAAGGCTAGCCATCAGGGATTTTCGCAAAAAATTTGAAATTTTTTTTCGTCCAAATTCAGGTTCAAAATGATTATAGGTAATGTATATAACACGTTGATCACGAAACTACCGGTTAGATACATAAGGAAAGCGCGATTATTGGAAGTTTCGTGTTTTGAAATTCGGCCACATTGTGTATCGAGCCTGGATTGCAGGCGAATGAGGCAACATATTCCAGCAAATTAAACGTTGATCAACTCATAATTCCATTAATAATCCAAAATAAACAAAACATTCGGAATCTGAGACAATAAATTTTATCCGTTCGAAATAAGTAAGGCTAACCATCAGGGATTTTCGCAAAAAATTTGAAATTTTTTTTCGTCCAAATTCAGGTTCAAAATGATTATAGGTAATGTATATAACACGTTGATCACGAAACTACCGGTTAGATACATAAGGAAAGCGCGATTATTGGAAGTTTCGTGTTTTGAAATTCGGCCACATTGTGTATCGAGCCTGGATTGCAGGCGAATGAGGCAACATATTCCAGAAAATTAAACGTTGATCAACTCATAATTCCATTAATAATCCAAAATAAACAAAACATTCGGAATCTGTGACAATAAATTTTATCCGTTCGAAATAAGTAAGGCTAACCATCAGGGATTTTCGCAAAAAATTTGAAATTTTTTTTCGTCCAAATTCAGGTTCAAAATGATTATAGGTAATGTATATAACACGTTGATCACGAAACTACCGGTTAGATACATATGGAAAGCGCGGTTATTGGAAGTTTTGTGTTTTAAAATTCGGCCACATTGTGTATCGAACCTGGATTGCAGGCGAATGAGGCAACATATTCCAGCAAATTAAACGTTGATCAACTCATAATTCCATTAATAATCCAAAATAAACAAAACATTCGGAATCTGTGACAATAAATTTTATCCGTTCGAAATAAGGCTGTTCAACTCAACGTTGATCAACTCATAATTCCATTAATAATCCAAAATAAACAAAACATTCGGAATCTGAGACAATAAATTTTATCCGTTCGAAATAAGGCTAACCATCAGGGATTTTCGCAAAAAATTTGAAATTTTTTTTCGTCCAAATTCAGGTTCAAAATGATTATAGGTAATGTATATAACGAGTTCATCATGAAACTACCGGTTAGATACATAAGGAAAGCGCGGTTATTGGAAGTTTCGTGTTTTGAAATTCGGCCACATTGTGTATCGAACCTGGATTGCAGGCGAATGAGGCAACATATTCCAGCAAATTAAACGTTGATCAACTTATAATTCCATTAATAATCCAAAATAAACAAAACATTCGGAATCTGAGACAATAAATTTTATCCGTTCGAAATAAGTAAGGCTAACCATCAGGGATTTTCGCAAAAAATTTGAAATTTTTTTTCGTCCAAATTCAGGTTCAAAATGATTATAGGTAATGTATATAACGAGTTCATCATGAAACTACCGGTTAGATACATAAGGAAAGCGCGGTTATTGGAAGTTTCGTGTTTTGAAATTCGGCCACATTGTGTATCGAACCTGGATTGCAGGCGAATGAGGCAACATATTCCAGCAAATTAAACGTTGATCAACTTATAATTCCATTAATAATCCAAAATAAACAAAACATTCGGAATCTGAGACAATAAATTTTATCCGTTCGAAATAAGTAAGGCTAACCATCAGGGATTTTCGCAAAAAATTTGAAATTTTTTTTCGTCCAAATTCAGGTTCAAAATGATTATAGGTAATGTATATAACGAGTTCATCATGAAACTACCGGTTAGATACATAAGGAAAGCGCGGTTATTGGAAGTTTCGTGTTTTGAAATTCGGCCACATTGTGTATCGAACCTGGATTGCAGGCGAATGAGGCAACATATTCCAGCAAATTAAACGTTGATCAACTTATAATTCCATTAATAATCCAAAATAAACAAAACATTCGGAATCTGAGACAATAAATTTTATCCGTTCGAAATAAGTAAGGCTAACCATCAGGGATTTTCGCAAAAAATTTGAAATTTTTTTTCGTCCAAATTCAGGTTCAAAATGATTATAGGTAATGTATATAACACGTTGATCACGAAACTACCGGTTAGATACATATGGAAAGCGCGGTTATTGGAAGTTTCGTGTTTTGAAATTCGGCCACATTGTGTATCGAACCTGGATTGCAGGCGAATGAGGCAACATATTCCAGCAAATTAAACGTTGATCAACTCATAATTCCATTAATAATCCAAAATAAACAAAACATTCGGAATCTGAGACAATAAATTTTATCCGTTCGAAATAAGTAAGGCTAACCATCAGGGATTTTCGCAAAAAATTTGAAATTTTTTTTCGTCCAAATTCAGGTTCAAAATGATTATAGGTAATGTATATAACGAGTTCATCATGAAACTACCGGTTAGATACATAAGGAAAGCGCGGTTATTGGAAGTTTCGTGTTTTGAAATTCGGCCACATTGTGTATCGAACCTGGATTGCAGGCGAATGAGGCAACATATTCCAGCAAATTAAACGTTGATCAACTTATAATTCCATTAATAATCCAAAATAAACAAAACATTCGGAATCTGAGACAATAAATTTTATCCGTTCGAAATAAGTAAGGCTAACCATCAGGGATTTTCGCAAAAAATTTGAAATTTTTTTTCGTCCAAATTCAGGTTCAAAATGATTATAGGTAATGTATATAACGAGTTCATCATGAAACTACCGGTTAGATACATAAGGAAAGCGCGGTTATTGGAAGTTTCGTGTTTTGAAATTCGGCCACATTGTGTATCGAACCTGGATTGCAGGCGAATGAGGCAACATATTCCAGCAAATTAAACGTTGATCAACTTATAATTCCATTAATAATCCAAAATAAACAAAACATTCGGAATCTGAGACAATAAATTTTATCCGTTCGAAATAAGTAAGGCTAACCATCAGGGATTTTCGCAAAAAATTTGAAATTTTTTTTCGTCCAAATTCAGGTTCAAAATGATTATAGGTAATGTATATAACGAGTTCATCATGAAACTACCGGTTAGATACATAAGGAAAGCGCGGTTATTGGAAGTTTCGTGTTTTGAAATTCGGCCACATTGTGTATCGAACCTGGATTGCAGGCGAATGAGGCAACATATTCCAGCAAATTAAACGTTGATCAACTTATAATTCCATTAATAATCCAAAATAAACAAAACATTCGGAATCTGAGACAATAAATTTTATCCGTTCGAAATAAGTAAGGCTAACCATCAGGGATTTTCGCAAAAAATTTGAAATTTTTTTTCGTCCAAATTCAGGTTCAAAATGATTATAGGTAATGTATATAACACGTTGATCACGAAACTACCGGTTAGATACATATGGAAAGCGCGGTTATTGGAAGTTTCGTGTTTTGAAATTCGGCCACATTGTGTATCGAACCTGGATTGCAGGCGAATGAGGCAACATATTCCAGCAAATTAAACGTTGATCAACTTATAATTCCATTAATAATCCAAAATAAACAAAACATTCGGAATCTGTGACAATAAATTTTATCCGTTCGAAATAAGTAAGGCTAACCATCAGGGATTTTCGCAAAAAATTTGAAATTTTTTTTCGTGCACATTCAGGTTCAAAATGATTATAGGTAATGTATATAACACGTTGATCACGAAACTACCGGTTAGATACATATGGAAAGCGCGGGTATTGGAAGTTTCGTGTTTTGAAATTCGGCCACATTGTGTATCGAACCTGGATTGCAGGCGAATGAGGCAACATATTCCAGCAAATTAAACGTTGATCAACTCATAATTCCATTAATAATCCAAAATAAACAAAACATTCGGAATCTGAGACAATAAATTTTATCCGTTCGAAATAAGTAAGGCTAACCATCAGGGATTTTCGCAAAAAATTTGAAATTTTTTTTCGTCCAAATTCAGGTTCAAAATGATTATAGGTAATGTATATAACACGTTGATCACGAAACTACCGGTTAGATACATAAGGAAAGCGCGGTTATTGGAAGTTTCGTGTTTTGAAATTCGGCCACATTGTGTATCGAACCTGGATTGCAGGCGAATGAGGCAACATATTCCAGCAAATTAAACGTTGATCAACTCATAATTCCATTAATAATCCAAAATAAACAAAACATTCGGAATCTGAGACAATAAATTTTATCCGTTCGAAATAAGTAAGGCTAACCATCAGGGATTTTCGCAAAAAATTTGAAATTTTTTTTCGTCCAAATTCAGGTTCAAAATGATTATAGGTAATGTATATAACGAGTTCATCATGAAACTACCGGTTAGATACATAAGGAAAGCGCGGTTATTGGAAGTTTCGTGTTTTGAAATTCGGCCACATTGTGTATCGAACCTGGATTGCAGGCGAATGAGGCAACATATTCCAGCAAATTAAACGTTGATCAACTTATAATTCCATTAATAATCCAAAATAAACAAAACATTCGGAATCTGAGACAATAAATTTTATCCGTTCGAAATAAGTAAGGCTAACCATCAGGGATTTTCGCAAAAAATTTGAAATTTTTTTTCGTCCAAATTCAGGTTCAAAATGATTATAGGTAATGTATATAACGAGTTCATCATGAAACTACCGGTTAGATACATAAGGAAAGCGCGGTTATTGGAAGTTTCGTGTTTTGAAATTCGGCCACATTGTGTATCGAACCTGGATTGCAGGCGAATGAGGCAACATATTCCAGCAAATTAAACGTTGATCAACTTATAATTCCATTAATAATCCAAAATAAACAAAACATTCGGAATCTGAGACAATAAATTTTATCCGTTCGAAATAAGTAAGGCTAACCATCAGGGATTTTCGCAAAAAATTTGAAATTTTTTTTCGTCCAAATTCAGGTTCAAAATGATTATAGGTAATGTATATAACGAGTTCATCATGAAACTACCGGTTAGATACATAAGGAAAGCGCGGTTATTGGAAGTTTCGTGTTTTGAAATTCGGCCACATTGTGTATCGAACCTGGATTGCAGGCGAATGAGGCAACATATTCCAGCAAATTAAACGTTGATCAACTTATAATTCCATTAATAATCCAAAATAAACAAAACATTCGGAATCTGAGACAATAAATTTTATCCGTTCGAAATAAGTAAGGCTAACCATCAGGGATTTTCGCAAAAAATTTGAAATTTTTTTTCGTCCAAATTCAGGTTCAAAATGATTATAGGTAATGTATATAACACGTTGATCACGAAACTACCGGTTAGATACATATGGAAAGCGCGGTTATTGGAAGTTTCGTGTTTTGAAATTCGGCCACATTGTGTATCGAACCTGGATTGCAGGCGAATGAGGCAACATATTCCAGCAAATTAAACGTTGATCAACTTATAATTCCATTAATAATCCAAAATAAACAAAACATTCGGAATCTGTGACAATAAATTTTATCCGTTCGAAATAAGTAAGGCTAACCATCAGGGATTTTCGCAAAAAATTTGAAATTTTTTTTCGTGCACATTCAGGTTCAAAATGATTATAGGTAATGTATATAACACGTTGATCACGAAACTACCGGTTAGATACATATGGAAAGCGCGGGTATTGGAAGTTTCGTGTTTTGAAATTCGGCCACATTGTGTATCGAACCTGGATTGCAGGCGAATGAGGCAACATATTCCAGCAAATTAAACGTTGATCAACTCATAATTCCATTAATAATCCAAAATAAACAAAACATTCGGAATCTGAGACAATAAATTTTATCCGTTCGAAATAAGTAAGGCTAACCATCAGGGATTTTCGCAAAAAATTTGAAATTTTTTTTCGTGCACATTCAGGTTCAAAATGATTATAGGTAATGTATATAACACGTTGATCACGAAACTACCGGTTAGATACATATGGAAAGCGCGGTTATTGGAAGTTTTGTGTTTTGAAATTCGGCCACATTGTGTATCGAACCTGGATTGCAGGCGAATGAGGCAACATATTCCAGCAAATTAAACGTTGATCAACTCATAATTCCATTAATAATCCAAAATAAACAAAACATTCGGAATCTGTGACAATAAATTTTATCCGTTCGAAATAAGTAAGGCTAACCATCAGGGATTTTCGCAAAAAATTTGAAATTTTTTTTCGTCCAAATTCAGGTTCAAAATGATTATAGGTAATGTATATAACACGTTGATCACGAAACTACCGGTTAGATACATAAGGAAAGCGCGATTATTGGAAGTTTCGTGTTTTGAAATTCGGCCACATTGTGTATCGAACCTGGATTGCAGGCGAATGAGGCAACATATTCCAGAAAATTAAACGTTGATCAACTTATAATTCCATTAATAATCCAAAATAAACAAAACATTCGGAATCTGAGACAATAAATTTTATCCGTTCGAAATAAGTAAGGCTAACCATCAGGGATTTTCGCAAAAAATTTGAAATTTTTTTTCGTCCAAATTCAGGTTCAAAATGATTATAGGTAATGTATATAACACGTAGATCACGAAACTACCGGTTAGATACATAAGGAAAGCGCGGTTATTGGAAGTTTCGTGTTTTGAAATTCGGCCACATTGTGTATCGAACCTGGATTGCAGGCGAATGAGGCAACATATTCCAGCAAATTAAACGTTGATCAACTCATAATTCCATTAATAATCCAAAATAAACAAAACATTCGGAATCTGAGACAATAAATTTTATCCGTTCGAAATAAGTAAGGCTAACCATCAGGGATTTTCGCAAAAAATTTGAAATTTTTTTTCGTCCAAATTCAGGTTCAAAATGATTATAGGTAATGTATATAACACGTTGATCACGAAACTACCGGCTAGATACATAAGGAAAGCGCGGTTATTGGAAGTTTCGTGTTTTGAAATTCGGCCACATTGTGTATCGAACCTGGATTGCAGGCGAATGAGGCAACATATTCCAGCAAATTAAACGTTGATCAACTTATAATTCCATTAATAATCCAAAATAAACAAAACATTCGGAATCTGAGACAATAAATTTTATCCGTTCGAAATAAGTAAGGCTAACCATCAGGGATTTTCGCAAAAAATTTGAAATTTTTTTTCGTCCAAATTCAGGTTCAAAATGATTATAGGTAATGTATATAACACGTTGATCACGAAACTACCGGTTAGATACATATGGAAAGCGCGGTTATTGGAAGTTTCGTGTTTTGAAATTCGGCCACATTGTGTATCGAACCTGGATTGCAGGCGAATGAGGCAACATATTCCAGCAAATTAAACGTTGATCAACTCATAATTCCATTAATAATCCAAAATAAACAAAACATTCGGAATCTGTGACAATAAATTTTATCCGTTCGAAATAAGGCTGTTCAACTCAACGTTGATCAACTCATAATTCCATTAATAATCCAAAATAAACAAAACATTCGGAATCTGTGACAATAAATTTTATCCGTTCGAAATAAGGCTAACCATCAGGGATTTTCGCAAAAAATTTGAAATTTTTTTTCGTCCAAATTCAGGTTCAAAATGATTATAGGTAATGTATATAACACGTTGATCACGAAACTACCGGTTAGATACATAAGGAAAGCGCGGTTATTGGAAGTTTCGTGTTTTGAAATTCGGCCACATTGTGTATCGAACCTGGATTGCAGGCGAATGAGGCAACATATTCCAGCAAATTAAACGTTGATCAACTTATAATTCCATTAATAATCCAAAATAAACAAAACATTCGGAATCTGAGACAATAAATTTTATCCGTTCGAAATAAGTAAGGCTAACCATCAGGGATTTTCGCAAAAAATTTGAAATTTTTTTTCGCCCAAATTCAGGTTCAAAATGATTATAGGTAATGTATATAACACGTTGATCACGAAACTACCGGTTAGATACATAAGGAAAGCGCGGTTATTGGAAGTTTCGTGTTTTGAAATTCGGCCACATTGTGTATCGAACCTGGATTGCAGGCGAATGAGGCAACATATTCCAGCAAATTAAACGTTGATCAACTCATAATTCCATTAATAATCCAAAATAAACAAAACATTCGGAATCTGAGACAATAAATTTTATCCGTTCGAAATAAGTAAGGCTAACCATCAGGGATTTTCGCAAAAAATTTGAAATTTTTTTTCGTCCAAATTCAGGTTCAAAATGATTATAGGTAATGTATATAACACGTTGATCACGAAACTACCGGTTAGATACATAAGGAAAGCGCGGTTATTGGAAGTTTCGTGTTTTGAAATTCGGCCACATTGTGTATCGAACCTGGATTGCAGGCGAATGAGGCAACATATTCCAGCAAATTAAACGTTGATCAACTCATAATTCCATTAATAATCCAAAATAAACAAAACATTCGGAATCTGTGACAATAAATTTTATCCGTTCGAAATAAGTAAGGCTAACCATCAGGGATTTTCGCAAAAAATTTGAGATTTTTTTTCGTCCAAATTCAGGTTCAAAATGATTATAGGTAATGTATATAACGAGTTCATCACGAAACTACCGGTTAGATACATAAGGAAAGCGCGGTTATTGGAAGTTTCGTGTTTTGAAATTCGGCCACATTGTGTATCGAACCTGGATTGCAGGCGAATGAGGCAACATATTCCAGCAAATTAAACGTTGATCAACTCATAATTCCATTAATAATCCAAAATAAACAAAACATTCGGAATCTGAGACAATAAATTTTATCCGTTCGAAATAAGTAAGGCTAACCATCAGGGATTTTCGCAAAAAATTTGAAATTTTTTTTCGTCCAAATTCAGGTTCAAAATGATTATAGGTAATGTATATAACACGTTGATCACGAAACTACCGGTTAGATACATAAGGAAAGCGCGGTTATTGGAAGTTTCGTGTTTTGAAATTCGGCCACATTGTGTATCGAACCTGGATTGCAGGCGAATGAGGCAACATATTCCAGCAAATTAAACGTTGATCAACTCATAATTCCATTAATAATCCAAAATAAACAAAACATTCGGAATCTGTGACAATAAATTTTATCCGTTCGAAATAAGTAAGGCTAACCATCAGGGATTTTCGCAAAAAATTTGAAATTTTTTTTCGTCCAAATTCAGGTTCAAAATGATTATAGGTAATGTATATAACGAGTTCATCACGAAACTACCGGTTAGATACATAAGGAAAGCGCGGTTATTGGAAGTTTCGTGTTTTGAAATTCGGCCACATTGTGTATCGAACCTGGATTGCAGGCGAATGAGGCAACATATTCCAGCAAATTAAACGTTGATCAACTCATAATTCCATTAATAATCCAAAATAAACAAAACATTCGGAATCTGTGACAATAAATTTTATCCGTTCGAAATAAGTAAGGCTAACCATCAGGGATTTTCGCAAAAAATTTGAAATTTTTTTTCGTCCAAATTCAGGTTCAAAATGATTATAGGTAATGTATATAACGAGTTCATCACGAAACTACCGGTTAGATACATAAGGAAAGCGCGGTTATTGGAAGTTTCGTGTTTTGAAATTCGGCCACATTGTGTATCGAACCTGGATTGCAGGCGAATGAGGCAACATATTCCAGCAAATTAAACGTTGATCAACTCATAATTCCATTAATAATCCAAAATAAACAAAACATTCGGAATCTGAGACAATAAATTTTATCCGTTCGAAATAAGTAAGGCTAACCATCAGGGATTTTCGCAAAAAATTTGAAATTTTTTTTCGTCCAAATTCAGGTTCAAAATGATTATAGGTAATGTATATAACACGTTGATCACGAAACTACCGGTTAGATACATAAGGAAAGCGCGGTTATTGGAAGTTTCGTGTTTTGAAATTCGGCCACATTGTGTATCGAACCTGGATTGCAGGCGAATGAGGCAACATATTCCAGCAAATTAAACGTTGATCAACTCATAATTCCATTAATAATCCAAAATAAACAAAACATTCGGAATCTGTGACAATAAATTTTATCCGTTCGAAATAAGTAAGGCTAACCATCAGGGATTTTCGCAAAAAATTTGAAATTTTTTTTCGTCCAAATTCAGGTTCAAAATGATTATAGGTAATGTATATAACACGTTGATCACGAAACTACCGGTTAGATACATAAGGAAAGCGCGGTTATTGGAAGTTTCGTGTTTTGAAATTCGGCCACATTGTGTATCGAACCTGGATTGCAGGCGAATGAGGCAACATATTCCAGCAAATTAAACGTTGATCAACTCATAATTCCATTAATAATCCAAAATAAACAAAACATTCGGAATCTGAGACAATAAATTTTATCCGTTCGAAATAAGTAAGGCTAACCATCAGGGATTTTCGCAAAAAATTTGAAATTTTTTTTCGTCCAAATTCAGGTTCAAAATGATTATAGGTAATGTATATAACACGTTGATCACGAAACTACCGGTTAGATACATATGGAAAGCGCGGTTATTGGAAGTTTTGTGTTTTGAAATTCGGCCACATTGTGTATCGAACCTGGATTGCAGGCGAATGAGGCAACATATTCCAGCAAATTAAACGTTGATCAACTCATAATTCCATTAATAATCCAAAATAAACAAAACATTCGGAATCTGTGACAATAAATTTTATCCGTTCGAAATAAGTAAGGCTAACCATCAGGGATTTTCGCAAAAAATTTGAAATTTTTTTTCGTCCAAATTCAGGTTCAAAATGATTATAGGTAATGTATATAACACGTTGATCACGAAACTACCGGTTAGATACATAAGGAAAGCGCGGTTATTGGAAGTTTCGTGTTTTGAAATTCGGCCACATTGTGTATCGAACCTGGATTGCAGGCGAATGAGGCAACATATTCCAGCAAATTAAACGTTGATCAACTCATAATTCCATTAATAATCCAAAATAAACAAAACATTCGGAATCTGAGACAATAAATTTTATCCGTTCGAAATAAGTAAGGCTAACCATCAGGGATTTTCGCAAAAAATTTGAAATTTTTTTTCGTCCAAATTCAGGTTCAAAATGATTATAGGTAATGTATATAACACGTTGATCACGAAACTACCGGTTAGATACATAAGGAAAGCGCGGTTATTGGAAGTTTCGTGTTTTGAAATTCGGCCACATTGTGTATCGAACCTGGATTGCAGGCGAATGAGGCAACATATTCCAGCAAATTAAACGTTGATCAACTCATAATTCCATTAATAATCCAAAATAAACAAAACATTCGGAATCTGTGACAATAAATTTTATCCGTTCGAAATAAGTAAGGCTAACCATCAGGGATTTTCGCAAAAAATTTGAAATTTTTTTTCGTCCAAATTCAGGTTCAAAATGATTATAGGTAATGTATATAACGAGTTCATCACGAAACTACCGGTTAGATACATAAGGAAAGCGCGGTTATTGGAAGTTTCGTGTTTTGAAATTCGGCCACATTGTGTATCGAACCTGGATTGCAGGCGAATGAGGCAACATATTCCAGCAAATTAAACGTTGATCAACTCATAATTCCATTAATAATCCAAAATAAACAAAACATTCGGAATCTGTGACAATAAATTTTATCCGTTCGAAATAAGTAAGGCTAACCATCAGGGATTTTCGCAAAAAATTTGAAATTTTTTTTCGTCCAAATTCAGGTTCAAAATGATTATAGGTAATGTATATAACGAGTTCATCACGAAACTACCGGTTAGATACATAAGGAAAGCGCGGTTATTGGAAGTTTCGTGTTTTGAAATTCGGCCACATTGTGTATCGAACCTGGATTGCAGGCGAATGAGGCAACATATTCCAGCAAATTAAACGTTGATCAACTCATAATTCCATTAATAATCCAAAATAAACAAAACATTCGGAATCTGAGACAATAAATTTTATCCGTTCGAAATAAGTAAGGCTAACCATCAGGGATTTTCGCAAAAAATTTGAAATTTTTTTTCGTCCAAATTCAGGTTCAAAATGATTATAGGTAATGTATATAACACGTTGATCACGAAACTACCGGTTAGATACATAAGGAAAGCGCGGTTATTGGAAGTTTCGTGTTTTGAAATTCGGCCACATTGTGTATCGAACCTGGATTGCAGGCGAATGAGGCAACATATTCCAGCAAATTAAACGTTGATCAACTCATAATTCCATTAATAATCCAAAATAAACAAAACATTCGGAATCTGAGACAATAAATTTTATCCGTTCGAAATAAGTAAGGCTAACCATCAGGGATTTTCGCAAAAAATTTGAAATTTTTTTTCGTCCAAATTCAGGTTCAAAATGATTATAGGTAATGTATATAACACGTTGATCACGAAACTACCGGTTAGATACATATGGAAAGCGCGGTTATTGGAAGTTTTGTGTTTTGAAATTCGGCCACATTGTGTATCGAACCTGGATTGCAGGCGAATGAGGCAACATATTCCAGCAAATTAAACGTTGATCAACTCATAATTCCATTAATAATCCAAAATAAACAAAACATTCGGAATCTGAGACAATAAATTTTATCCGTTCGAAATAAGTAAGGCTAACCATCAGGGATTTTCGCAAAAAATTTGAAATTTTTTTTCGTCCAAATTCAGGTTCAAAATGATTATAGGTAATGTATATAACACGTTGATCACGAAACTACCGGTTAGATACATAAGGAAAGCGCGGTTATTGGAAGTTTCGTGTTTTGAAATTCGGCCACATTGTGTATCGAACCTGGATTGCAGGCGAATGAGGCAACATATTCCAGCAAATTAAACGTTGATCAACTCATAATTCCATTAATAATCCAAAATAAACAAAACATTCGGAATCTGTGACAATAAATTTTATCCGTTCGAAATAAGTAAGGCTAACCATCAGGGATTTTCGCAAAAAATTTGAAATTTTTTTTCGTCCAAATTCAGGTTCAAAATGATTATAGGTAATGTATATAACGAGTTCATCACGAAACTACCGGTTAGATACATAAGGAAAGCGCGGTTATTGGAAGTTTCGTGTTTTGAAATTCGGCCACATTGTGTATCGAACCTGGATTGCAGGCGAATGAGGCAACATATTCCAGCAAATTAAACGTTGATCAACTCATAATTCCATTAATAATCCAAAATAAACAAAACATTCGGAATCTGTGACAATAAATTTTATCCGTTCGAAATAAGTAAGGCTAACCATCAGGGATTTTCGCAAAAAATTTGAAATTTTTTTTCGTCCAAATTCAGGTTCAAAATGATTATAGGTAATGTATATAACGAGTTCATCACGAAACTACCGGTTAGATACATAAGGAAAGCGCGGTTATTGGAAGTTTCGTGTTTTGAAATTCGGCCACATTGTGTATCGAACCTGGATTGCAGGCGAATGAGGCAACATATTCCAGCAAATTAAACGTTGATCAACTCATAATTCCATTAATAATCCAAAATAAACAAAACATTCGGAATCTGAGACAATAAATTTTATCCGTTCGAAATAAGTAAGGCTAACCATCAGGGATTTTCGCAAAAAATTTGAAATTTTTTTTCGTCCAAATTCAGGTTCAAAATGATTATAGGTAATGTATATAACACGTTGATCACGAAACTACCGGTTAGATACATAAGGAAAGCGCGGTTATTGGAAGTTTCGTGTTTTGAAATTCGGCCACATTGTGTATCGAACCTGGATTGCAGGCGAATGAGGCAACATATTCCAGCAAATTAAACGTTGATCAACTCATAATTCCATTAATAATCCAAAATAAACAAAACATTCGGAATCTGAGACAATAAATTTTATCCGTTCGAAATAAGTAAGGCTAACCATCAGGGATTTTCGCAAAAAATTTGAAATTTTTTTTCGTCCAAATTCAGGTTCAAAATGATTATAGGTAATGTATATAACACGTTGATCACGAAACTACCGGTTAGATACATATGGAAAGCGCGGTTATTGGAAGTTTTGTGTTTTGAAATTCGGCCACATTGTGTATCGAACCTGGATTGCAGGCGAATGAGGCAACATATTCCAGCAAATTAAACGTTGATCAACTCATAATTCCATTAATAATCCAAAATAAACAAAACATTCGGAATCTGTGACAATAAATTTTATCCGTTCGAAATAAGTAAGGCTAACCATCAGGGATTTTCGCAAAAAATTTGAAATTTTTTTTCGTCCAAATTCAGGTTCAAAATGATTATAGGTAATGTATATAACACGTTGATCACGAAACTACCGGTTAGATACATAAGGAAAGCGCGGTTATTGGAAGTTTCGTGTTTTGAAATTCGGCCACATTGTGTATCGAACCTGGATTGCAGGCGAATGAGGCAACATATTCCAGCAAATTAAACGTTGATCAACTCATAATTCCATTAATAATCCAAAATAAACAAAACATTCGGAATCTGAGACAATAAATTTTATCCGTTCGAAATAAGTAAGGCTAACCATCAGGGATTTTCGCAAAAAATTTGAAATTTTTTTTCGTCCAAATTCAGGTTCAAAATGATTATAGGTAATGTATATAACACGTTGATCACGAAACTACCGGTTAGATACATATGGAAAGCGCGGTTATTGGAAGTTTCGTGTTTTGAAATTCGGCCACATTGTGTATCGAACCTGGATTGCAGGCGAATGAGGCAACATATTCCAGCAAATTAAACGTTGATCAACTCATAATTCCATTAATAATCCAAAATAAACAAAACATTCGGAATCTGAGACAATAAATTTTATCCGTTCGAAATAAGTAAGGCTAACCCATCAGGGATTTTCGCAAAAAATTTGAAATTTTTTTTCGTCCAAATTCAGGTTCAAAATGATTATAGGTAATGTATATAACACGTTGATCACGAAACTACCGGTTAGATACATATGGAAAGCGCGGTTATTGGAAGTTTTGTGTTTTGAAATTCGGCCACATTGTGTATCGAACCTGGATTGCAGGCGAATGAGGCAACATATTCCAGCAAATTAAACGTTGATCAACTCATAATTCCATTAATAATCCAAAATAAACAAAACATTCGGAATCTGTGACAATAAATTTTATCCGTTCGAAATAAGTAAGGCTAACCATCAGGGATTTTCGCAAAAAATTTGAAATTTTTTTTCGTCCAAATTCAGGTTCAAAATGATTATAGGTAATGTATATAACACGTTGATCACGAAACTACCGGTTAGATACATAAGGAAAGCGCGGTTATTGGAAGTTTCGTGTTTTGAAATTCGGCCACATTGTGTATCGAACCTGGATTGCAGGCGAATGAGGCAACATATTCCAGCAAATTAAACGTTGATCAACTTATAATTCCATTAATAATCCAAAATAAACAAAACATTCGGAATCTGTGACAATAAATTTTATCCGTTCGAAATAAGTAAGGCTAACCCATCAGGGATTTTCGCAAAAAATTTGAAATTTTTTTTCGTCCAAATTCAGGTTCAAAATGATTATAGGTAATGTATATAACACGTTGATCACGAAACTACCGGTTAGATACATATGGAAAGCGCGGTTATTGGAAGTTTCGTGTTTTGAAATTCGGCCACATTGTGTATCGAACCTGGATTGCAGGCGAATGAGGCAACATATTCCAGCAAATTAAACGTTGATCAACTCATAATTCCATTAATAATCCAAAATAAACAAAACATTCGGAATCTGAGACAATAAATTTTATCCGTTCGAAATAAGTAAGGCTAACCATCAGGGATTTTCGCAAAAAATTTGAAATTTTTTTTCGTCCAAATTCAGGTTCAAAATGATTATAGGTAATGTATATAACACGTTGATCACGAAACTACCGGTTAGATACATATGGAAAGCGCGGTTATTGGAAGTTTTGTGTTTTGAAATTCGGCCACATTGTGTATCGAACCTGGATTGCAGGCGAATGAGGCAACATATTCCAGCAAATTAAACGTTGATCAACTCATAATTCCATTAATAATCCAAAATAAACAAAACATTCGGAATCTGTGACAATAAATTTTATCCGTTCGAAATAAGTAAGGCTAACCCATCAGGGATTTTCGCAAAAAATTTGAAATTTTTTTTCGTCCAAATTCAGGTTCAAAATGATTATAGGTAATGTATATAACACGTTGATCACGAAACTACCGGTTAGATACATATGGAAAGCGCGGTTATTGGAAGTTTCGTGTTTTGAAATTCGGCCACATTGTGTATCGAACCTGGATTGCAGGCGAATGAGGCAACATATTCCAGCAAATTAAACGTTGATCAACTCATAATTCCATTAATAATCCAAAATAAACAAAACATTCGGAATCTGAGACAATAAATTTTATCCGTTCGAAATAAGTAAGGCTAACCATCAGGGATTTTCGCAAAAAATTTGAAATTTTTTTTCGTCCAAATTCAGGTTCAAAATGATTATAGGTAATGTATATAAC
This sequence comes from Nephrotoma flavescens, assembly GCA_932526605.1. NCBI lineage: Eukaryota > Metazoa > Arthropoda > Insecta > Diptera > Tipulidae > Nephrotoma > Nephrotoma flavescens. Next base: position 266,859,564 of record OW052221.1, on the reverse strand, counting down.
ACGTTGATCACGAAACTACCGGTTAGATACATATGGAAAGCGCGGTTATTGGAAGTTTTGTGTTTTGAAATTCGGCCACATTGTGTATCGAACCTGGATTGCAGGCGAATGAGGCAACATATTCCAGCAAATTAAACGTTGATCAACTCATAATTCCATTAATAATCCAAAATAAACAAAACATTCGGAATCTGTGACAATAAATTTTATCCGTTCGAAATAAGTAAGGCTAACCATCAGGGATTTTCGCAAAAAATTTGAAATTTTTTTTCGTCCAAATTCAGGTTCAAAATGATTATAGGTAATGTATATAACACGTTGATCACGAAACTACCGGTTAGATACATAAGGAAAGCGCGGTTATTGGAAGTTTCGTGTTTTGAAATTCGGCCACATTGTGTATCGAACCTGGATTGCAGGCGAATGAGGCAACATATTCCAGCAAATTAAACGTTGATCAACTCATAATTCCATTAATAATCCAAAATAAACAAAACATTCGGAATCTGTGACAATAAATTTTATCCGTTCGAAATAAGTAAGGCTAACCCATCAGGGATTTTCGCAAAAAATTTGAAATTTTTTTTCGTCCAAATTCAGGTTCAAAATGATTATAGGTAATGTATATAACACGTTGATCACGAAACTACCGGTTAGATACATATGGAAAGCGCGGTTATTGGAAGTTTCGTGTTTTGAAATTCGGCCACATTGTGTATCGAACCTGGATTGCAGGCGAATGAGGCAACATATTCCAGCAAATTAAACGTTGATCAACTCATAATTCCATTAATAATCCAAAATAAACAAAACATTCGGAATCTGTGACAATAAATTTTATCCGTTCGAAATAAGTAAGGCTAACCCATCAGGGATTTTCGCAAAAAATTTGAAATTTTTTTTCGTCCAAATTCAGGTTCAAAATGATTATAGGTAATGTATATAACACGTTGATCACGAAACTACCGGTTAGATACATAAGGAAAGCGCGGTTATTGGAAGTTTCGTGTTTTGAAATTCGGCCACATTGTGTATCGAACCTGGATTGCAGGCGAATGAGGCAACATATTCCAGCAAATTAAACGTTGATCAACTTATAATTCCATTAATAATCCAAAATAAACAAAACATTCGGAATCTGAGACAATAAATTTTATCCGTTCGAAATAAGTAAGGCTAACCATCAGGGATTTTCGCAAAAAATTTGAAATTTTTTTTCGTCCAAATTCAGGTTCAAAATGATTATAGGTAATGTATATAACACGTTGATCACGAAACTACCGGTTAGATACATATGGAAAGCGCGGTTATTGGAAGTTTTGTGTTTTGAAATTCGGCCACATTGTGTATCGAACCTGGATTGCAGGCGAATGAGGCAACATATTCCAGCAAATTAAACGTTGATCAACTCATAATTCCATTAATAATCCAAAATAAACAAAACATTCGGAATCTGTGACAATAAATTTTATCCGTTCGAAATAAGTAAGGCTAACCATCAGGGATTTTCGCAAAAAATTTGAAATTTTTTTTCATCCAAATTCAGGTTCAAAATGATTATAGGTAATGTATATAACACGTTGATCACGAAACTACCGGTTAGATACATAAGGAAAGCGCGGTTATTGGAAGTTTCGTGTTTTGAAATTCGGCCACATTGTGTATCGAACCTGGATTGCAGGCGAATGAGGCAACATATTCCAGCAAATTAAACGTTGATCAACTTATAATTCCATTAATAATCCAAAATAAACAAAACATTCGGAATCTGTGACAATAAATTTTATCCGTTCGAAATAAGTAAGGCTAACCCATCAGGGATTTTCGCAAAAAATTTGAAATTTTTTTTCGTCCAAATTCAGGTTCAAAATGATTATAGGTAATGTATATAACACGTTGATCACGAAACTACCGGTTAGATACATATGGAAAGCGCGGTTATTGGAAGTTTCGTGTTTTGAAATTCGGCCACATTGTGTATCGAACCTGGATTGCAGGCGAATGAGGCAACATATTCCAGCAAATTAAACGTTGATCAACTCATAATTCCATTAATAATCCAAAATAAACAAAACATTCGGAATCTGAGACAATAAATTTTATCCGTTCGAAATAAGTAAGGCTAACCCATCAGGGATTTTCGCAAAAAATTTGAAATTTTTTTTCGTCCAAATTCAGGTTCAAAATGATTATAGGTAATGTATATAACACGTTGATCACGAAACTACCGGTTAGATACATATGGAAAGCGCGGTTATTGGAAGTTTCGTGTTTTGAAATTCGGCCACATTGTGTATCGAACCTGGATTGCAGGCGAATGAGGCAACATATTCCAGCAAATTAAACGTTGATCAACTCATAATTCCATTAATAATCCAAAATAAACAAAACATTCGGAATCTGAGACAATAAATTTTATCCGTTCGAAATAAGTAAGGCTAACCCATCAGGGATTTTCGCAAAAAATTTGAAATTTTTTTTCGTCCAAATTCAGGTTCAAAATGATTATAGGTAATGTATATAACACGTTGATCACGAAACTACCGGTTAGATACATATGGAAAGCGCGGTTATTGGAAGTTTTGTGTTTTGAAATTCGGCCACATTGTGTATCGAACCTGGATTGCAGGCGAATGAGGCAACATATTCCAGCAAATTAAACGTTGATCAACTCATAATTCCATTAATAATCCAAAATAAACAAAACATTCGGAATCTGAGACAATAAATTTTATCCGTTCGAAATAAGTAAGGCTAACCATCAGGGATTTTCGCAAAAAATTTGAAATTTTTTTTCGTCCAAATTCAGGTTCAAAATGATTATAGGTAATGTATATAACACGTTGATCACGAAACTACCGGTTAGATACATATGGAAAGCGCGGTTATTGGAAGTTTTGTGTTTTGAAATTCGGCCACATTGTGTATCGAACCTGGATTGCAGGCGAATGAGGCAACATATTCCAGCAAATTAAACGTTGATCAACTCATAATTCCATTAATAATCCAAAATAAACAAAACATTCGGAATCTGAGACAATACATTTTATCCGTTCGAAATAAGTAAGGCTAACATCAGGGATTTTCGCAAAAAATTTGAAATTTTTTTTCGTCCAAATTCAGGTTCAAAATGATTATAGGTAATGTATATAACACGTTGATCACGAAACTACCGGTTAGATACATATGGAAAGCGCGGTTATTGGAAGTTTTGTGTTTTGAAATTCGGCCACATTGTGTATCGAACCTGGATTGCAGGCGAATGAGGCAACATATTCCAGCAAATTAAACGTTGATCAACTCATAATTCCATTAATAATCCAAAATAAACAAAACATTCGGAATCTGTGACAATAAATTTTATCCGTTCGAAATAAGTAAGGCTAACCATCAGGGATTTTCGCAAAAAATTTGAAATTTTTTTTCGTCCAAATTCAGGTTCAAAATGATTATAGGTAATGTATATAACACGTTGATCACGAAACTACCGGTTAGATACATAAGGAAAGCGCGGTTATTGGAAGTTTCGTGTTTTGAAATTCGGCCACATTGTGTATCGAACCTGGATTGCAGGCGAATGAGGCAACATATTCCAGCAAATTAAACGTTGATCAACTTATAATTCCATTAATAATCCAAAATAAACAAAACATTCGGAATCTGAGACAATAAATTTTATCCGTTCGAAATAAGTAAGGCTAACCATCAGGGATTTTCGCAAAAAATTTGAAATTTTTTTTCGTCCAAATTCAGGTTCAAAATGATTATAGGTAATGTATATAACGAGTTCATCATGAAACTACCGGTTAGATACATAAGGAAAGCGCGGTTATTGGATTTTCGTGTTTTGAAATTCGGCCACATTGTGTATCGAACCTGGATTGCAGGCGAATGAGGCAACATATTCCAGCAAATTAAACGTTGATCAACTCATAATTCCATTAATAATCCAAAATAAACAAAACATTCGGAATCTGAGACAATAAATTTTATCCGTTCGAAATAAGTAAGGCTAACCATCAGGGATTTTCGCAAAAAATTTGAAATTTTTTTTCGTCCAAATTCAGGTTCAAAATGATTATAGGTAATGTATATAACACGTTGATCACGAAACTACCGGTTAGATACATAAGGAAAGCGCGGTTATTGGAAGTTTTGTGTTTTGAAATTCGGCCACATTGTGTATCGAACCTGGATTGCAGGCGAATGAGGCAACATATTCCAGCAAATTAAACGTTGATCAACTCATAATTCCATTAATAATCCAAAATAAACAAAACATTCGGAATCTGAGACAATAAATTTTATCCGTTCGAAATAAGTAAGGCTAACCATCAGGGATTTTCGCAAAAAATTTGAAATTTTTTTTCGTCCAAATTCAGGTTCAAAATGATTATAGGTAATGTATATAACACGTTGATCACGAAACTACCGGTTAGATACATATGGAAAGCGCGGTTATTGGAAGTTTTGTGTTTTGAAATTCGGCCACATTGTGTATCGAACCTGGATTGCAGGCGAATGAGGCAACATATTCCAGCAAATTAAACGTTGATCAACTCATAATTCCATTAATAATCCAAAATAAACAAAACATTCGGAATCTGAGACAATAAATTTTATCCGTTCGAAATAAGTAAGGCTAACCATCAGGGATTTTCGCAAAAAATTTGAAATTTTTTTTCGTCCAAATTCAGGTTCAAAATGATTATAGGTAATGTATATAACACGTTGATCACGAAACTACCGGTTAGATACATAAGGAAAGCGCGGTTATTGGAAGTTTCGTGTTTTGAAATTCGGCCACATTGTGTATCGAACCTGGATTGCAGGCGAATGAGGCAACATATTCCAGCAAATTAAACGTTGATCAACTTATAATTCCATTAATAATCCAAAATAAACAAAACATTCGGAATCTGAGACAATAAATTTTATCCGTTCGAAATAAGTAAGGCTAACCATCAGGGATTTTCGCAAAAAATTTGAAATTTTTTTTCGTCCAAATTCAGGTTCAAAATGATTATAGGTAATGTATATAACACGTTGATCACGAAACTACCGGTTAGATACATAAGGAAAGCGCGGTTATTGGAAGTTTCGTGTTTTGAAATTCGGCCACATTGTGTATCGAACCTGGATTGCAGGCGAATGAGGCAACATATTCCAGCAAATTGAACGTTGATCAACTCATAATTCCATTAATAATCCAAAATAAACAAAACATTCGGAATCTGTGACAATAAATTTTATCCGTTCGAAATAAGTAAGGCTAACCATCAGGGATTTTCGCAAAAAATTTGAAATTTTTTTTCGTCCAAATTCAGGTTCAAAATGATTATAGGTAGTGTATATAACACGTTGATCACGAAACTACCGGTTAGATACATAAGGAAAGCGCGGTTATTGGAAGTTTCGTGTTTTGAAATTCGGCCACATTGTGTATCGAACCTGGATTGCAGGCGAATGAGGCAACATATTCCAGCAAATTAAACGTTGATCAACTTATAATTCCATTAATAATCCAAAATAAACAAAACATTCGGAATCTGTGACAATAAATTTTATCCGTTCGAAATAAGTAAGGCTAACCATCAGGGATTTTCGCAAAAAATTTGAAATTTTTTTTCGTCCAAATTCAGGTTCAAAATGATTATAGGTAATGTATATAACACGTTGATCACGAAACTACCGGTTAGATACATAAGGAAAGCGCGATTATTGGAAGTTTCGTGTTTTGAAATTCGGCCACATTGTGTATCGAACCTGGATTGCAGGCGAATGAGGCAACATATTCCAGAAAATTAAACGTTGATCAACTCATAATTCCATTAATAATCCAAAATAAACAAAACATTCGGAATCTGTGACAATAAATTTTATCCGTTCGAAATAAGTAAGGCTAGCCATCAGGGATTTTCGCAAAAAATTTGAAATTTTTTTTCGTCCAAATTCAGGTTCAAAATGATTATAGGTAATGTATATAACACGTTGATCACGAAACTACCGGTTAGATACATAAGGAAAGCGCGGTTATTGGAAGTTTTGTGTTTTGAAATTCGGCCACATTGTGTATCGAACCTGGATTGCAGGCGAATGAGGCAACATATTCCAGCAAATTAAACGTTGATCAACTCATAATTCCATTAATAATCCAAAATAAACAAAACATTCGGAATCTGTGACAATAAATTTTATCCGTTCGAAATAAGTAAGGCTAACCATCAGGGATTTTCGCAAAAAATTTGAAATTTTTTTTCGTCCAAATTCAGGTTCAAAATGATTATAGGTAATGTATATAACACGTTCATCACGAAACTACCGGTTAGATACATAAGGAAAGCGCGATTATTGGAAGTTTCGTGTTTTGAAATTCGGCCACATTGTGTATCGAACCTGGATTGCAGGCGAATGAGGCAACATATTCCAGCAAATTGAACGTTGATCAACTCATAATTCCATTAATAATCCAAAATAAACAAAACATTCGGAATCTGTGACAATAAATTTTATCCGTTCGAAATAAGTAAGGCTAGCCATCAGGGATTTTCGCAAAAAATTTGAAATTTTTTTTCGTCCAAATTCAGGTTCAAAATGATTATAGGTAATGTATATAACACGTTCATCACGAAACTACCGGTTAGATACATAAGGAAAGCGCGATTATTGGAAGTTTCGTGTTTTGAAATTCGGCCACATTGTGTATCGAACCTGGATTGCAGGCGAATGAGGCAACATATTCCAGCAAATTGAACGTTGATCAACTCATAATTCCATTAATAATCCAAAATAAACAAAACATTCGGAATCTGTGACAATAAATTTTATCCGTTCGAAATAAGTAAGGCTAACCATCAGGGATTTTCGCAAAAAATTTGAAATTTTTTTTCGTCCAAATTCAGGTTCAAAATGATTATAGGTAGTGTATATAACACGTTGATCACGAAACTACCGGTTAGATACATAAGGAAAGCGCGGTTATTGGAAGTTTCGTGTTTTGAAATTCGGCCACATTGTGTATCGAACCTGGATTGCAGGAGAATGAGGCAACATATTCCAGCAAATTAAACGTTGATCAACTTATAATTCCATTAATAATCCAAAATAAACAAAACATTCGGAATCTGTGACAATAAATTTTATCCGTTCGAAATAAGTAAGGCTAACCCATCAGGGATTTTCGCAAAAAATTTGAAATTTTTTTTCGTCCAAATTCAGGTTCAAAATGATTATAGGTAATGTATATAACACGTTGATCACGAAACTACCGGTTAGATACATAAGGAAAGCGCGATTATTGGAAGTTTCGTGTTTTGAAATTCGGCCACATTGTGTATCGAACTTGGATTGCAGGTGAATGAGGCAACATATCCCAGCAAAATGAACGTTGATCAACTCATAATTCCATTAATAATCCAAAATAAACAAAACATTCGGAATCTGTGACAATAAATTTTTTCCGTTCGAAATAAGTAAGGCTAACCATCAGGGATTTTCGCAAAAAATTTGAAATTTTTTTTCGTCCAAATTCAGGTTCAAAATGATTATAGGTAGTGTATATAACACGTTGATCACGAAACTACCGGTTAGATACATAAGGAAAGCGCGGTTATTGGAAGTTTCGTGTTTTGAAATTCGGCCACATTGTGTATCGAACCTGGATTGCAGGCGAATGAGGCAACATATTCCAGCAAATTGAACGTTGATCAACTCATAATTCCATTAATAATCCAAAATAAACAAAACATTCGGAATCTGTGACAATAAATTTTATCCGTTCGAAATAAGTAAGGCTAACAACCATCAGGGATTTTCGCAAAAAATTTGAAATTTTTTTTAGTCCAAATTCACGTTCAAAATGATTATAGGTAGTGTATATAACACGTTCATCACGAAACTACCGGTTAGATACATAAGGAAAGCGCGGTTATTGGAAGTTTCGTGTTTTGAAATTCGGCCACATTGTGTATCGAACCTGGATTGCAGGCGAATGAGGCAACATATTCCAGCAAATTGAACGTTGATCAACTCATAATTCCATTAATAATCCAAAATAAACAAAACATTCGGAATCTTGATCACGAAAAACCGGTTGGATGCATAAGGAAATTGCGGTTATTGGAAGTTTCATGTTATCACGGTGAAAGATCTTTGAAGATTCATGGGTATGGTTAATTTTTACCGACCTGTTATTAAAAATGCTGCGGAATGTCAGCAAATTTTGAATAGGTATTTTATAGGTAGCAAGCGTAAAAACCATAAATCAGGAATACATGGTCAGAAGAAGCGTTACAAGTTATCGAAAAAACAAAACTTTCAATCAGCGAAGCTGTTCAACTTTCTCACCTGTAAAGATAACTAAAGATAACCGCTTGTTTCAAAATGCGAAACTTCTAATAACCGGGCGTTCCATATGCAATCTACCGTTAGTTTCTTGCTAAACGTTCTATTCCCATTACCTGTAATCATTTTGAACCGGAATTTCAACAATAAAATGTTTTCAATTTTTTTCGAAATCCCTGATGGTTTACTTATTTATGAATCGTAATCAGTTTATTTGAAATAAAAATATTTAAAAATATCGAATTTTTTCCTACGTTAAGTGAGCAACGAACGATCAAAACGAGTCGTTATTTTTCCATACAAAACAGCGTTATGACGTTACTCTAGTTATTCGCCTAATTCATACTATGAGCTTTGAATCGGGTTTCATTCTTCGTTTTTACCCCTCCCTTTACCTATAACACCGGTTTCCATTTTTCCTGATTGGGGATTTTGTATACATAAATAAATTAGTTAAGCTGGTTCCATCCAGGATCGAACTGGAGACCTTCTGCGTGTAAAGCAGACGTGATAACCGCTACACTATGGAACCACATCAACGCCTTTATCAAAACCATTTTAGGTAGCCGAATAGGTAACCGAAATTAATTTTACAACTTTCGCAAATTATTTTATTTTATGGTCCAATTACTATAAATTATGTACAAATAACGAAAAAATATTAATTTTTAAAAGGCGGTAAAATAGTACGCTGCAATATCGATCTAACTGCATTAAACAAACTCTTTTATGGGGGGCAACCATATTTAATTCGACGCCTCTGATCAGTTAATACAACAACCTCAAATGTCAAAAATTTTGAGAAAACATAACCTACAAAAAGGAAACGTAACATTTTAAAATACAAGCCGTGTAATCATTATTAGTTTAGTTTCGTTGATTTATTATTTTAATAATTAAATCGCATATTTAAATCTGTTCAATAATGTCAGAAGATTTCTATCTACGTTACTACGTCGGCCACAAAGGCAAATTTGGACATGAATTTTTGGAGTTTGAATTTCGCCCCGATGGTAAACTACGGTATGCGAATAATTCGAATTATAAAAATGATACAATGATCCGCAAAGAAGCATACGTACACCATTCTGTGATGGAGGAATTAAAACGTATTATATTGGATTCAGAAATTATGCACGAAGATGATAATGTGTGGCCACCACCGGATCGTGTGGGCCGACAGGTTGGTTCCATTTATTATGCTCCAAGCAATTATGTTCAATATGGATTAATACATTTTAGGAACTGGAAATCGTCATTGGAGACGAACACATCTCGTTCACTACCTCAAAAACTGGGTCACTAGTTGATGTCAACCAATCCAAAGATCCAGAAGGGCTACGATGCTTTTATTATCTTGTACAAGATTTAAAGTGTTTAGTATTCTCCTTGATTGGTTTACATTTCAAAATTAAACCAATCTAAGTTATTTTTATTTATTTTTAATCGAATAATGTTCAATTTTTCTATAAAGTTAATGTACCAAGACTTGAATGAATAAAAACAAATATGGTATCAGAATTTCGTATATATTTACTTTTATTTCATATCCTCACACAATCAATTCAAATATATGTAATTTAATAATTATAATCCTTAAATTTAATTAATTCGAAATTGTTTTTAATTGTAGCTCAATTTACAAGGCACGGAAAATAAAATTCAAAAAAACATACATATTTACTGTAGTGTAGACACATTACAGCAATGTATCTCAATTTTGCGGCGGTTGATTTGTTTCTCCGCTTAAATTATTTTATTTATGACTAGACAAAAATTAATTTTAATTTTTAATTCTAATAACGGCACATTTAATATTGTTTTGTTTTTTTTTAATTAAATTAGTATGTACTTATATCAACATGACACAACCAGTTTTATGTAAAAAAAAATATGTGGTACAATCGAAAATAAATTTGAGCAACTTATGTTTTTGAGCAATTGTATAACAAATCTACTCGATTTTTGTCGCTTAAAATAAAGATTATAAATTAAAAATGTATTTTTGTCGTTAAAAACTGATAAATAAAATAAATAATAAAATGGTAGAAAAACTTAACACGTGAGATTACTTCTTAAAAAATATTTATAGAATCAAAAAACAAAAAAATTCTAATTTGTATCAGTTTTACAAAATAAAATGTAACTATCACTTACAAACACTAACTATTACAATATACAATTCACAATTAAAAAGTATCGCTATTAATTAATTTTTATGTTAACATGTCAATTAAATATCAAATAAATTCTTTAAAACTTTATTATTCACACGCTAATTTACCATCAAAACTACTTAGGGCAATTGCAAATGCTTGCAGCGCGGACAATGGATAACGGAAATCCATTGTGAACACATCTTCCGATGTGCGACCAAATTGCATTACAATGTACTCGGGATCCGAATCATGTATCAATTGGAAATTTTTTACAGACGCTTGTGTAACCCGTCCGTGGAAGTTTAATACGTACGATTGTGTGTCATCGTTCCAGATGGGTGTTTTATTATGTAATTCTACCACGTTGTCCATTTGCTGTAAATAAATAAATAAATTTTAATTTTTGATTGTTCGAATTATAATAATTAATACTATTTAACTCACTTTATTTTTCCAACTATCCAAAAGTCCTTGGTTACTATCTATTGAGCTTATTTTAACACGTTGATCATCTTCAGTCATTCCCGGAAGTAATACTGTCATATTACGTGGCCCCTTAAATCCTAGTATATTCGTATCGTAAATAACAACAGCTAAATCTAGACGTGGATTCTCTGCATGCGATTTACTACCATTATCGTACACAAAAAATGTTGTACCAAACACATTCGACCTCAATTTGCCGACAAATCCATCCGCTTGCCGACTCAAGTCGGTCGGATCACAGCTAATCACATAATTCGATGTAGTACTTTTCTTTCGTTTTCGCCCGGCCAGCAAAAATATTTTCTTTCCGTAATCCTTTTCCAAGTGTAAATAGTAGATTGGGAAAAGTCCACGATCCATTCCTTTTCGATCCCGTGTTATGCGACATTTGTATAGAAATCCTTGACCAGCTGGTTGGATCACCCAATTCTCGATAAGGCCAATTATATCGCCTTCCGTCTCATTAATTGGCAACGATGTTTTATTACTATTTGCAGGTGATACGGGCAGTGAACCAACTCCATTACGTAAATTTCCACTGTTATTTAACGACGTTGCTGATTCATGATTGTTATCCGTTAAATGAGAATTTGATTTGTTATTTGTCGCCGATGATATTATTTCGATTGGTGTACTCTCTTCGTCTTCGCTATCATGAATTTGCTGTGACTGTTGCTGATGATTATTTAGTTTTTCTATAATGTCTGGAATGAGAGTATAAAAGGAAAATGGTGAAAAACATATTATTTTCAATTAATTATGTCGCATGAATAAATAGGAGATATTTTTATGGGTTGCCTTTATTTTTTGCTATCTTAGAAATTTGACAAGGAAAAATGTCAATACTCGTTGATTAAGATTAAATTAGGTTCTTGTTAGTCTAATTAAGGTTATTCAAAAAATCGTTAGTTTTGTTTCATTTCTTAAGACAACCGAAAAATGGTTTACATTCTCTGAAGATATTTGTTGAAAGAAATTTGTTATTTTTCTTAAAAGTTGGTATACTGATAATATCGAATATAGAAAATAAAATCTTTAATTAGAAAATAATTCAAAATACACAATCAAATTTATTTGAGAGCGAAATTAGATCGGTTTCGAAACTGTCACTTTAAAATATAAATTTACCTGAACCACTTTCTTGGAATATATAGCTGCTCTTAAAGTTACACACTTTAACCAAAGAGTATGTAACTTTATAAAGAGTAACGGAACAGAGGAAAAAATTTCATCAAAAAATGTATGGGTCATACAATTTAAATGGGTTATACAATACACATACACAATAATTTTTAATTTTTTTTTGTATCGAATATTGTACTCGTGACTATTGATAAAAAACGACAAAAATTACCTTAAACGCATTTAAATTGCATTACCCATGCATTTTTTGTGGAAAATTTTTCCTTTTTTCGTTACTCTTTATAAAATTAGATTCTCTTTGTTTTAACCATCTTCTCCAAGCCTTACGTAGGCCAATAATAATGGCCCATTGTGAAACCACAGGATCCAATCTCTCCTTACTCCCGCTGAAACCATCCGGAGCTACTTATGTAGCGTAAACTATCTCGCACTCCACAGTCCGCGAGTTCAGAAAGGCTGTCCATATCGTACACACCCAAGTACTTATGTCTTTTGTATGCCAGTGCCGCACACGTGCATAGGACGTCTCTTCCTCCTCTTCGTCCATACAACTTCTACAAAAGTCATTCGTCTGTAGACCCAACTTTCTCGCATGTTCAACAAAAAGGCAGTGTCCTGTCAGTATCCCTACGACCAATCCTAACGCTCGTTTTCCCAGGGACACTAGTGCCTTGGAGTGCCCAGGTCCAGTTTTGGCCAAACCTGTTTTGCTACCCTGCACGTGAGAGTGTTGGTTCACTTCTCATCTGTTAAGGCGATCGCCTTTTTACTGAGCGTCGATTGGAGCGCTCCTATAGGTCTCCCCAGACCTGCCCTTTCCGGCTGCATCTGGAGAGCGAACCGTACCTAGCTAGTTCGTCTGCCCTGCAGTTTCCCGTGACGTCTCCAAGCCTTACTAAAATCGAAATACATTTTTGCCATAAAAGTTAAACATATTCTGCATCTTTGAGTACTTCAGTCCCATCTCCCGAGGGCTGACATTTTGTAGGAGTGTACCAAGGAGTGACGATGAAAACAAAATAAACTTAAAACGTTTGTAAAAAATTTACCATCCGTATCGAGCTTTCGAGTTCAATTTCAGATTAGCAAATATATATGTACTCTTGAATGTCAGATTTTGGCAATCTCTAAAAAGGAGAGAGTAAATAACTCACTAATAAATTCTAGAAATTCATTTCGGGATGTTTCATTCAATCAAGGCGATTACGGTTTCAAAATATAGCTGAGGAGGCCAGACATAGAAGAACAAACAGGACATTTTAATTTTTAACTTTTCACTTTTTGAAGTTCCTGTATTTATCAACTCATGTGCAGCACCCCAAAGAAGTTAGGAAAAAAGGAAACCAATAAAGAAAATTAATTTTAAATTCTATTGAGAAAAAAACATTATGAAATTTTTGGAATTTCTTCAATGCTAAGGGATTCACGACAACCAGTACACAAAAATGTACTTTTTTCTCTTCAATCAAAATTTTGGTAATCTAACGAACGTTTCGGAGTCTTCCTTTGTAAATGAAAAGATAACCCATACTCGCTTTTGTTCGACAGACAACAAAAGCAACAATATGTGATACGATATCGACATTCTGTTTGTGATTCACGAAATAAATATATACATAATATGCATATACATATGTATAAAGACAATTTCAAAAAAACTGAACAATTCTGGCTATTCACGGAAGAACTTCGTAGATGGCAGCACAATAGTTTTAACGAAAAAGTTTAAATTAAATTACGATATATATGTAATAAGTACCTATATATTGACAATTGTAATTAGGTATATCAATCATAAAACTAACAGAAGAAAAAGTATTTTTCCTTGAAAATGTTTCTCCTGCCATCTATCAATATATTCCGATACTTAATCTTACTGTAATTTCAACACGAATCATTCGCGAGTTAATTATAGAAAGTTATACCATAGAAAAATAAGTTTTCCATAGATTTCTCAAATTTATATAAATCGAGAGATAAAAATGAGTCGAGTATGGAAATATTTTCACTCAACTCATTTTTATCGCTCGATTTATAAAACCTATGGTAAACTTATTTCTCTATGGTTATACGAATCATAATTATATACTGCGCGCAGAAAATATCGGAACAGATTTTTTTATTCGAAGAATACCCAAATTTCTGAGTTTTCCGGTCTTCTATAATTGAAGGAAATTTTGTTTACTTTTCGATACTGAAACCCGTTCTATTTTATTTTGTTGTTTTATGCCTTTTTTGAGTAAAATAAAAATTGTCCAGTCTTGCTCGATATTTTATTCCCAAATGCAAATTAGCAATTTCATAGAGAATTCAGAAACCTTGAAAATTGTGTCGATTTACTGAAATTTTAGTGAGAAATGTATCAAAAAGCGTATACACGTTAACAAGTACATTTTTTTTACCTTGCAAACTAAGCAGTCTACGATGAAATTTGAAGTTTCTTTAAATTGTACGTCATTTTATGGAAAACAATAATTTAATTTTTCGCATAGTTATTTGAAGATTCAAGCGAGATGAATTGAAAACAACAATTATTCGTTCGCGCTACAAAAATTGTGGCTGTAGTTGATGCCGGTGTTACCTTATCGTAAAATTGGGCGAATTTGTGATATTAGTGCGTTCGTTGTGAACCAGCATCGATATTTAGAAACAAATTGGTGGACCAAGAAAAACGACACCAAGAGTTGATCGAGGTATCGCACGTTTTGCTACAAAAAACAGGACAAGAATCGCAATTCAGCAGTGCTCAAGAAATTAAAAATAATGTATGTATCAGTACAAAACCAGATAATACAGATGATAATAAATCAGTTAAAAGCTTATCGACTAAGGTCACGTCGACCTGTTAGAGTTCCATATCTGACTGATAATCTTCGTCCGGTGATGGTTTGGACGAGTAATTCGTGGAATTAAAAGACAGATTTGGCAGTAATACCAAGGTTTAACATAAACACGATATGTGGAAGAAATTTTAAGGCTTCTTTCTATGAACAGGCAAATTGCACGTGGATTTTTTATGCATGATAATGCCCGCAAAACGCATCTCTAAACACAAGCCAATTTCTGCAACAGCCTCCCATTAATTTAATAAACCATCCTCCGCGAAACTCAGATTTAAACCCTATAGAATACGTCTGGGATATGTTACAATGGCAGTAAAAAAACGGTCTAGACAACCAACAAATTTGCAGGAACTCCGAGATGCTTTACAAGAAAAATGGCAACAAATCACCATGCAACAATACACAATGTTTTAAATGAGCCACGGCGTATTAATGAAGTAATACGGACTAGAGGAGATAACCTTTAGAAATAAAGCACATTTTTACTGTAAAAACTTATTTTCTCCTTGAGCTTGAACCACCAAAATTACGGCATATCGATGGCGTGTTTCATTTTTTGGTTACGATTCTCGCCAAAACTTCAATAAATGGACAAGGAGTTGTCAAACATAAAATCCACAGCATTGTTTTCAAGGTTTCCTAATTTGGTTTTTGGAATGAAATATCGAGCAAGTTCGTTTACAGTCTCATAATAAGTCATAAAAAAACAAAATAAAATAAAACGGATTCCAGTATCGAAAAGAAGACAAAATTGCCTTCAACTAGAGGGAAAATTATTTTTTTGAAAAGTGTTATATCACCAAGATTACAAGCGTTCAAATCTGGTATTTTCTCGAAAAAAAATTCTGTTCCGATTTTTTTTTTTGGCGCAGTGTATTTATGTGAATTACCTAGAATTTTTACTGATTTCTTTTTAAAATGGGCGCTCGAACCGACCCGTGATGGACAATTTGAATTTAAAGAGGTTTAATAGTTTGTGATAGTTTTAGAGTCAGCTTTTAAAGCTGAACTTAAATCGGTCTCAATAAAAAAATTAAAAAACCAAATTTCACTCCTGACGAAATGGAATATTGTCGCATAATCAACTATTTCGGAGTGTAATAATCGGGAAAATACCTACTGTTTTTATGTATTTCACACTTCTCATATTGCTATAACCCGATTGTGATAATCGGTCAGGCCCGAAAAATATATCGTAATAATCAAGAATTCACGATTATCTATTTTTTGCTTGTCTACGATATTAATGTTGATGTTAGAAATATTGTACAATAAAACCCCACCAACTTTTGTTCATTTCGAAAAACAAACGATATTTGGTAATCTGTAGAAAAGACCTCTACAAGTTGTCCATCTCTGCACTTTGTAAGTTGACCAACAAAAAATTAAAATTATATTTTATTAGGAACAATTCAGTTAGTTTCAAAGACAGAATTTTAGTTCAGCTTTAATGTACATTTTTGAAAATTTTCTTTTAAGGAGGAGTACTTAGAAAATTATGTTAAAACATAAACGGCAGAATCGAAAACTAAGACCTTTTTTCCATTTTAAATTGTTTCTCTGCTTTGGTCAATGTGACGAGGTAGCGTGGGTTCTCTGGAACCCAAAAAATGTAGCCCTATATCAGTATGAAACTTGCTTAAACAAAAAATTTGCTAAAACACTTGCAGGCTATTTTCTTGTGTGATGGTTTTCACAGTTTGGGAAAAAAAAATCGTACCAGACT
This sequence comes from Nephrotoma flavescens, assembly GCA_932526605.1. NCBI lineage: Eukaryota > Metazoa > Arthropoda > Insecta > Diptera > Tipulidae > Nephrotoma > Nephrotoma flavescens. The sequence goes on along the minus strand of OW052221.1, from coordinate 266,842,864 downwards.
CACTTTGAAAGAGTATGGACACACGATTACCAAAACATTTTCTTCTGTTGCAATTTTCACAGAGAAAATTGAGTCGAGAGCGAATCATTTTTTCTGTTATAGAAATGGGGCTACATTTTTTGGACTTCAAATAGCCCACGTTACCTTGTGGCATTGGCTGAAGTGAACTCATAGAAAATTGGTACATTTTCTGGATACGTTAAGATGAGTAGTTTGATGCTCTTTAAATATCGATTTAAATTAAATTATGCGGAATTAAAAGTCTAACATACCGACGTAGAGACAGAGTCAGAAGTCGAGATTTGGGTGAAAGACAAATTAATTTTCTGGGCTACATTTCGGGCTAATTAGGCTGCCAGTTAGCAATTTGGGATTAATATTAAATTCTAAAATTAGATGAACCAAACTAGCCAATTGGTTTAATAAAAAATTGAATTACAATTGCCTATATACGCATAGTACTGCAGTTTGTGACGATGTTTACTAATTTGAATGTCAAATTTAAATGTCATATAAAGGGTGTCTCCCACTTTTCACGGGTTTCTTCCGGATTTCCCACAGATTTCCCTCGGAAATCCGACTGGTTCTGGATTTTCCGGTTTTCTTCCGGATTCCGGGAGAAACCCGGTGGAAATCCGGCGGAAATTCAAATTCGGGGGAATCAGAGGAAAATCCGGGAAATCCGAATAATAATATTTAAAATTAGTAAAAAAAAATTTTTTATTCATTTTGTTTTATTTCTGACAAAGCATAATTTCAGAACTCGAAATTTTGTTAAGTGCGTTTTTTAATAAACATGACGTACTTTGTGAAAAAATATTGATTGTGAATAGCCCGGCATGTTATACCATTTCAAAAACTACATTAGTGTCTCTGATAGTGGTTTGATAGTGGTTATACTTTCTCTAGTGCATTCTTTTCCCGCTGGCGTCACTTAAACATCAACAAAAAATTTTGAAAAACAAAAAAAGTTCTATTTGACAGAAGATAATGCACCTTATAAAAATGATTTTATTGGAAAGGCACACTCTTCTAGATCGTATTAAAAAAGAAAGTTAAACAAAAGAACTCTTGGTTTTTTTAAATTAATTTTTTGGTGGGTGCGCATGCGATTTCACTAAAAACATTAAAAGTGGAATAACTTTTGCACCATCAACAATTCGAAAACACTTTACTTGGCTGTTTTTGTTGGAATGGAGCTATCCTATCACCCTGCTTCGTTTGACCTGCCAATTTTGAGACACCCTGTATACAAAATCCAATGAACTCTCTAAAAATAATGGAAGACACAAAACCCGGTCTACCATCATAGGCCTTGAAATAAACAAATAATAATTTTCTATTATTTTTTCTTCATTATTATTATATAAAAACTCGAACTAAAAATTTATTATTTTGAGTCATGATATAAAAGTATAGTAATCATAAAAATAATTAATAAATTCATTAAATTATACCAAAATAATTAATTAAAATAAAAGTATTAAAATGTTTGTAATAAAGTGTTATCAAATAAAATAAATTAAATAGTGGAAACAAATACAGATCACGTAAATTAAATAGTGCGAACGAAATCAATCACCCACAAATTGGTGACCTCGACGTGATTGTATGCTTCCATATTCAATTGATCAACTATATTTTTGCAACTTTATTATTTCTAAACGGTTGCATCATTCTTCTGCTGTGTAGCGTTTTGTACCGGGTGCATCCAGATCATCCCGAATTCAGCAACCGTTTTAGATTAATCTTCCGTTTAACATTGGCAGTAATATGGCAGCAGGACACCGGACAACATAAAAGATTTTACAACAATTATAAATGTAGGTAGACTGGGTAAGTGATTTTTTCTGTTTTTTTTTCATTTCTTTTAATTCGCAAAAATTAATTTTATTCAAAAATAAATTATTTTCGGTATTTCAATGATTTTATTCCTTTTTCCTTCTACTCGTTTTTTCATTTTTGTTTCGCATTTATATTCAAATTAGTAAATGGCGTCCAATACTCATACTAACTTCCCGGTCAATTTCGAGGCTTATGTGGATGCAAGTTCCGCAGAAGCATCTATTCATTTGCAACAAATCCAAAATTTATAAATTTCAGAGCAATTTCAATTATTTCTTCAATCCCAAAACTTATTCCGGGACCCAGGAGTTGCTAAGGCGTCTGAGCAGTCTGGTTCAGGATCTGGTTGGACTGAATGCCAAAATCCAATTGTATGGTCAGAATTTGTATGGCCAGAATCCGTCGGCATGGTTTTCGATTTTGGAATCGCAGTTGGCTGTGGCGAATACCAGCTCAGTCACCAGGTTCTCTCACGCAGTGGTAGCGTTTCACGCGCGACTACATTATCGTTTCGCAGATTTGATTCTCCGCGACAAGGGCGCACTTCCTTATTCGGTTTTTAAAGAGGAAGTGATTCGCGTGTTGGGCGAGTCAGAGATGTCACACTTAAGCAACGTCCGTACAAGCTGACTTTGGGTGATAAGAAACCGTCGCAATTAATTAGTCAAATAAGGTTGAATGCTGGTAGTAACTTTAATGATAAGTTACTTAGAGAAATTTGGATGAAGAGGTTGCCATCGTAGGTTCAGATAAACTTAATTCTTTCGAAAATGATATTACGTTGGATGTTTTGGCAGCACGAGCAGACAACATGATGGAAGTGATCTTTTCGCCCATCATCAAAAATTCTCAATTTAGATTTTGGGTTACGGCGTAATTTCAAGTGGAAATTTATAGTGGCAGATGTCTCGCTGCCCATTAAAGGAGCTGACTTGGCTGAAAACTTTTGGACCACCGCTTTCCTGTAAAACTAGACGTTTGGCACCAGATTAACGATTGCAAAACAGGAATTCGAGAATCTGATGGCACTATAGGAATTTGTCGTCCAAGTAATAGTGCATGGTTTAGTCCTTTGCATCTTGTCTGGAAGAAAAATGGAGATTGGATACCATGTGGAGAATACCGAAGTCTGAATCGTGTTACTATTCCAGATCGTTATCCCATTCCACATCTTCAAGGTTTTTCGTACCAACTTGAAGGATGTATTATTTTCTCTACCCTTGGTCTTGTCCAAGCTTATCATCAGATCCCTACTGAACCGTCTGATATTCCAAAAACCGCTATTGCGACTCCCTTCAGTTTATTTGAATTCACAAAAATGACTTTTGGTCTCAGGAATGCAGCGCAAACTTTTCAGAGATGCATGCATTCCGTATTGTTGGGACTCAATTTTGCATTCATCTACTTAGATGATATTCTGATAGCATCTAAAACTTTCGAGGAATATCACGCGCATCTCGAAATAGTTTTTCAAAAATTATCAGACAACGGTTTAATAATCAATCCTGGAAAATGTGTCTTCGCTTCACCTGAAGTCAAACTCTTAGGACATTTTGTTAATGCAAATCGCATTTTACCTGTTCCAGAACGAGTGTCATCAAAAATTGTGAACGTCCGTTAACTGTTAATCAACTCAAAAGATTTTTGGGGATGATTAATTTCTATACAGACGATTCATTCCAAACGCCGCGGCTGATCAACTTTTACTTAATGATTTTCTTAAAGGCTATAAGAAAAATAGTAAAATTTCAATTAATTGGTCAGCAGAGTCCATTGATGCCTTCTTCGAGAATTGTAATGAGAAGTTGTGTAAAGCTACTTTTCTTGTTCCTGATATTACTGCAACTACTGTCTCTTCTGCGGTATACTCCACGTGGATTTCACGCTTCGGGGTACCAAACATCATAGTTACCGACCAGGGTTCGCAGTTTGAGTCTTGTCTTTTTAGTGAATTGTCAGCGTTAGTCGGATTCAGACGGGTAAGAACGACATCTTATAACCTAAAGTCAAACGGTTTGATTGAGAGGTGGCACAGAACGTTAAATACCGCAATCTTGTGCCACGAACGAACTGATTGGGTAATGTTCTTGCCAACAGTACTTACCAATCAGTTCGTTTGCTGAGCTTGTTTATGGAAGTACGTTGAGGGTGCCTGGTCAATTTCTAAATTCTTTTTCGGCAGATAGATTTTGTGACCGTATCCAGGCACTCTATTGCAAAAAGTTTCATAAGCAAAGAACTTTCAACGTGTTTTTAAGGTTAGAGTTTGTAAGAAAGCATTTGCAGCCACCTTATTCAGAACCATTCATTATTAATCGTAATCAACATTCTGGAAAACATTTTCGTCAATTATTAAACACAGGTTTAACCTTAAACTAAAAATTACAAAAAATTTGCTAGCTGTATCAACCAATATAGTGCTAGTACTTTTAGCCGTTACAATTCAAAAATTGTATCGTTTCCGTCACTAGCCGCGTGGAGGCAAGTACCGTCCGGTCCACTATTGCGCACTATTCCATTCTTTCAAGATATTGATCAGTTCAGCACAATATGGCCGAAACTGTGGGAGAACTTCGTCGCTTAGATTACAGAGATTACTTCAAGTTGTCAAGTCGAGGAGACTTGTTACGCAAGCAAGTAAGGTCACTAGTGACCTACTCCTACCTGAATGGGGGGTCTTCAGCATCTGATGTCCAACTGCTGTTGATGGCGATCTCGCGCATTTCTGCTTGAGGCCTAGTAACGTCAAGTGTTTCGTCCGGCAGAAGCGAGTTTAGCAACTCCAAGCGTGTGTCATGCAACGTATCAGTGACGACTCCATTTGTCTTGCTGATGGTGTCCAAAACTTCAGATGGCCTTAAATTAGAGTTCCACCAACTATTTCGTCTCTTTGCCGCTCTCTTCTTAGGATTTGAGCTGACATTGTTGCAGACACTGGTTAGGTGCGTTGAGATCAGCTCCACACGATCATCAATTCCGTCTATCGAGTTAATTTCAAGAAGTGCTTCCACACTGTCCCAAGAACCGACCAGGTGTCTAGCAAATAGACCCCAATCAGCTATCTTTATGCCAAACCTTGGAGTTTTGCTACTTGCAAGCGGACTATTCTGTGGCGCGTTTAATAACCCAAACGTGATGACTCTATGGCCACTAGATGTCCAACTTACCCTTACACACCAGCCAGCCGATTATCGAGCCCAGCAAGGCACCGTTGACTATTGTAAGGCCAATATTGGAGTTCCCATTAGACGAGAACGCCGTTGGGTGTCCCCTGCAAGTTCATTATGAAAAGGTCATTCCTGGAAACGAAGTCCTCTACTTTTCTTCCGTTTTCGTCGGTTAAGCGGTCATACCACATTTTACTTCTAGCATAGAAGTCTCCGACGATCATTACCTTTTTTTTGTTGACCTAACAGAGAGCCTAGGGTCGTTTCGATTTTGCAGATGGTACTTGATCGGTTCACTATATTGGGCGTATATCGAAAATAGGTAGAATGAACCAGCTTCCGATGACATTTCAATACATGTGCAGTGGCTATCACAAACCTGAGTTAGCTTCACCATGGCCATGCCAACACTATGAATACTAATTGCAGTCTTGGGATTCTCAGAGCATCCTGTTGCTACTCTGGCTGTAGAAGGCATGCCGCTGATTTGACCATTGACTGAGTGTGGTTCTTGCATACGTAGAATATCTATGTCGTGGGTGGAAATGCTTTCACATATCTCTGATCCGACTATTTTAGCGCCCTGCATGTTGAGGTCGGCGATGCGTAGGTTGCTGTTGCAATTTCTTTGATTGTGACGAATCATCATGTTTAGTATTAAATCTCAGGCGTTGCACAGCACTTTTGTATTCGTTACATGAAACGTGACCTACTTGGTGGTCATTAGGGTTTTGCATTTCCTTGCAGCTTGCATAACTAGCAGGTTTGTCTTTATTTGGACATCCCTTAAATCCATGGCCATGTTGTGCACAGTGAGAGGAGGTCTCTGTGCGCGCCCTACAATTCTTTGCAATGTGACCGTATCGCTGGCACCTAAAGCACCTAGTTGGAGTCACAAACTCTCTCACATGTCATCGAACCCAGTCCACGTGCAGTCTTCCACACTTTAGAAACATGTTTTTGGTTGCTGGTTCTACTTCTACCACCCAGTGAGCGGTCTCTTTATTTTTCGCACCAGTTCTAAATAAATAGAACCTAAAAATCTTTTTGATCCAGGCTGTTTTGTTTAATAAGGCAGTTTGTTACCATGTCACCATCAAGCCTTCGGTAATCTCTTTATAGGCATAGGTTCAGTGGCTACTAGACTCACGCCTTCCAACTCTTTGTTTTCCGTAAAAACTTTCAAGTCAGAGGAAGTGTCAACAGTAACCGTGATACCTTTCGGGCCGGCGCTCGTTACATAGTGAATCTTTAAATTCGATTCACTAGGACGTATGACTTCCTTGATTTTCTTTGTTATCTCGGTGGTTGAAAGGCTGCATTCATTATCCATTGCTGAGACAATTATCCGTTTTGTTGTCTCTTTTTGCCAATGCTTTCTGTTTCTGCGTTTCTTGCGTTTTTTACCGACCACTTGCCATTTTCCTCCATTTTCTTTACGCTCAGTTTCCACTTTCCCAGTTTTGTCCGAATTGGCACTACGAACTCCTATGCAGCCATCTCTGATGTCTTTTCCACAGTACCCAATGATTTAGGTTTGTGGCTGCAACCTTATTCAGGACCGTTTGAAGTTATCAAGAGAGGGGATAAGTTTTTCACTATTGACATAAACGGCCCCTGGCATCGTGAGATTGCTTCAGGCGGCCCCACTGGATGAGAGAACTTCGGATCATGAGTCGGGTTCTGATTGTGCTATTGAGTTAAAAAAGGTTCACTTCAATATTCCACCAAAGAAAGCAGTTCAAACCAGAATTGTGGCCCTATTCTGGCTTTCCCAGGGAATAGGGAATTGGGGAAATATTTTGATGTAATTACAAATTGCAATAATTCCCAAATATTTATTCCCCGTTCCCAAATGTATATTCTGGTACACTGTAAATAATTTTTGGGGGAAAATTTTTTTATTTTGTTTTTTATAAACTAAAACGCATGTTGCGACCTTAATACAAGTTTAATTTATTTTTCAAAATATATTTATTACAAAAAATACTGTTTAGAAATTCGAAAAAGTACGAATTACAATTCCCTAAAAAAATAATTGGGAAAAATTTACGCCAAAACTGCTATAAAATGGAATTATTTTTTCCCAATAAAAAAAATTCCCAAGCGCCAGAATACACTTTGGGGAATAAATAATTCCCAACTGCTAGAAATACGTCACTAATTCCCAATTCCCTATTCCCGGGGAAAACCAGAATAGGGCCACTGGAAGAAAAATTAGACCGCCGTCACGTTTTGTCTGAAAACAACTTCTGGGTCACCGTCGATTCTTTTATTTAGTTTATTTTCGGCCTCGGTACACTTGCATTTTCAAAAATTCTTCCAAATTCATTGGGGAGGGAGTATTGTGGCGATGTTTATTAATTTGAATGTCAAATTTAAGTGTCGAATAAGAAAATTTTAATGCTCTTTAAAAAAGATGGAAAAGATACGAAACACGCTCTACCATCGTATGTCGTGAAATAAACAAATAAAAATAATAATTTCTATTATTTTTCTTTAGTATTATTTAAAAACAATTGTTATTTTGCTGTTCACAAGTTGAACGTTGTACAAAGTTATTTAATTTATACCGGGTGTTTCTTTTAAACTGAGACGGTCAAATATCTCGAAAAATAGCCACTCTACGGAAAAAATGTCCATAATCAAAATTTAATCATACCGCGGGGAAATACATTAGTGCAAAAAATAGTCCCCCACCCCCCGCTTTGTAGGTGGGGCGGGGGTAACTTTTAAACTAAGATAGGAAGCCATATTTTTTATTGCAGATACGAATTCTACGACAAAAGTACGTATGATTTGAATGAAATATTTTGTTCGGTTCATGATAGATGGCGTTGTAATCGACGAAATTCAATTTTTTCAATTTCTTCTTCTTAGAACACACGCATTCGATTCTGCAATACGTTTGAAATAAAAAACATCACGCTTTCATTGGAAATACTCGAAATTCGTCATCAAAACAATTTATTAATGTAAATGGAAGGTGAATATGATAATTTTAGCTTAAAATAAGTGTTCAAAATGATGGCCTGCGACTTCAATGCACTTATTAATAAGCATTTCCAATGATTGTACACAACTGAGAAGTGTGTTTGGTTGAATTTCAACACATGCATTTCTGATTCGCTCAATCATGTTCTCACGTGTTGTTGGTTCTTGTTTGTAAACTTTATCTTTGAGGTACCCCACAAAAAGAAATCTGGCGAAGTAAGATATGGTGATCTGGCGAGCCAATTTATCGGACCAGCTCTACAGATCCAGCGACCATTGAAATCACGATCAAGTATTTCACGTGCCACCACCGAATAGTGTGCAGGACAACCATCATGTTGAAACCACATGTTTCGTCTCACTTCTAAGTTCAAATTTTCAAGTAATATTGGCAGTTTATTTTCCAAAAAGTTTCGGTACATTTGACCATTCAAGTTGCCTTCAATAATGTGGGGCCTATGAGTTTGTTGCCAATTATTCCACACCATACGTTGCCAGTCCAAGGACGCTGATGTTCAACTTGACGAAGCCAGTGCGGATTTGTAACACTCCAATAATGCATTTTGTGTCGATTAACCGTTCCATGGTTTGTAAAAGACGATTCGTCAGAGAACATTACGCAACGAAAAAAATTGGGGTTTTGTTGTATTTGTTCACCTGCCCATTGACAAAAAGTTACCCGATTTTGGAAATCAGCGCCATGAAGATCTTGGTGTAAAAACACATGATATGGATGATACTTGTGCCGTTTTAAAATTCTCCAAACATTGGTGAGGAACAATCCGGAATCTCGAACTATTTCTCGTGTACTAAAATGAGGATTATGAGCCACTGCTGCCAATACAGCAATTTCATTATTTTCTCCAGTGACTGTTGCTCTACGGGTCCTCTTTTTCGGTTGAACATTTCCATCAGTAATAAATTGTTTGATAGTACGGCCAAATGAAGCACGTGAACGAATCCTATCCGGAAAAGGTTGAGCATAAATAGCAACAGCATTTTCAAGATTTCTGTCAGCTTCTCCATAAACCAGAACCATTTCAATTTTCTCTGGCACAGTTAAACGGTTCATTCTAAAGTATTTTATCGTTTATTTTGCAATTACAAAAAACATGAAGATAAGAAATTACACAAACGTTAAATGTGATTTACAAAACTGAATAAATTGTTTTGATGACGAATTTCGAGTATTTCCAATGAAAACGTGATGTTTTTTATTTCAAACGTATTGCAGAATCGAATGCGTGTGTTCTAAGAAGAAGAAATTGAAAAAATTGAATTTCATCGATTACAACGCCATCTATCATGAACCGAACAAAATATTTCATTCAAATCATACGTACTTTTAGTCGTAGAATTCGTATCTGCAATAAAAAATATGGCTTCCTATCTTAGTTTAAAAGTTACCCCCGCCCCACCAACAAAGCGGGGGGTGGGGGACTATTTTTTTGCACTAATGTATTTCCCCCGCGGTATGATTAAATTTTGATTATGGACATTTTTTCCGTAGAGTGGCTATTTTTCGAGATATTTGACCGTCTCAGTTTAAAAGAAACACCCGGTATAAATGATTAAATAAATATTAAAATAAATATAGACAATTTTCTTGTATCAGCTAAGGAGTGTTATTGTGCAACTCTTATAGTGAGACTATAGAACCAGTGTAAAAACCAACTCCTAATCTCGAGCCATAATAAACGAGTTTTCAAGAGGAACACACGACATTTGATTTCAACAGGACGGCGCAACTTGCCACACAGCAAACGCAATAATCGGTCTTTGACACACTGTCTTCGAGGATCGAATAATCAGCCGTAACGGAGATGTCAATCGTCCACCACGCAGCTGCAATTTGACTCCGTTGGATTTTTTATGGACAGCCTTTAAGGATAAGTGTTACGCTAATCATCCAGAGACTATGCAAGACTTGAAAGATCAAATCGAAGTTGCCATTGATGAAATAGGGGCCCATACAATCGATACTGTAAAGCCAGCCGTGGAAGTCATTTGAATGAAATTGTTTTCCATGCGTATGCTGTGTGCATCAGGTCGATTTTTTCGACTAAATTACCAGCTAAATTAAATTGCTCAGTAATTCACAATAAAAATTCATAGGTGGCAGTAACATCAACAAGCTGTGCCTGACTATTCGAAATACTAAATTGTCGACTTTTCGTTCGACTTACATCTCACATAATATATTCTCTTTGCCATTTCAGTAAATCAAACAATAAATGATTGTTTATAATTTTCAATAAATAAAAATAAAATTGAAAATATTGTACACAATAACACATTACCATTAAATACCATAATGACATTTCACAACTAAATTGAAAAAAATCCTCGCGAGAAGACTTTTCGTTTTTAACCTGGCGACAAATAGCGTAAGGTCATCTGAAAAAAGCTGAGTTCATAATTTAGCCGAAATGTCGACGTCAGGCACACAGCATTAATGGCAATGTATACTCTTTCTGAATTAGAGCCAAATTAAATTGCAAACGTTAGATCGGCCACCCTTTACTTGTTGTTGCTGGCTACACATCGTTAGTCGTTACAAGGCACCTGTGTTAATTTTCCAATTAGCGATAGTTGACTTTGATGCTACTTGTTGTTGCTGGTTACAAGATAGCATTTATCCCAAAACATTCATCGTTGTGTGCCACGCTGAAAGCGTTCACCCACAAAAGTATAACATTTAACAAACTATTTTCCTTCCCCAAGAACGATTCAATAACAAATAAATTAGTTGCATTACATATTACCTTGAAATCGAAATTCAATATTATTTTTCTATTTTCAAAAACATAATATTAGAATATTTTTATTTTCCCAACTTTTGATTATTCATGCAAGAACTAATCGTACGTAGAAGACATCTAAAATTTCAAAAATATAACAATATCGTGTTAATTGAAAACCTTAGACTCTGATATTTTAATTATCCAGTTTCTAATTTATCTTCTAAGAAAGTTGAACACATACAAGAAAATAGATACATGTATTCATAAATTGGAAAATCAACATCCGGGTTGTTAATTTGGTGCAATAAAAAAAGATAAATGTTTTTTATGGGTGAAACCTTCGAGTCGTTTCACATTCAATTTTCCACAATTTTATGACAAATGGCAAAATCTCACACAAATCTCGAGTATTGGTTTTATGTACTTATATGGGGATATTCTGACGCACATAAATATTTTTATGTTTTATTATATAAGCCTAATGAAAAATTATTAAAACCTGGAGGATACAACCATCCTACAATATTATAATAATTTTAGGTCTTCAAGTTTTTATTGTAAACTCAACATAATAAAAATTATCTGTTAAATTTTAAGGTATATCGCCACGCTATCGTTATTATGTAAAATCACAACAAAAAATGGGTTAGAGATGAAAATTTCTCTTTAACCTTTCGGACCGTTATTTATATTTCCCTCATCATAAAATTTTAATGTATGGAAAATTGTTTTATAGGAAAAACAAAGTTTCAGCATTCAAAGTAAAATTTACAAAAACAATTATTATAATATGAATAATTAATTATACAAATTATGAGAAAAATATCCAACTTGTTTCAATTCTGTGTGTGTGTATGTGTGCCGAACTTGGGGGAAAATAGGAAAAATGTTTTGCTTTTGAAGTTACGATGTTTTATTATTAAATTACATTAAGGTGATAATTACATCAGCATGAACAAATTGTTCTTGAATCGTGTGCTCGTCTTGAATATAAAGACGTTCGCCGTAGCAATACACACACACCGTTTTCAACCAAAGCAACATTTTCCTTTTTTAAGAGTGTCAAGCAAACAACAAGTAATTAGCAAACGTGCGACAGAAGCGGAGCTACATGCAGAAGGTGAAATGTGTTTTATTAATTGAGTTATAAAAAATAAAGAAAAATGATTTTCAGAATGGAAAATGGAAATACAATTCGTGAAAAATGTAAAACATAATTTATTTAAACTTTAAAAAAGAATTTAATTAGAACGGATGTCTTTCACGATTTTTTTTATTGTTGATCTGTTTGTGTCAGTCGTTTGTAATTAGCAAAGATTTAATAATGTTTTATCGTACGTACAAAGTTTACGATTGTATTGTATTGCAAATACTTAACAACTTATACAGACACACCCCAACGTACACCGGCTGGTTATTATCATTCGGCGTAAAACAGATCTTTCAACTACATACAATGCGGTTGGATTTAATCAATCCGATAATATTGCAGTCGCCAGAGAAAACTTAAATTTTGTAATTCTACATAGTAATCTACAAGCATTGTAGGGTCAAAGTCAACTAGAGAAAATTAACACAGGTGCCTTGTAACGCCGTGTACAGTTTTACAACTGTGAAATACATTTGGATGACTGCGCTTACAAAACACAATATCCGCATATCATTCGTCCATGTTATAATTGACCCGAGATATTAGGTTTCCCACGTTGTCAAGGTTATGATAGACTGCATTGAAGTTGATAACAATTTTCTTTTGGTGCTGTTAATCATGCCGCTCTGCGTGATGGTCATCAATATCATCTACATATCATCTGCATATCCATAAGTTAAAAATGACTTAATTACGCAACGCGAAGATTCATTTCTACTTTTGCTTACTACGTTCATGACTGGTTCGTACATGAATCAGCACCAGAGCCATTGCAGCTCCCTGACGCACATATAATTATGGCGCCAAGGTTTACACTGATGCCTATATTAAATGTCTATTTAGGGTTGGTAATTTTCAACATCATCCTCAACGTGAAGCACTGGTCAGTGGTTGATCGGTTGGAGCGAAAAACACATTGATAGTCACAGATGATATTTTCGACGAGAGAGATGTCAAGGTTATGTTACGGAGTGCAGTCTCCGATTACTCGGACGGCCCTCTCATATTCATATACATATAGGTTAGATGCAACAGTAGTCCCCCGTTTCCATTTTTCAATTCACTAATAGCTGCGTCTTGTTCCACCACAGTATTCTGGTAGTTCCCCGGGTAAAAATTTACGTATAATTTCTATTTCTTTTTTTCTGGAATATCACAACAATTGTGGTATTTTGAAAACAAAATAAATTGAGAAAATTTTTCCCTGCCAATTTCGCTGCGGAAAATTTATAAATATTTACAACAAACTTTTATCCGCAGTGGCCAGAAAACTGATTTTTAAATAAAAGCCAGGTAAGGCCGAATTCATACTTCTTCGTTCATTCATTCAAACAATTTGTTCAATCAATCATATTGCTCCAAAATGACGCTTACTTGAGTTGTCTTGAGAATATCTTTAGCCAAATTTCTGGTATTTTGGTAAAACAATCTCATGGTTTCGGTGTCGCCCTCGATAGCATAGTAAGTAGAGCACTTGCCCTGTAATTTGGGGATCCCGGGTTCGATTTTTGGTGGTGACAAAAAGTTACGACCGGGCGTTTTCAATGTGTTGTGTGTTACATTGTACATTGTCGTATATATCTCAAGCCATATATTTGCCGGTTTTTTCCATAAAATATGTTTTAATATATTTTGTATAGGGTTTTCCAATAAGAGTGATATGATTTCTTTAAAAAAAAACACACTACTTGTTAAGGAAATTTAAATGTTTTTCATTTAATGTGAAGTACAATCGATACAATTAAGTTCTGAATAAAACGTCATTTAAATGGCCGCCACGACTTCTTCTGCAGGAACGAATTCGATGAACCCAATTCTCGAGCACTTTTTCCACTAAATCAAGTCGTATGTTATGAATAGCACGTTCAATATTGACTTGTAAAGCTTGAAGAGAGTTTGGTTTATTGCTAAAGACCAATGGTTTCAAATAACCCCACAAGAAATAGTCTAATGGTGTTAAATCACAACTTCTTGGAGGCCATTCAATATCACAATTTCTTGAAATAATCGAATCTCCAAACTTTTCTCGAAACAGTTCAATTGTTGCACTTGCTGTGTGGCACGTAGCCCCGTCTTGTTGGACCAAAATAATGGCAAGATCAACTTCTTCAAATTTCGGCCATAAAAACTTGGTTATCATCGATCTATACCGATCTCCATTGACAGTAACGGTGTTACCAGCTTCATTTCGAAAAAAGTACGGACCGATGATTCCACCAGACCCAAAATCACACCAAACTGTCGATTTATGTGAATGTAATGGTTTTTCATGAATAATTTGTGGATTTTCTTCGCACCAGAATCGATAGTTTTGTTTATTTACCGCACTACTCAGACGAAAGTGAGCCTCATCGGAGAAGATGATTTTCTTAAAAAAATCGTTATCGTTTTCAAGTTGTTCCAAGGCAAAATTAGCAAATTCACGACGTTTACGGTGGTCCAATGGCTTCAGTTCTTGAGTGAGAACAATTTTATACGGATGCAAACCCAAATCCTTTCTCAAAATCCGCCAGGTTGTGGTTTGAGACAGTCCCAATTCTTGAGAATGTCTTGAAATCGACAAATTGCGGTCTACAGCAACACTTGCCTGAACGGAAGCAATATTTGCATAACTTCGAGCGTTTTTTTGCCTTATTGGCACTTGAACATTATGTAAAGAAAATGTACACACAAAATTTTCAACAATTCGACGAATAGCAAGCACACTTGGACGATTATTACGACTATAAAATGGCAAAAGCGCACGAAAAGTTGCAATTGGAGAACGATTATTTTGATTAGAATTTGTAAACGTTGTTCTTACGTATATCTCACCATGATGAAATTGTAAACATTACTGAATACAATGAAACAAAAAATGACAGATCATGACATATTACAAATGGCCGAAACGTCACTTAAAAATCATATCATTCCTATTGGAAAACCCTATATTTTTTGTTTTGCCCTTGAAAGCTGTTGTTTTCGATGGAGATCCTCATATATTCGAGTTTAATAAGATTATTTTCAAGATAGGACAACAAGATTTTTCATATTCTGTATTTAATTTCTTCGAGACTTGAACCGCTTTGTTGTGAAAAATTGATTACAGTTTTAAGTAAGTATCAAGATAGTTTCAAAATTTACAGTACATAATAGTTTCTAGTACAATTGGCACAACTTTAAAGCACGGCAGGCTTTTGATCGAATGCAAAGCCCATCAAAATACTTTGTTTTTTACTTTCTTTTACGAAGCAAAATACCGATTTACCAATTGTTATTTCGCCGGTCAAAAAAATAGATTTTAAAAAATCTGTGTGTGTGTGTGTGTGTGCGTCTGCGTTCTCTACAGGTTCTCTACAGCCCAGACGTTGTAACTGATCGAGATGAAACTCCAAACTTAAGCTTTCCTCACAAAATGGGAGATCCCAATGATTTTTGCTGAAATCAGACCACCGGAAGCGGCAGCCTCGATAGAATCGTTTTAGTTTCTTATAAATATTTTGAAAAGTAGAGCATTTGCGAGAAAAAGGATTATGAACTAAATGATTCTTCATTAAATTAATAATATCCGGCAACCGGTAGGCTCAGATATTTTTTACAAAAAATTAAGCGGAAATGACGTTTTTTGAGGGAAAAAGCTCAAAGATTTTTGAAGATTTACCATCTGCTATATCGCCCAAGTAAAAAAAATGGTTTTTAAAAAATCTGCGTGAGCGTATGTGCGTGCAAACTAAATGTCTGTTGGCGCTCTACAGCCCCGTCGCACTAACTGATCCAGGTAAAACTTCATACCTAAGTTTTTTCATAAATTGGGAGATCCCAGTGATTTTTGGCTAAAATCAACCACCGGACGGGCAGCTTCCATAGGAGCTTTTTCGTTTTTTAGTAAATATTTTGAAAAGTACAGCATTTACGAGAAAAACGATTATGCAATGACAAAAAATCGGTTGAAGCTTCACAATTAAACTTTTCTCATAAATTGAGAGATCCCAGTGAATTTTAACAGAAATAGGTCCACCGGAAATGCCAGCAGCCAGTAGAAATACTGTTCCAGATCAGTTTTCTAAAATTTAAACGGAAATGATGATTTTTAGCAAAAACCGATTTTCAACAACAATTCGGCCAACAATTTGGCTTTTTCCACAAATTGGGGGAACCCAGTGATTTTTGGCTATAATCACGTGGCAGCTTCCATAAAAGCTTTTTTGGTTTCCCCCCGAAAGTTAGAAGCTTTAAAAGGAGCTTTTTCTGTTTTGCATGTATTTTGAAAACTATATCGTTTACAAGAAAAACAGGTATGAACTAACAGAATCTAAATTAATTTTCAACAATACCGGTACAGATCGGCGGAAAATTAAGCGGAAATTGTAATTTTTATCAAAAACTGATTTTCAGAAAAAACTTGGTAGGATAGATTAATCGAGATAAATCTTCATACTTAAGCTTTTCCATAAATTGGGAGGTCCTAGTGATTTTGATCGAGATCAGCCCACCGGAAGTGGCAGATTTCACAAGAGCTTTTAGTTTTTTACAAATATTTTAATAAGTATACATATAGCATATTGATGAAAAACACAATTAAAAATAAAAGATTGTAAATTAATTTCAAAGAAAATTAGTTTTTTAAATTTAACCGGAAATTACGAGTTTTGATAAAAAATGTACTTAAAAAATTCGGCATCTCTGACAGACCAGGCGGGTTGGATTGACTATTCGGAATAAAACTTCGTACTAAAAATTTTTCGAATTTTTTTCAATTTTTACAATGAAGATTAAACTTTTTAAGAAGGATTAAATATAATGATTTTTGAACACCCAAGAGAATTTTTCTCACAAATCCGGTAGGTTCAATTTTTCGCTTTAGGAATTAAGTGTGAAGTATTCCAGATCTATATACATTTGACGTACAAGAAAATCGGGTGTTGTTCAAAAAATTACACCCCTTAATTTTCATAGCAGGTCACGATCCGAACAAAATTCTATCGTTCGAACCACTCTTTAATTTACCAAAATTCTTCTTTTTATAATAAAACTTAGACTGACAACCATGCTAAACAGTTATTGCAAGTGGTAAAAACATAAAATAATGTCGTTTGGTATCAAATTTCAAATTTTTACATGACAAGCAACAACATAAAATTTGAGTAAAATGACAAATTTAAATTTTGGCAATTAAATTAGATGAAAATATTGTCACTTGAAATGGCCAAAGTTACATATATTAGAATCTAATGTATTACATTATAGATCCCCTTCCTTAGAAGCCCTGTCAAGCGACGATTCAGTAAAATTTCGTAGAAATAAACTAAACTAAACTATTGTCTCTTAATTTTACTCCTTTACAATTTAAATAAAAATTCAGACTGCTCAAATAAAACTTATCGACTTCGAGAAGAGGATTTTGGAAATCCTACTCTTTATAATTTATTTTATCAGACATTTTTCTCACTAAACTTTCACTGAATTCCTTCTTATACTGAATTAGGTAAATCTAATAAATGCAATATATCAGAAAACGCAACTTTCACAATTCTGAAATCTGACAATAAATAATTCATTTATTCGAATTCCGTTTTATTTAATTTAACCAACTATTTTAATTTAACTTGAAAAATAAAGAAGCGTAATTGTAGTTAAAAAGTACAAATACCTATTATCATTATAAAAAAAAATATGTATTGCAAAATTTCTTTCATATTTAATTTTGGTTATTTAAATTTTATATGCGGTTATTATTTTTATTGAGTTTAATTATTTTGCACTGGATTATTTTTAATGAATCACAATAAAATAATAACATTGAAAATAAAGCCTAGCTTATTACTAAAATCATAAATTCTTCAAAAAATGTAATTACTGTAAAATATTGTAGCCTATCCATGTCTGCTGGAAGAAAGACCCAATTGCGGAATAATTTTACGCGCATGAAAGACGGGAATTCAGCTCGATGCAAAAAGTGTACTACAACGATAAAATACGCAGGCGGAAGCACAAGTGGTATGCATAATCACCTTACCAGAAAACACAGCATTAATCCTCTAAAGAATGAAACAGTTGATATAGAAGCTGAAGAGTCATGTAATTCTATAATTATTTCCGTTTCGGATGATACTAATTCTCGGTCAAAAATTTCCAACTACTTATGTCGTGAAAATTAAAACCATTAACAACTCATTTCTAGCTGTTTTAGCGTAACTGACGGCACGACCTTGCTTGTCATTTGAATGACAAAAAAAATTGACAAAATACGCCTACAAACCGTCATCGAATTATCAGAACGGACCAGCCGTTATGAATTATTCTTCTGAATTATTCTGAATTATTTACTTTAGACGAATGGACGTCTTTGAAAAATGGAAGGTTTATGAATGTGAATGTTCACTCGTATGATGATGTATATTGGAATCTGGATTTGGTAAGGATTGAACGGTAATACCTGCTGAAAAATGTATCACCTAACTCCAAGAATTCAATAATCCAACGAGAATGAAATTTCAATTGCTATGGATGGAGCCGCGATTATGAAAAAGGTAGGCAGATTGATTGATGTTAGTCATCATCAGCTATGTTTCGCTGATGGCATCCAGTTAGCCGTAATTAAGTTGCTTTATCAAAAATCTTTTTCATATAATATTTCTGACGAAATTCAGGCAAATGGTGATACAGAATATGAACAGGAAACTGTAACTATAAATAAAGGACGGGGACGAAGAAGAAATCTAACATTTTGAAGTGCATACTGTACCTACGGATATGTCAATTTCAAATTAACACGAATGTATTGGTCCCATAATATCAAAAATTCGGAAAGTTGTTGCAATTTTTCGTAGATCACCAGTAAAAAATGACAAGGACGAATTTGATAAGGAGCTTTCGCTAACACTTGACACAAAGATACGGTGGAGTAAGTAGTTTGTTTGATGTGTTGGAAAGATTTTATCAGATAAAAAATTGCGTTCTAATCGATATTAAATCCGGTTTCTTAGACCTAAATCGTATACAAATGAAATCTGAAAGCTATATTTAATCAGCGACTGACATGGAACACCAACATCTCTCATATCAGCAACAAAGCCTTATAAAGCTTACGGTACCTGTTTGACTATGAGTAAACGAATACTTGCACAGCACTAAATAAAATTCAGACTAATCTGTCTGCTTTCGAGAAACTTTTATGATTCACCACTTGCAAGTTCTTAGGCCATGAAACTAAAAATATTAATGTAATAAAGCACTACAGGCCATATCATATCAATATATCTTGACCAAACTAAATTTCGTAAATTAAATTGTCCAATTATCAGACTTCATGGTAAAAATATTAAGTTTTCACAGAAATTCTTCGATCGGGATTGCCGAAGAAGTCGGGCTTATTTTCACACACCGCATACCGCTAGGAAAATTCACTATTACATTTCATTGCAATAGATAGTCTGCGCACAAGATTGTTTCAGAAGAAGTTACAAGAAAAAATAGATCATCGTAATCTCGGAAAGGCTGCTGCTGTTTGCTATGTTGTCTTAGTCGACCAGGTTTTCTTCTATATATTCTTTAAAATAATTTAGGCAAATAAAACAAAATTACGTTAATGTGGTCCACTGGCATTCTAAACGAAGTGGTCGATCTCTGTGCGAGAGGGTTCAGATAACACATTTACTGGCTCCGAACCCTGTGTAACCTATTCCAAGAACTACTTAAATAGAAGTATTATGGACTGGGTAAAACACCAACGATGCAGGTTGGGAAACATCGCTTGGGATGAGACACACTAAAAAGCTTCCAAATTACAATATCGAACATCTATAGGCGGAGTACTCAAGTTGGACTACTACCACTCACTGAAATCGCCAGAATACAAATCAGGGAATGACTACGAACCGTTGCAGATTTTGTAACACAGCGAAGGTAACTTAGCGATATTGAAACAACGTTTGTCAAGGAACTAAATCCAACGTTTACGTGAACTGGCATGCATAATATGTTAGATCTAAATGTTGCAGAGCTCCGAGCTCTTCTCTAAGTGTACCCCCATAAAAGTAAAGATAAAAAATAATTATAGAACCCTAGATTAAATGAAAAATTCACGTCTGAGCGAGCGACTACTACTTGTTCGCAAACGTCAAAAATGGTCCAGGAAAAGAGATTTTGTCGAAACTAGAGAAGCGTTGGAATGAATATTTTATTCTTGAAGGAAACTGTGTTGATATCGAATTTTGCAAAAAAGATTTTTTTTAATAGTTAGAGCCTAGGAACTAATTTTTTTATTATTTAATCTTTGTTCTGGCACCGAAGCACTCACAAACTCTTTCGCAGTTCACTTTTCAAGTCCTTACCTTACACAGTCGCCTCCTAAATCGGGGACGTATTTTATCACCATCTGCACTGGTACGGAAGATGGGTTGGCCCATGAGTTTTGCAATCCAACAGAAAATCATAGTTGTTTTTCATTTCATCACAGATCGTAATCCCTTTTGCATCCTGCCCCTATCGGGTTTGGAACTCGGTACCTACCGGTCCAAACGCCAAAACTTTAACCATTATGCCGTTTGGTCGGTCGAGTTGACCGACGAATTACCTCTTCGTTAAAGATTCACTTTGAATTAAAGCTGTCACCTTGGAATAAAATCGGATATTTTCAACCACATCAACAAAAGAAAAATGGGTCTCGGTAATCGTATTCAAATTATTCGTATGTATGGCGGTGGATAAAATTTTTCTATAAAAATCGGACTACAGTACAAAACAAGAGAATGGACTGAACCTGGATACCAAATAAAAACATAAAAAAACTAGATACTAGAATCGCAATTTGCCTGACATTGAATCGAGTACCTCAACTTGCGATTTAAGTATTGGTCGTACAAATCTACTGGTCACAATATTTCAATATGCGTTCCATCAATAGCGCCCCTACTATTCTATAACTGATGCCACTTGCCAACCTCAGCAAAAATATGAGTAGTTCCATTTCTGGCCCCAAACCATGATTTTTATTGGGGAAAAATTTGCTTTTTTCCCAAAAAATTTTGAGGAAATTCTCAAATGCATTCTTGTGACTGCATCGTCATAAGTCAAACTAGACTGAATGATTTTGTTAGTGGAAGGCACGGTGTACATTACATTGTTGAACAATCAATAAAAAATTAAACATTAACACAGCACTATAAATTTATTACCTTCAGTTAGAATACCTGTCCACCTGTCCAGATCTTGTCTGGATCCGCCTTCTCCGCAACAAATACATCCGCTTATTAAGAGAAATATTACAATATTCGTATCAAATCCCATTAATTTTAATAAATTAACAAAAATTTTCTACTCGCCTTTGTATTTTGAATTGTCAAATTTATTCTGTCAAAATTATGATAATTATAACATTATTATAATTATAACACCAACTTAGAATTCGGATGGGCAACGTTTAATTTGCATCTAATTTTTTTTTATATTTATGTTAAAACCGTTGCATTTAAAAATTTTAATAAGTGTTCACAAATACATGCGCTGTTTTTGTTATTGCGATAAAAATTCGCTACTGACATTTTTTTGTTACGTTTTGGTTTTGTTCAAAATTTTGAAAAATCTCATTTTGAAAAGTCTGGTAATAAACACATAATTCAGACTAGGGGTTGGTTAATAATCTAGTTTTATCTAATCTACTAATCCAGATTATTTTTTTGTGTTTAGTAAGTATATACTATTTCAAAACTAGAACAAAAATTGGACCGCACCTTGCGGTTATACAAAAGAGAATAACACTTACAAGGAAGGGGCGCGAAGTGTCCCTCTCCGATTTCGCTAAAATTTGAATATGTGAAAGTAGACTGAAAAATAAGGGATACGTATTTTTTTTTTATCGGCGGAAAAACACTCTGAGGGGGTGAAACACCCCTCGGAAGTTGGGGTAAAAAACGGACTTTTGATAATTTCGCCTAGAAAAATCAGTGAAATTTCGAAGAAACTTATTTAGGAATGTGTATTTTAATGAGCTAAATAATATACTATTTTTTGAAAAAAATTCGGAATAATCCAGGGGGTGAAACACCCCCTAACAGGGGTAAAATATCAACTAATTGATGTAAAATTCTTACATTAACGCGGAAAAATCTGAAAAAAATATATGTTACTTAATAAGAGAAATCAAGGTTGACGTGTTCGAGGATTTTTTGAAACTACCCCCCGTATGGTGTAAACTACCCCTACCCTGAATCTTTGAATTATGGAAAGAAGAAAAAAAATTTCTCGACGCAAGTTTCTTATTACCCTTATAAATGGTTAATACTAACCTATCTCATTAATATTAATAATTTTTAGGGTTCGAAACATCCCCTAATCGGCGTATAAATTTGAAAAATTACGAAATATTCAGAAAAAAGTTCAAAATCTTCTGGAAAAAATCTAGAAAAATTGTATAATGTTGCGTTTTTAACAATACCCTTGATTTGTCCCAGAATATATCGTAATGCCCCTACCTCTACTGACAGGAAGTTAACCACCCCTTTAGCGAAACGTTGAATTTTTCGATTGGGAAACATTTGTTCCGGCAAGAAATCTTTTATTCTCCTTGAACATTATTATTACTATCATCCCTTATCAACAACAATGACCTTCAGAGTTTGAGGCACCTCCCCCCCTCCCCCATGGTGGGTGAAAGTAGAAAAAATTCCGAAAATACATTTGAAACGTTCTGAAAAAACGTACGGTTTTGGTTTATAAGAAGTGACTTTTTATTCTCAAGGAATTTTCGGAACCTTTCCTCTGTAGCGAGTTAATAACCCTTTTATTGAGTCCTTGAAGTACTCTAGTCTATGTGAAAATAACATTAGTGAGAATTAGAACAATTGCGAAAGTATATGGAATATCGTCTCAGTATGAAAAAAATTTCGTGAAATATTACATTATTCGCCGAAGCAGTCTCAGAATTTCTCGCAACACGTTTCATTAATGATGGCAAAAAAAGCTTTAAATTCTCGTTCATATATAGCCCAGCCAATTTGGATATAGACAAATGACGTTTCTCTTTGTTCCGTAGTTGTGAAAGAAAACAATAATTTTGATAACTTTTCAAAAATAGATTACTATTCGTGTAGATAAAATTTTCTGATGAAAACAAATTAATAAAAATATACATTCTATTTTCATTGGGAGAGATAATCATTTGTGTCGGCGAACGTCACTTTCTATATCCACAAGAGCCTACCCTGCCTTCCAGTAGTGATGTTCAAAACTGGTTAATTTGATAACCAAGAACGATTCGATCTTTTTCCCCACTGACCATGTTATTTTAACCTGATCTTTTTAACCTAATCGTTTTAACCTGATCTACGTAAACCAAATCGGCTTCAGAGCAATACACCTATACCTTTTGTTTCTTAAACAAAAACAATGCAGAAAAACAGAAACTTATTAATAACTTAACTTAACCTAACTAAAATAGAAATTATTAATATTAATTTTTTCTCCTTTCCATAATTCAAAGATTCAGGGTAGGGGTAGTTTACCCCATACGGGGGGTAGTTTCAAAAAATTCTCGAACACATCAACCTTGATTTCTCTTATTAAGTAACATATTTTTTTCAGATTTTTCCGCGTTAATGTAAGAATTTTACATCAATTAGTTGATTTTTCTACCCCTGTTAGGGGGTGTTTCACCCACTGGATTGTTCCGATTTTTTTCAAAAAATAGTATATTATTTAGCTCATTAAAATACACATTCCTAAATAAGTTTCTTCGAAATTTCACTGATTTCTCTAGGCGAAACTATCAAAAATCCGTTTTTTACCCCCAACTTCCGAGGGGTGTTTCACCCCCTCAGAGTGTTTTTCCGCCGATAAAACAAAAATACGTATCCCTTATTTTTCAGCCTACTTTCACATATTCAAATTTCAGCGAAATCGGAGAGGGACACTTCGCGCCCCTTCCTTGTTAGAGAGAATTATTATGTATTAACAGAAAGTGTGTATGGCAAATATAGAACTATTTTTTTAATTTCTCTTTTTGCGTTTAATGGAGAGGCAAATATAAAAATCGCATACATTTATATATTTGTCTCTCTAACAAAAATTCTCAGTTTCAAACAAAAGAAATAAAAGATGCTTCGCGCTCATAAATCGCCAAACGTGAGTCGCTGTAATCACTTAATCTAGATTTTCTACAAAATCTCTAAAATTTGTGGAGGAATAGGCTAAACTGCCAATTAAAATAGATTAGTATAATTTAACTTGTTCAGATTATATAAGAAGTGATTAGCTTACAGATCTAGATTACTAATCCTAGTCTGATCATAGTATTATGTCGTTTGAAAAGTATCTTAGTGGACCCCTCATACTTTTTTGACTTTTAGACCGTTTTAAAAATCCCTTATTGAAAAGTTACTTTGTGAATCCCGCATTGCCGCTTTGAAAAATTCCATTTGGGAAGTTCTTTTCTGAGGTTCATGCATTTTTGACCCTTATTGCAATTTGAAAATTCATGCCTGAAAAAATTATCCATTTCGATTTATTACATTGAAAAAATCGCTAATGACGTACCGTCCGGAACCAAAGTGTAAGGATCCAATTAACACTAGAGGTCCATTGTTACAGGTTGCGATCGAAAGTCAACCAAACCTGTTCTGGAAACAGTTACAACAAGTAATTATAGTTATGAGTTTTTTATTGGGATAATTTTACAATCTCTCGACTAAGGAGAAGCGAGTTTATGGTAAGTTGGATTGATATTATAAAACTACCCGAAATCGAATTTTTCGATAAGGTAGATTATTGTATAATAATTTTTGTATACCTTTTCCATCTAACATATTTACAAATAATTAATATAAAAATTATTTCTGCGTACAAGTTCATCCCAAACTGATATTTAGGAATTTAATTTGAAAATACTATATTTGAATGTTTTTGAGGCACGAAAACGCCGTAGTTCGCGGCTCTTTCAAATTTCTTGGAATTATATTACAGCTATTACAATTTCAAATGTCTCATTTACAACTAAAGTGGCTGACATAGGCTGCGGGCCAATAGTCGGGTAAAAGTCAATTTTAAGTAAATTTTTCGGTAAATTCATTTATTTTTCAAAAACTATGGCAAACTGATCGAAAAATCTCTTCTAAATCCGATTTTTACAAGAGTAAACGATTTACCCGAGTATTGGCCCGCAGCCATAGAATCAGAAATGATAACCATTTTTTCAGAAAAACTGACAATCTGTTAAATTGGTATATTTATTTATCCGCTTCTAATTCAACTACTTTTCTATCTAGAAAAATAGAGCACTGCGAGCCTGAGGGTCATTTATTTTAATATTATTCTATTGATTAGGCAAATCTTATTTAGGTCGTGTGCCAAACTTAAGGTAAACGTCAATTTTAAGTAAATTTTTCGGTAAATTCAAATATTTTTCAAAAACTCTATGGCAAACTGATCGAAAAATTTGTCCTAAACCGGTTTTTACCGTAGTAAACGCACACAGCCTTAGAGAACTTCCTGTCTCCACAGAAACCCGATGGATTAATTTAAGAATAGTGATGAACGATTTTATTTAAAATTTTCGTGAACGAAAGCAAAAACCAGTTTCAACTAGTCGTGATTACGAGATTTCGGTCTGAAATTATTTATTGTCTCACTGATATTATAATTTAAGTATTTTTCCGAGATATAACTGCGTGCAAAAGTAATATGAAAACGATTATTTCACGTTCATTCAGTAATTTCTATATTCATACAATGTTGGCCCCATTCCAATTATGTATATAAGACTGAATAACGCACGAATAGAATGTCTTTAACCGCTTATCTTGCGTTTAGCTAAATAAAAAATAGCACACAGCTGTGTTTCACATAAAATACAGATATTATAATCAAAAAAAAGTTTGTATCTAAATTATATATGAATTCGTATATAGCAAAAGCTCGATATGTGCAACAATTTTTTATTACGTGATCCAAAAAGATTACAATCCTACCAGTACTTTCTTTAGCATTACGAAATTAATTCTCGTATAACAACGTCTTATACGTATAACCACTATACGAGCACATTTTCATAAACACATTCAACACAATATAATTGAACTGAAAGCAATGTGTAATTAACATAATTATGAGAGAGCGCAGGAATGATGATGATACACAGGTTGAATGTTAAAGAAGTACAAAATCACATCTTTATAAAAAAGTAAAGGGAAGGATATGTGGAATACGTATAATGATGAAGGCAGCGAAGACGTATGTAATTTACAATAATTATTTTATGTTGATTATAAATTGTATTCATTATTCTGTCATTTTTATGTTTATATGAACGAATACAGGAAAAAACCTTGAGCTCCCAAGAGAAATGAATCTAATTTTCCAGTTTTATTTTCACAAAATAGAAAGGAAACTAAATAGTTCAATTTTTATGGTAGTTAACCCTTGTACTTGTATTATGTTAAAATAGATGTAAAACATATCTTTCGATTTTAGTGTTTTCCCCAAAAAAAAAAAATTAATTTTAATTGAATGAAAATATAAAAAAAAACATTTTTAATTGAAAAACTTTCATAAATTTTATTTTATTTTATATACAGACCACTAAATATTACTTTGTGTGGGTTGAAGTGAACATTTTTTCTTTTTTAATAATTTTTCATCCCAAGAGTAGCTGACCTTTGAACTGGAAAATAGAAAAATTATATTTTTCTTATGTATTTTACATATATTTTTCCTACATATTTATCTCGTATATACACATTCGTAATACTATTTGAAGTTTTCTACTTATTTTTAAGATGAAATATATGTCTACTTGAGAAAATAAGTTTAGTCGAGATTTTATACGTTCAACAGCAGATCTTGATAAATTTGTCAATCGTGCGATATGCTGTACTGTAGTGGCAGGTTGTTTCAATTAATTGTAAGTTATCGATTTTTGACGAGCGTGTTTGGGTTAACTAACTTAGCTGTTATCAACACATGACAGTAATTATGGAAGTGAAATATAGATATAATAAAGCGAACGGGAATTTTGATTAAAACCACAATTATATCTTCAAAATTTATTTTAAAGTTTAATCTATGTAGTTGGAATAAAACAAAATTGAAAAGTTATTGAAATTCTGAACCGGAAGCGGTTACACAATAAATGTTTAAAACCTTTCACATTTTGCCCTAAAATTTACATTTTGTTTTCATGACTTCCAGATGAAGTTATTCTCGCATCATTGAACCAAAACTCGTATTTTTATATACCGATCGAACATTCTAGACTCGCCGGAATCTTTACAGAAGTAAATCCTCGGTTCGGTTTTAGACTGCTATAATTTGCTATACTCGTACAACAAAACTGTTATAAAATTATCTCTAACGCTGATACTATTTCCTAAACTTCAGATGAGCAATTCTCGATGGATAAATGTCTCGCCCTCGCTGAATTATTTGTCCATCAAACCAATATGCGAGATCGTTACACTACCTCCACTTAAGCCTGTACGCCCCGAACAGGATCCATACTACCGGCTCTGTAGACTAGATGTGACGAAAACCAATTCACCGTTATCTTAGTCCTAGCCTCGAGACGCCATCCAACCTTGCAACTACTCTGCATTGCCGACTCTATTCAACCCAATCCTTGACGATAATCCACTCCAGCACTACTGGCACGCCACGCACCTCTTCCATACTTGGCACCTCCTGCTCACACATCTCTTCATACTGTCATCCTCGAAGACAGCCAACGCCCCCATTGCCAACGCCCTTTTTGAACCGCATTGTTTTGGTGTTCTTTCCTGCCGCCCCTTGGCCCACCAAACTTTTACCGACATAGGGTATAGAACCTAAAATCACTGTCGCACCTATAAATCCTAGTCGTTCGTGTATCTCTTCTATCCCTTTTCCTGCCTGCCTACACAATTGTATGGGTAAGGCAAAAGAATCATGACAAACATTTATTTTTGTATGTGCTTGAACCAACTGACACATTTGTGTATTCCTTTTAAACTTAATTTCGTCTGGAAAAAACACTATAACTATACACACAATTGTGTTGGTTGTATTTCAAATCAAGCAAAATTTTTTATCAAAAACGCCATTACATACTGTGTTTTTACTCACACATTTGTGTGGTTTGGACTTAAATTGCACCAATTTTTTTTTTTTTCAGAAAAAGGGCTATAGGTCGCCTTTTATGTCAATTGCTGAAACCACATTGGAAGATGTTTCACACATTTTCCTATGGACGGTTGCAAAACACATACAGGTCACGCTGATCAGCCATGCTGTGAATTGTCAATCGGCAATCATCGATCCCGATGACCTTTGCTACCTGTCACAACTGGTGACACCATCTGGTGGACCATCTGCAATGTTAATTCGCCTTAGCCGGTATTTCCTCCAAATACATTTCAATATTATATTAAGTGTAACTTCATCTGATCCAAAGATTGCCGCTCCAATAATCCCATATCGATCTGGCCAGCATTCGTTCAAGTTATGCCTCTCTATCCTATCTAAACGTAGCTGCTATAATTGCCCCTCGGCGGTATCTGAGGGCATCGCCGCACTTGCATCGAGTTTCTCATTTTTCTGTAAGTCATACTTGATACCGCGCCCATGCGTCGCATTCTGAACTTATTTTTCACCATCACCTTACCAACTCCAGCACCAGCATTATCACGTTCATCAAGCTTACCGTCGTTCTCAATTACATAAATAATCTTTGCACCAAAATCATCGAAACTATGTTTGCCAGATGATCCGTTGTCATCCCCATGCACTATGGACACCAACTTTCCTGGTTCTTGTTCACTCAAAAATATCTCACTATGAGACATCGATTTTGCTTTCGGTTGAGCGGTTGATTTTGTTAAATCCTAATTAGTTAAGGATTAGAGCATCGTGTTATTTAAAAAAAAAAAATCCGACTCAACAGTACCAATCAAATATGTATTATTACGATTTTGTCTATTGGGCTGGTGGACGTCAATTCAGCGTGTATTGGTCACTTCAGCTGGACGTTAATTCATTAATTAATGACATTTATCAAATTAGTGACATCTATATTTAAGTATTAGAAGTAGTTTTATACCAGGTTAGTTCTATAACAGTATAGTCTAGAACAGGACCTGTGTGAAAGATCTAGAAAGTTCCATCTGTATATACAAATAGTGTAACGCAATCGAATTAAGGCGGCGATTCATGCAAAAATGTTGTCTGACAGACGTAAATAATATCCGCTCTGATTGGTTAATATTTTTTTGTCTTATACGATAAAAACGAAATTCACACTTAAGCGATACCTGTATAAAATTTTGTCGTATGGATATTTTTTGACATTATATAAAGCAAACAACCTAAAAAGTGTCTTTATTTTTTTTCTTTTTGAATTTTTTTATACATATTTTAGAATACGTATCTTTTGTTCTCACTGCCGTCAAATCTTATACAAAATTGAGCAATGTTCAATTTTTAATTTTTGTCGTACGATAAAAAAATATGACCGACATTCAACGAATCAGAGCGATTATTACTTATGTCTGTCAGACAAAATTTATACATGAATCACTGCTTTTAGTCATTCAGTAGATTCGGTACACGATATTATAAAAGCGAAAGTAAACAGTGCGATAAATTATTAGTGGTGTAACTTAATCATTCAATTTTGTACTAAAATATTACAAGTAGAATGTCTTGCTCGTTATGAAATGATTTTGACCCTCTAATCTAACTAGTCAATTTTTTCATTTCCTATTCTTTAAACACAGAAAATTAAAAATAATGGATAGTTCTTCTGATAATTTTTTTCAGAATACGCCCGAAATTCTGAATTGTTAAAATCACGAAAACCGGTATTCCAGAAATAAAAATCCCGAAATTCAAAACTCGAATTTCAAAATTCCAGAATTCTGACTTGCAAACATTGGTTTTTTTAAATCCTATATTCTCAAAATCCTAATTGTCGATAAAATTCATAGCAAATTATGGTCAAACTTAATATATGAATTCTATTAAGGCAAGTATGTCAGAATTTTAGAATTTGGATTTGCTAAAAAAAATTCAAACAATCAATCATGTGAATCTAAATTTAATTATGAACCGCCTGTTCTGAAATCTTATCAAATTTTTAGATTCGATCCGAATTTGGATCATTTTTAAAATTTTACGGGATCTTTATTTTATAATATTGGGAATATAACATAAATTTTAAATTAAGTTGTGAAGTACAGCCATGTGATTTGGCCATGCTGAATAGAACATGACCATTTCTGAGTCGATTTTAGTCAAATTTGAATTGCAGGATGTAATTGGAGATTTTTCTAAATTTTTAAAGAAATTCTGGAACTCAATTTCTTCTTGAACGACTCTTACTCAAATTTGTCCATAAAAATTTGATGCAGGTTAACATAAAGACGCCTTAAGGGTGACTATGTTAACTTGCGTAATTTTCCGGCCAAATTTGGCTGGGAGTATTGAACGAGGATAGTTTTAGTCCAGTTACTTAAGTAAAAAACCAAACAAATAGTTAATTGTAACTCTTACACATCTTCACTGTCATCATGTTCATGATCAAGCATTACAACCAGTTAAGTATGGCAAATGTCGCTGTTGTTTACGGGGTATGGTAGATCATGGCCATACATCCATCCGTCTTCAAAGGTCAAGTAGCGTATAAACTTCTTTTGAATTTTCTCAATACTTTGAATATGTTCCTCGTAGAACGGACACCACACATTTACAGCATACTCCCGCTGGGATTGAACGTAAGCACAATACTGAGATCTTAAGTGTCTCCAAATCAAAAAATGTCACACGTCCAACGATAAAATCAGGCATGGAATTCGCTATGCGATGCGCAGCTCAATGTGCTTAATAAAGCTTCATGTTTCCAACGAAAGTAGCCCCTAGGTCTTTAGTTTCAAGTACTACCTGAAGAAGTACACTATTTATCTTATAGTTTTGTGTTACAGGGTTGGCTTTTCGATGAAATGATAGAGCTGAGCTTTTGCAAAGTCGGTGTATATTTAAAAAACATCAACTCGTTTGTGCTTTTCAATTTCTTTAGTAGAAATTGCTGCCGATAAATTCTATGAGATTGGTCGATACTGATCTTTTGGGCATACACTCATATTGGTATTGCGATATATACCGCGGGAGCACTGTTTTGAACGAGTTGCAGTTTACCAGTTCAAATAACTTAGATATAGCGGATATAGATGTAATACCTCTTTAACACGAAACATCATTTCTAAATCCAGTTTTGAATATAGGCGTCATTCTAGTTAGTTGCCAATTTTAATGGCAGATTAAATAAAAAGCTTAGAGGAATTGCCAAATTTATAGAATTTTTCAAAAAATGAAGCAGGAATACGATCCGGACCCCATCCTTCTCCAAATCCTACTACTGCTCGCTGGGTGTCTTGGAAAAACTCAGCAAACATGTTGGTTATGATCTGTTGTGGGTCACAAGACTTTTAATATTTAAATCTCATCTAGGTAGTTTCGCGTTTCAACCTGAAGTTTCGGGTTTTCTATTTAAAAAATCTTTAAAAGTGTTTGAGATCTCCTTTAATTTTATCCTTTAGATTGCGAATATAATTTTTGTATTTCAGTTCAAACTGCGATTCAAAATTTTGGTTGCACACATTAAATTTTTGTATGCTATAGGCCGTGTATCCAGCTCGCGCTAAGATAAATTTTACATACAAATTTGACGTAAAATTTAGCTAGCGAAATAATAAAAAAATATTTAGCTCACGATTTCGCAGATGCGATACGCAGCTGACGTGAAACTTTCTAGTTATCTCACTCACAAAACTCTACAAACGTTTTCGCAGCATTTTATCTGTCTAGGACAATAAAATTTAGAAAAATTTTGACAACAAAAGATGATTTTTTTTTAAAGGCAGGTTCACGTATTCGATTAAAAAATGATTCGCGAATCAAGCCAACAAATGAGCGTCATTATTGCTCATAATTTGTTTTTTTTATTATGTTGGATGCTTGTGATCAAAATGTGCCCAAAGTTAAAATTATTTCATGTCACGTGGGGAACTTTGAATATGTTGCTAATGATTTGATTGGCTTTTGATTAGCGAATCATTTTTTGAACGCATACCTGAACCTGCCTCAAATGGATGAACAAAATAATTTTCTACACTATGAAAATAGTTTCGAACCAAAATTTATCTCTACATAAAATGTTTAGCTTACTATTTTAAGGCTAGTATGCAGCTAAAGCTAAGTATCCAGCTCGCGCCCACTAAAATACAGATAAATTAGTAAGCTAAAAAGTTTATGTAGAGATAAATTTTGAATTTGTGTAGAGATAAATTTTGACGTTTGTTTTATTTGTCCTACAACAAACAAAAATATAGTTCGAAACTATTTTCTTGGTCTAGAAAATTATTTTGTTCTTCCATTTGAAAAAAATAAATTTTCTCGTTTTGCTGTCAAAATTTTTCTAAATTTTATTGTTCTAGGCAGATAAATTGCTGTGCAAACGTATGTAGAGTTTTCACTAGCGCAGTCTATATGTGAATGAGATAACTAGAAACTTTTCACGTCAGCTGCGGACCGCATCTGCGAAATTGTGAGCTAAACATTTTTATATTATTTCGTTAGCTAAATTTTTCGTCAGATTTGTATGTAAAATATATCTTAGCGCATACCGACCTTAACGTGAAATGAAATTTTCACTGGTCTGAAAATTAAGCAGATAAATGTTCCATGAAAAATTAGTTTGTAGAATTTTGTAAAACTTTAACGCAGTGAATTATTTTTTTGTTATAACAAAGTCAAAATATTTTTATGTGAGTTTGTTTAACGACAAACAAATAATAATATGTAAATAAAGATAATATGTAATTGTTGAAATGTCAAAAATTTAGCTTACTTTTATCGTACCTGCAGATAAAAACGCAGTGAAAAATGTGCAGAGTCAAACAGAAACATCTACATTTTAATACGAAGCATACCAATTTCACTAGCTAAAGTGCGCGCGTATCAGAAAATAAAATTTAGCAGCGAAATTTTCATTTTAGTTTTCGATTGAGTCATTTTTGTATGAAAAATTTCATTTCGCGTCAGCTGCATACTAGCATTTATTTGTAATTTAGTGAGGACTTGTGGAAACCGCGTTTAAATTTATCTTAGCGCGAGCTGGATACGTGTCGTCTTTTGTGTTTTAAAGATTGAAAACTTGGTTATCATACCATGGAGAATATTTGTTCATAAACAAGGTTTCCGATTTTGGCAGTTTTAGAACCTGTAATGAACATTGGTTTCCAATATTATTTCGATTGCCTTGTGGTGAATATCATTAATAAGAAAATGTGTTGGTGATTCTTCTGTTTTTAATATAGTAAAAATTAGGATCTAGTTCATTTTTTATCTCGCAGATTTGGCTCACATTTGAGTCGAAGGTGGTGTCGATGAACAGGTACTTGTCGTTCATCATGAGACCAACTAATTAATATTTGAGAGATTGAAATCCTGTAATTAAAATTAAGTCTGATTGGTCGGCCGCATTGGTAATTTCCATAATTGTATCACAGCACTTAGTATACGATGATGCAGGCGAATCAGGTGGAATATACCGGGACCAGATTTATTTATGCTTGTTTGGGGTTATTGATCGTATCTATTAATATTAACTATATACTGACTTGGGAAGAAGCCCGAACTTAAGATTTTATCGTTGAATGTTATTCACCATATGATGTAAACCGGAAATAGTGTTTTTAAAACAAACTTTCAAATTGAGCTGCATTTGAAGACATTTTGAAAATAAAATGTCTGTTTCATAGTCTTTTGTGGATGTGACAAAGTTGGGGTATCATGCTACATTCCGGATTTGTGACTTTATTGTTCCCAGCTTTTACAATAACATGGCACAGATTTCTTTCGCAGGCATTTATTGCTATTCGAATCAAAGAATGCAATTGCTCTTCTTCAATCGTCGAATAGTACGATGTTAAGCCTTGCGCCTCGTGTAGTCAATAATTTATTCAAGCCAGGTGAGTTAAGTGTTACATTTCGACGAGCCATTTAGCAGATAAAACGCAATCGCCTTTACATACATTGAGATTCTGCCTTCATTTTAATGTCATGAATGCCGGGTTTAGCACTGAGGTGAGGGGTAGCACTGAAGACAAGATCTTTTATGTTGATATTATTTCTGGTTTCGGTTTGTCAGGTTTACATTTATTTAGAAAACTTTGCCAAAGTTGATATATTTAGATCTGGTCCGGAACAGTATTGAACCACAATAAAAAACTAAAAATTGACCGAGAATACCACATTTTATCTGCTTCAAGAGCTGACAAAATGTTTATATGAGAAATGTCATATATAAATCTCGAGAAAAAATCGCAACGAAAGTTATAAACTGACCGCAATTAAAAAATATATGCTCAGACTTTATACATTTTATATTAATTATAATTTTTAATTTTGTTATACTTGCACAACCATATCATATAAGATGAACCACACAACTGTAGAAATGTTTAATCTAATTGAAACAGAACAAACAATCGTCATTTCATTCAAAACCGGAAGTCTTCACCATTATGAATCAAAAGGTTCTACCATATACCAATAAAATAGTACAATTCACACCTACCTTCTGTACTTGGTGAACTAGGAGTAGATTTAGACGGTGTACTTGTTACAATCTGATCGGGATTATTTGGTGACATCATAAATTGCATAGGACCATCGTACGCATGTGTTTCTCGTGTACCATTATTATTATTTCGTACACCAGACATTGGCCTCATAATTTGTAAATCACTCGCTTGTACCATACCAGGCGTAGCTCTTTTTTGTCTTATATAGGCTTCCATTAGTTGTCGCTAGGAAAGAAAAAATAAAAGAAAACTCCATTAATACGAGTATTTTTATATTCTGTTAAATAAACAAAAAATTTCTGTTATGCATAACAAATCAAAGGAAAATTCATTTTCGCCTAAATCTCCGCATTTCCTCCCATCTATCATGTTGAACATACATAGACACTTTTAATATTCATTCAAGCAGCCAGTATACATAGATAACATATAAAAACATTGGAAATTAATTTTCCCATTTTTCAGTTGTTAAGTCAGCTGTCGTTTTTGGATTTTGCTTCTATTTATTCATCATTAAGATGAGAGAAGCTCTTTATTTTACATGTTTAGTGTAATGCCAAAAAGGAAATATGCCATAAGTGATGAATTAGTAATTATTAATTAATTTGGGAAAACGGAACTTCCTTGGGTTACAGCAAAGAAATGTGTACGTCAGACAGTTCGTAACTTTTGATAGTTTCAACCTATATACCTTATTGCCTGAACATTATCATTAAAAATTCCTTCTGTAGCTTTACTGTAAATATACGTGATAAGGATATCAAGTAACATACAAGCTCATAAGTGGTTATAACAATTTTGAAATGTCTTAAATATTATGCATGTTATTTTATTATATTTTAAATAAAAAAAAAAAAAAGGATTTATGTAGCAACATTTACCAGTGATTAAAACATAAATGTATACATAAAAAAAATGATTGTATACATGTTTTTATGATATCATAAAAGATTAACGATGGATAAACATTTTTTAGCGTAACAAATATTTCAGAAATTTACGTAAACGTAACACAGAAAAACGGGTATGATGATGAAATGAAATCATGGTAAAAAATGTTGGCTTAACTTTTAGCAGACTTCGTTGTACGAGCGAGGAACATTCCAATAATTAGCATAAACGGTCCCAAGTACATCTTATTTTATATTGTAAAGGTAACATAGAATTTTTAAGTCTTAAAGTGTAACTCTATTAGGACCCATTTGTTAACGAAATTCTATGAATATGTTAAACACCCCTCATTTATTTAGAATGGTAATAGGCAAATGAAATATTGCTCTTTAATATTTTCAACCTGGTTTACATGGGCAGGTACAGAAAAATTAGCCGGAAGGAATTTACATAAAGGAAAACTCGATGAGTTTCATATATAAGATTATGGTAATTTGTAATCTTCTACGTTCTGTGTTTAAAGACCATTCATCTTATGTCTAATACGATGCAGAAGGGTCCTTCATGCAATGAGTTCACAACAAAAAGGAATTTTACCCCAGGTGCCAACTAGGCTTACTCAATGTATCCTTGGATGAGCCAACTATTGCGATTAGCGTTAATACGAAATTTACAAATTTCTAGATCACTATCTAGACAAACACGCTCCGCGAGTCAGCAGGAAACCGAAAATGCTGAGCTACGCAGAAGACTTAGCAAAATAGAAAAAAATGAATCACAACTTAGCAATGAAATCGTTAAAGAAAGAAAATGAGGAAGTAAAGAAGACCAGACTGATAGAAGTTTTGGAACCTTCTCTTACTAGTTATAATGAAAACAGCACAATTGCCTGCATTAGTGCTGAGTTTCTTACAGATGATGATGAGGAACTTGCTTAAGATACTGATTGGATGCACATTGGACAAACGAAAAGAC
Source organism: Nephrotoma flavescens (assembly GCA_932526605.1). Lineage (NCBI taxonomy): Eukaryota > Metazoa > Arthropoda > Insecta > Diptera > Tipulidae > Nephrotoma > Nephrotoma flavescens. Next base: position 266,806,512 of record OW052221.1, on the reverse strand, counting down.
ATACAAAAAACGAAGAGCAGAATTTCCGTCAGAAGACCGTTCACAATAAAAAGTTAATGCAACTACAAAGCCAATCCCTGTACCTCAACATCAACAAAGCAAGAAGAATCACGCAATGAAGACAAAGGCGCCATCGCCAATTATTGGCATTAACATTAAAGAGTTTACAAATATTCTCCTACTATTGAGTAGTGGCTCTGAACAACAATGTTTGGAACGTAAATGCAAAAGATCCCGAAGCATCTACTCGTAGGCGTGCATGGAGCTCACTAAGAAGCTAAAGAGTGGTATTATTGGGCATGGAAATTTATCGAAAATTTCATTTACCAGTAAACGGTAATAATTGTAAAAAAAACCGGTTAGTCGATAAAACCCGGTAAAAGAAATTATTTCATCAAATTAATATTAACTACATTTGCTTGTATAATCTGGAATTTAATTTCGTTAAAAAAAATATCGGTTGTTTTATAAAAAATAATTCAATTCATTATTCAATTATTGTGTTCACATGTTCAGTATTGTCTATGCTAAAGAGAAATGAGCAAAAAAAGTGAATAAACAAGGAAAATATATGTGGGACATATATGTCCCATTTACGTTAAAGGTTTAATGGCGTATTTTGAGATAATTTTGCCGAGCATAAATTTAAGGACAGCATTAGCATTCAACAATGTAAAGTTGGAAAAACCTAGTGATCCAACGGTGAGCCTAATCAAAGATTTTATTATTTCATAATTTTTTCAATTCTTTTTAATGCACGATCTTAGTTGATAATAACGTTCCAACATGTGTATTAAACTGTTTTACCTAGTTTGGGTGTCTATTATTAGTTCTAATTCTAGTTCACTGTATCGTCCAAATTCTTGTTCAAAATTTCTTTGTAAAATTTCATTTTTGTGAGACTTAGGTGGAATATTTAGACAACCATCCTAATTTTTGCAATAACAACATTTAAATCTTTGTGCGACATATCAGTGCCATTATTAATCAATAGTTCTTCAATTAGGTGTTAGGCCCTTTTCCAATTACCGACTTATTTCAGACGTATTGACTTATTTGACGCCATCTTGAATAAGTCAGTCAATTTGTTCCAATTCATTGTACCGACTTATTTGTGACGTAATAACCAAAAAACAAAACGCAATTTCTATTATATGGAAGAAAAAATTTTGTTGACATATTGGTTATTGCTACTAGATTTGAAAAAAAAACCTGCATGTATTACATCATAAAGCAAAATATATATAAGAGGACTCATGTAGAGATTCCGAGGTTAATCTATTTTACTTTTGGCAATCTGTATAAGCCGAACAAGAACTATGAACTATAAAATAACTATGCCGATATGTTTATAAGATACGTATATATGGATTAAATATAGAAAAAAATTAAATTTGTGTATATAAATATATTAAAACTATAAAATAAGATTAACCTCGGAAAACCCTGCTTATATAATTTGTACTACTTGATTTCTCTTATATATTTATTGCTTGATGATTACATTTAGTCAAGACAGATTTTTGGAGACATTTCTGCGTAGACATATTTATTCAAATAAGTCTCCTCGCGAGGTGACTTATTTGAATAAGTCGGTGTCCACAAACAAGACGGTAATTGGGGGCCTTAGTATGAAAAAAATTACCGAATTAAGCTAAGTATCCAGCTCGCGCTAAGATAAATTTTAACGTGGTCTCCACAAGTCTCCACAAAATTATAGATAAATTAGTAAGCTAAAAAGTTTATGTAGAGATAAATTTTGACGATTGTTTTATTTGTCCTTCAATAAACAAAAAAATAGTTCGAACCTATTTTCATAGTCTAGAAAATTATTTTGTTCATTCATCTTTAAAAGAAATAAATTTTCACGTCTCGCTGTCAACATTTTTCTAAATTTAATTGTTCTAGGCAGATAAATTTCTGCGAAAACGTTTGTAGAGTTTTCACTAGCGCAGCGCAGTCTATATGCGAATGAGATAACTACAAGCTTTTCGCATCAGCTGCGTACTGCATCTGCAAAATCGTGAGCTTAAATATTTTCTTGTAATTTCACTAGCTAAATTTTACGTCAAATTTGTATGTAAAATTTATGTTAGCGCGAGCTGGATACCGACGTTTTCCGGTAAATTATAAAAATTCTTATTGGTGTTTCGATAGGAGATTTTGGTCGGTAAAACCGGTCGGTTAATCGTTTACCGGTTTTGAATGCCCTAGTGGTATACTTACTCAGATAAAAATAATCGGATATTTAAGGTTATGGTCAGAGGCTATCATCTCACCTGGAAGAAGGAGGATATAATAGACGACCTCAAGATGAAAGATTTGCAAATTGAAAACGTATTAAATATTATGAAACGGGAGAAAACTGAAAATAGTCAAAACCAGGATCATTAAAATAGGGTTCTGGCTATTCATGTTCACATTCAACAAAAGCGAAAAAAATTACCAGAAATAGTTTTAGGGATATTTTCTTAGGTTGAACTATTTTGATTAAAATTGCAGAAAAGGGGTTTTGAAATACCAAGAATAGATTGTGATAATTTATTAAAAAATTAAACACTTGTAGTTGTTTTCCTTATAGTAACAATTTATTTTTATTTTGGAAGATCGATTTCGAAAATATAATTTTCATCCTCAGTTCCAATTACAACTATTATAAGATTAACTAAAGTTAGTCTCCTTATATACTATTTCTTATTAGGTAAGCTTCGAAATCGATCTTCCAAAATAAAAATAAATTGTTACTATAAGGAAAACAACTACAAGTGTTTAATTTTTTAATAAATTTTCAAAGTGACAAAAGTTATACAGTGGTGAAAAATGGCATTAAACCATAATAACACAAATTGTGATAATGTCTAAATTCATTTAGTTAGATCTCCGGTGGGACTTGGGGTCCGTGTTATAATTTATCAGCTCGGGAGTTTTCGAGTACCAGAAACCGATTGCAATAAGTATTAATTTCGGCAAACCCATTAAGGGGCCCTACGGTAGGGCCAGGTTTCTTTTTTAAATTTTTCTAACTGCTCAAACGATTTGAAAACAATTGGTGAGAGTTTTCTAGTGTCCGAATTAAATTATGGTGCGTCCGGATTTAGGAAAGTGCACTTAGGAAGTACAGATGTTCTAAAAGTTAGATTATTAGTCTTCTGATGGGACGCTCATATTGCTGGAGGTTGAACAATTTTACAACATGATGCATTAGCATGTATTATCATTGTAATATTGCAACCGGTGGTTATTCATCATGTTGCGTCACGTGTTTTGCGTTAATTAGATGTTCGGTTTTATATTGCATCGTTTTGCGTAATGTAGCGTCATGTTGATATGTTTGTTAATAATTTCTAGCACTCCAAATTGTGTATGGCCCATGGAAATGGAGTTCTAAAATTATGTTTGGTGGTAGTTCTGAACCCAAACCATTTTTAACCGATGAATGACGAAGACATTTGGTGTGGTACATGGAAATAAGAATATACATTAATTTTTAGGAGAAGTGCTGGAATCTGGGCTACGGTGCTGGAATATAGGAGAGAGACGGAGGATATGAAAATGGAAATAACATTCTAGAATATTTCTTTGGAAATATGGAACATGAGCAACTGGGACTGAACTAGGCCATTTACCACGTTCGCGGACAATTAACACGTGCGCGTTACATTCTATGGGCCATGACGGCATTAGCCAGTCACCGAAAAAAAATTTAATTTGGGGCATGACGGCACTAGCAGTTATATTTTCAATAATTTATAATAGAAACTACCACTAAAACACTGTATTGTTTTATTTTTGACCCGTACAATGCAGTAATATTTTATTTATAGATGCAGGACCCATAGAGTATACCTTTATTTGACGGAATAAGGCGTCATGTCCGCGAACGTGTTAATCGGGATGAAATTTTGCATTGTGAATGAAAATGGGATTTTGGAAAGATTATTGGAGTGTGTTCTGTAATAAGATGAACTACTACGGAACTAAACCATTTGGAAATGAGATTCTAGAATTATTTTTGAAGCTAAAATATGACCAAACAAGACAAGGAAGTAGTTTATTTATCGGGTAAATTTGAATATGGTAATTGAAAATGAGATATTGTAATGTTTTTGGCACATTTATTCAGTTTTCAAGAAATCTTTTCCAGGACAACGAGGAACATTGGATTTTTTGGTAAGTTGAGGAAGTACTTGTGCGCTCCAAAACCAAGGTTAAGTTTAAGCGCATGAAATTGTATGTTTGTGCCAAGGGTTTCATAAACGGCTCAATCGGTGTTCATGAAAATTCCTTTAGGTGCCTAGATTCCTTTTGTTAGTTTTCAAAATTTAGTTGTTGCTGCGTGATTTCAGTAAATTTGAATGAACCTATGCCATTCGATAATATAAGCAGAATAGCGAATTATGTAGTATGGAACAAGCCATCATATAAAATAGGTATGTAGCGGCTCAAAATCATCAAAATCCTTTTCACTTCGTGGCACTCCTCGTAGCAAAACTATTTACACGTCGCGCCGCTTAATTACGAGGCATTGCTCGTTTTGCTGAATAGGGCTATTTCGCCAACTACAAATTAATTCCGCGAATCTCGATATTTATCGACGATCGATAAATATCGAGGTATTTATCGACGACCCGGAAACGAAGAAACGAAAAAGAAAATAGTCGCGTTTAGAAATTCAAGGAGACACAGTCTCAAAATAATAATATAATAAAACAAGTGTAAAGTGCCAAACAATCGTTCACACCATTTTGTGAACTACCATAAAATAATATTTTATAATAAATAAATAGTGTATAACTAAACATATAGTGTGTGTTATTTAATCATTAGTAAAACACGGTAACACCGCTATAACTGGTGACCCCGACGCGCGGATAACGGTATCAAAAACAGTCGACCGTTAGAAAAACCGCGCAAGAGCACATTTTTTTCTTTCAATGTGCTTTAAAAGTGCATTTTATTAAAAAATTATTATAATATAAACTATATAATATAACTTAGTGCTACATAAAAAACACGCGTACAACAATAAAAACTAAAACGCTAAAAACGAAAAAAATAACAGGCGCACATAAACGCCAGGTGTGTGATAAAAATCATAAAAACAAAAAAAAAAAAACAGTTATAAGAACTTACGTAAAAACTATACCAACGTAGTGAATTTAGTGCAGTGGATTAGTGTACCACGAACTTTGTATAACACGAACTAAAAGCAAGTTCGATACGCGGTTAAGCCATTACAAAAAAAAAAAATTTTTTTCTCGAAACCGCAAATTACATTATGTGAAGAACACACATAAACACGTAACATTCTGGGCCAATTGCCCCCACAAAGGCGATCGCGCCCATCGAAGGAGCCAGGAACCTGGCAACAACATTTCGAATGCGGCAAAATTACAAAGCAATGGAACTACGGTCGGCAGATCAACAAAACAACACATCACCAGCAACAAGCAACAACAAATTAAATCAACCTTAATGGATACATATACATACAAACAAGTAAATATTAAACTAAAAATTTATGAAACATTTTTTTTGCAATAAAAACTTTTTTTAAACAATTTTTTAATATATAAAAGAAAAAAAAAACAATAAATTATTCTCAATTTATTTTACAAATAAATTACTAAAACATTATATTAAATATTATATTCCATATATCATTATATATATATATGTATTTTACGATATTCTGTATACGTCATAAGCAGCATAGCTCAACGGTCAGCGTTGATGGCTATAGATATTTAAGTCGCAAGTTCGAAACTCGTCGAATACATTTATTTTTTTTTTTTTCATTTTTGGTGTATATAAAATTTTTTTTTCTCAAACAATTTCAATCTAAATATTTTTTTTTTTACAAACATATTTTCATTAAAAACATTATATTAAATTACATATTAAGCATATTTATTGTAAGTGTACGATTGTTCGCCTCAACTTCGCACCATTTTACTATAACTTCGTTAATATTTCAGTTGATTTTTACCTTTTTCGTTTCTGATTTCGCTTGATACAATTTGCTATTTAATTAATTTTTTGCTGATTTTATTCTTATTCGATCTGCCCATTCCCTTATTCGTATTCGCAATACTCCTTGGTTGGAAAAATAGTTCTATTTAGTTTGTTCGCGTTCGAATATTTTTTTTAAGTCTACGATTAGATAGACAAGTGAATAAAATAAATATTTCTGCTACGCCGGTATCAAAGTGAAGTGAAAAATAAAAGAATCAATTTAAAATGCCACCTAAACAACAAAAAGCCGTTCCATCGTCAGAAGATGATAACGACAACCATGCTGGCACATCAGCATCGAGGACAACAACTAAAATATACAAGATGCCACCTAAAATACCTCCCTTCTGGAACGAGCAACCGGCAGCTTGGTTCATCCTCGTCGAACACCAGTTTGGCATCCACCGCATTGTCGACGACGATGAACAATTTGCTTACACTCTTGGCGCGATACCACAAGAGACGATACAGTTCATAACGGACATTTTTAGGAACCCGCAGCCAGGTACAAAATACAAGCGACTGAAATCCGCGTTAACCAACCGCTACACTATTAGCGAGGAGCAACGACTTGACGAGTTGCTCTCCGGTTTCCAACAAATGGGAGACCTTAAACCGTCCCACTTTTATCGCCTGCTTGAACAAAAAGCAGGTGATTCCAAATTAGTAAACAACGATTTACTCAAAAATCTCTGGCTAAAACGTTTGCCAGATGACCTACGAGCGATAATGGCGCGGGATATCAAGAACGACATCGAGGAAATCCTACCGGTCGCCGACAATATCTGGATTTACGCTCAATCCAGAGTACCCAAACCAATTGCTGCTGTCAACCAGCCATCCACAAGCAAGGCAACTGCTGACGGTGAATCAGCCCTTGTTTTAATGCAACGACAACTTGACAAGACGCAACAACAATTGGCAGATCTACAGCGAACACTGGCCAATATGAACATTGGTTCACGTGGAAGATCGCCAAACGACAGACGGAACTTCAATTACCGACACAGGCCAAGGTCGAGATCGTCATCTCGATCTGGACTCTGCTACTTCCACCGTCGTTTCGGCTCACGCGCACGCAACTGTAATCAGCCGTGCAGTTTCCGACCGGTAGCTCATGGACAAGCTACTTCCAAACATTTTAAGCCTTCGGAAAACCACTAAATCCTGCTGTCTCTACGGCAAACAGTGGGATTGGTTCGTCTCGCCGTCTTTTCATCCACGATCATGAAAATAACTTACAATTTCTGATCGATTCGGGGGCTGAAGTATCTGTGATACCCGTTAACAAGTTTCCCCGACATGCTAAAGACACCGTTTGCATTCTTACCGCAGCAAACGGATCCCCAATTTCCACTTACGGCACAAAACTTTTGAAGGTTAATCTCGGTTTCAGGCGTACGTTCACACATCCCTTCATCATCGCGGCAGTAGACAGGCCTATTATAGGTGCTGACTTTCTGTCTAAATATGGTCTCGTGGTCGATTTAAAGAACAGAAGACTTTCTGATTCATTTACTACCCTCACTGTGAACGCAATCATCGCCCAAGTTGATACGCCATCTCCAAAACATTTCAGCGTCAACAACGACTACGGCGCTCTTTTAAAGAAATACCCATCGCTCACTGAGGCTCCGAACTACAACCTCCCAGTGAAGCATAACGTAGTCCACTACGTCGTCACACAAGGTAGGTTACCTTGTGCTAAACCGCGACAACTCGACGCAACGAAACTAAAAGCTGCAAAAACAGAATTTCAGTTTATGACAGACATCGGAATCTGCCGCCCCTCATCATCACCAGTCTCCTCACCATTACATATGGTGCAAAAGAAAGACAAGGACTGGCGCCCTTGTGGAGACTATCGACAGTTAAACACTGTCACTGTCCCAGATAGATATCCTATCCCCCACATACACAGTTTCTCGTTGAAACTCGCCGGCGCCACTATTTTCTCCAAAATAGACTTGGTAAGGGCATATCATCAAATTCCCATGGCTCTCGAGGATATTCACAAAACAGCGATAACTACTCCTTTTGGGCTTTTCGAGTTTACCCGAATGCCATACGGCCTTCGTAACTCAGCCCAGACATTCCAGCGATTCCTTAACGAAGTGTTAAAAGGGCTGGACTTCGTCTACTCCTATATCGACGATATCCTCATTGCGAGCCGGTCCGAGATGGAACACAGTGAACATCTCGAGTCAGTATTTAAACGTCTCTCCGCATATGGAATCAATATAAAAGCTTCGAAATGTCGTTTCGGCGTGAAGTCACTCGACTTCTTGAGCCACACAATTTCGAAAGATGGCATCCTCCCGTCGCAAGACAGAGTTGATGTCATTTCAAACTTTCCAGAACCAACATCAATCCGCCAAATACAGCAGTTCGTCGGTATGGTGAACTATTACCACCGCTTTATACCACGGTTAGCCGAACTGTTATCGCCTATTCACCGGCATTTGGCCACCTTACTCAAGAAAGGCAAAAACAGAAGAAACTTCTCTTGGCCCGAAGATTGTACAGAATCTTTCGAAAAGGTCAAGCGTTCTCTTGCCGCTGTCACTCTTTTGGCACACCCGTTGAACGACGCGCAGTTCAACATAACTACCGACGCTTCCAATGTAGCAGTTGGAGCTGTCTTACAACAACGCAACAAAGGATGTTGGCAACCATTAGCGTTCTTTTCAAAGAAGCTCTCCCCTGCGGAAATTAAATACTCTACTTTCGATAGAGAACTTCTTGCTATGTATCTAGCAATTAAACACTTTCGCCATTTCGTCGAAGGCCGAAATTTCTCTTTATTTGCCGACCATAAGCCTCTTACAACAGCTATTGCGTCAAAATCTGAACGTAGTCCCCGGCAATTACGACATCTCGATTATATTGCTCAGTTCACTTCCGACATTCATCACATCAAAGGTAAACACAATGTGGTGAGCGACTGTTTGTCTCGTTCTGGTGAAACACTTCTCACAGAACTCAGCGTCTTCTCCTTCGACACGAAGGAATTACTCGTACAACAACAACGCGACGACGAATTGCAGAAATTGATTTCAGCACACACACCGAAATCAAGCGTAAACCTGCAACGGATCGACTTACCAGACAAGCAGCAAATTTGGTGTGAGACTTCAACAGGTAAAAATCGACCCTACGTTCCTCTCAACATGCGACGGACAATCTTCGATAGTGTACATGGCTTATCACATCCCGGCATCCGTGCTACGCGAAAACTTATTGCTTCATAATACTTCTGGCCAAGAATGAATACTGATACAAGCAATTGGGCGAAATCTTGTATCCCATGTCAAAAATCCAAAGTTCACCGCCACACAAAATCAGAACTTGGTAAATTCGAGCTACCAAGTGGCAGGTTTGAACACATCCACATGGACCTGGTTGGTCCACTGCCCCAATCGAATGGCTATCATTACATTCTAACGATAGTCGACCGATTTACCCGCTGGCCAGAAGCTTATCCAATCCGAGAAATGACCGCAAAAACAGTAAGTAAGATCTTCTACAATGAGTATATCTGTAGATATGGTGTCCCACTCTTCATCACGACAGACCAAGGAACACAATTCGAATCAACGTTGTTCACCGAGCTCACGAAGCTCCTAGGTTCCCATCGCATTCGGACAACTGCATACAACCCGAAAGCGAATGGTCTTGTCGAACGGTTCCACAGGCAATTAAAATCCGCCTTAACAGCTCGATGTAATACATCCCATTGGAGTTCAGAACTTCCAACAATCCTATTGGGTATTCGAACCTCCGTCAAGGAAGACCTCAACTGCACACCAGCAGAGCTAGTATATGGTCAAAACATCAAGGTTCCCGGTGAATTCTTCATCAACGATCAAAATTCGAACCCAAACACAGATACTTCGGATTTCGTGAATAAGCTTCGTACCACCATGAGAACCCTAGTTCCTACGGACACAAGACATCCACCTGAACAGGCAACGTACATTCCCAAAAATCTGGAAACCTGTTCACACGTATTCGTACGTGTGGATAGAGTCAGAGGTCCATTGAGTACACCCTATTCTGGACCGTATCCAGTAACCCGCAAATTGCGCAAATTCTTTGTTGTGGATGTAAATGGAAAATCCACAACAATTGGCATCGACAGGCTTAAGCCAGCGTACGGAATACTTGTGGTAAACCCAGTCGAAAAACGTAGTGTTCCAAAAACGGTAACATTTAATTTAAAACACTACGGTTTTCGATCCAGGAGGGGAGTGATGTAGCGGCTCAAAATCATCAAAATCCTTTTCACTTCGTGGCACTCCTCGTAGCAAAACTATTTATACGTCGCGCCGCTTAATTACGAGGCATTGCTCGTTTTGCTGAATAGGGCTATTTCGCCAACTACAAATTAATTCCGCGAATCTCGATATTTATCGACGATCGATAAATATCGAGGTATTTATCGACGACCCGGAAACGAAGAAACGAAAAAGAAAATAGTCGCGTTTAGAAATTCAAGGAGACACAGTCTCAAAATAATAATATAATAAAACAAGTGTAAAGTGCCAAACAATCGTTCACACCATTTTGTGAACTACCATAAAATAATATTTTATAATAAATAAATAGTGTATAACTAAACATATAGTGTGTGTTATTTAATCATTAGTAAAACACGGTAACACCGCTATAGGTAATTTGAATGAAACTGCACCATTTCTAAACAAGACAGGATAAAACCCGCTTAAGTTCGCGATGTGACACAAACGGCCAGGTTTAACAGAACTAAGCCACTTCCCACAGGTTAAAATAAACGTCAGGGAGAAATAGAATTTCAAAATTAGTTCTGAATTTGTTTGAAAAAAAATACTAATGTTAATCGAAGTAAGCCCTTTCTCACCCCATTGACATTGATTTCGGTTTGTTTATAAAAATGGGTTCACAACCTGACTGAAGAATTAATCATTTAATGGGGCACATGCTCGATCAGCTAGCAACCAAGCAATAAGCTAGCGCAAAACCTTGCTACTCAATCAATTTTACCAAGCAAAATTAAATTTGAATTAATTTTTTTGCGATTGCACAGTGAACTTTGCGGCTTAGAAAACTATCCAGCAAATTTGTATATTGTTTTACTGGTGCAATCGCAAAAATAAACAAAAACGTATAAAAAAATTAATCGAAATTAAAATTTGCTTGGTAAACTTGATTGAGTAGCCGCTAGCATATTGCTTGCATATTGCTTGCTTGCTGATCGAGCATGTGCCCCAATATAACTAAGCCATCATGGAGTGGGCCGGTATACGATCGAGTAAAATCAGTGTGTTATCGTGAAAATTCTTGTATTTTATTAAATTTGGTTTTTGTGTTCAGTTTTATATCATTTTTATTGTCTAATGTTATTTGATTTTAGAACTATGGAGTGACAAGAAACTATTCAAAACTAACATTTTGGAATATATATTAGAGCCTCACTCAGTTACACCTCGATTACACTAGTCGATTGGATTGTCGTTTCAAGTTACTATAAACATTTGCTGAACAATTAGCCAGTAAGTGACTTGAGAATAAAGAAACAATTAAAACCTGTCATTTCGAGTCGTGTGAAATTTTGAATTGACTAGAAAAAACATAAAATACGCCATTGTCATTTAAAGTGACAGGTGAGTACGGTTTCATATTAAAAGAGTCACTTGAAACGACACGACTAGCGTAATCGGAGTGTTAATTTTGATTTCTTTTCGATCCGTGGCATTTCTTTAATTTATTCTAATTTTAGTTTTTAAAGAAAATAACTAATTATTTATTGGGACTGATTCTAAAGCAAGGAAATTGGGTTCCATAAGAACTGAAGGTGGGAGATGTTGAACGCCAATTTTTTTCATGTCAAATGTTGCGCCAGGCATAAACGAATCGCATATCCATTGGTGATGAAAAATGGATCCACTAAGATAACACAAAAAAGAAGAAGTCATGGGACCACCTGGCCAAGCTTCAAGTGCTAAGTATACGAACGAAACCATTACTGGGGCTCTCTACCGAACACAATTGATAAGACTGACCCGAGCACACAATGAAAAACGCGCCCATTAACTCCAGACACGACAAAACTATTTAATTATAATTGAGAAGTTATACCCCACCCGCCCCATTCGTGGGGCCTTCCAATCTTTTACAATAAATGCCCAATTTTTGATAAAAACGGCGAAGACTTATTTGTATACTCAAAAGTTCCATGGAGGTTCTGGAAATGGTCTATTTAAAGGGATTTTTAAATATCTCGAACGAAGAAAGTTTGAAAATATTTAGGGGGACCTGAAAGAGCCAAACGTATATTTGTTGTTTATTTTGCGTTCAGAAATTAAAAAAATTTCCAAACAAAAACCAACTGATATTTATTGAAGTAATGATTAAGTAATGAAAAATAGTTTTGAAAGCAATTAAAACGAAATTATTTAAAATGTTCGTCTTATTGACATAAAACGCAATAATTTTATGTTGTAAGAAGGGTTTATAAGAGATCATTACCATGTTCAATACACATTCAAGGAAGTCAATCAATTTTTTAAAGAATCGCGAGTTGGTCGTAGGAGTCAATTGGTACAAGCATCTAAAATAATCTAGGACTATCTAAAAGTCCATCGTCACTCAATTAAAATTAAATTGAAAAAATTATCATCGACCAATTACCAAACATATAATGAGATGTTGTTAGTACAAAACAATTGGTGTGAATAATAAAAATAAAGAAACAAAAATAAATTTAAACGCCTCATTAATTTTCCATAATAGCTGCTCAACTACACATTTTATAAGCAATTTGTATGTACGCTATAAAACTATTAAAGCTATCAATTTACGTATTTTTAAATTCATGTTTTCAATCATATCGAAATTACAATAAGATTCTTTTTTTTATACGCGTACATTATTACTGGACTATATAATTTTCACTTTTAGAAAAATCGAAATTGAAGATTTTCAAGTGAAAGTAAACATATACAGACTAATCAATTAATAAATAAAAAATATTGATACTCACATATGGATGATTTGTAATTAATTACACACATATCATGTTTTACATTAAAACATAGATATATATTTGAAAATTTTCCGTTTATGCGTGATTTGCTTTGAATACGAAGCGAAAAATAAATATTAATAAATATCTTGAAACTTCCAAATTTCGGAAATTTTCTAGAATTAAGACCCTATTTACGTTCGAGACAGAAATCTAAAACCATTTTATTGATTTCGTTATAGAATCCGTAAATTGTACTTTTGTTTATTGTGTTCTCGTACAAACGAAACATTTGACCATGATGAAATGAAATTAGTATCAAGGTTAATGAGCCAACCAAAATTAATAATTTCATTGACCTACAATATTTTTATGATATTGACAAGGACATAAAATATTATTTTTGAATACGTGTTAGACCTAGCAAGTACTCGAACATATAATAAAATTCTTGACATTAGAAATACATAGTTCATCAGAGTGCGATCTAATACAATCAGGTAAATTAGTTACAGTCGGTAAACTCGATTTTAGAACTGTTTTTTCGTTCCATCGTAGAATTTTTATAAAATAATTTCAATCAAAATAAATGTTGACTTTAAATAAATAACGTACAAGTCATATCTGATAATCAATTTTGTAACAAAATATTTTATTAATTAATGTTAGCAGTAATTTTCAAAGCAAATACACTGTACGAAATAGTAGTAGGACCAAACAAAGTAATCACATTTTCCATAAAAAAAAAAAACCAATAATTTTCTAGTAGTCGAGGCAATGAAGCAATAAAGTTCGAAGTTTTTGAGAGCAACACGAATCGGAATGCGGTTTTTTGCAATCGCTTCCATAAATTATTTGTAAAAACCGCCCCCATTTTTTTCTTTTTTGAACCAACAGGAAATTGCATTGCTGCAGCCAAAAATGCATTCAAAAAATGCATTTTTTGAGACAGCTTTTGGAAGAAGAGAACTTTCCAATAAAAATCAGAACTAATCCTACTCGGGTTCCCGGGGGTTTTCGAGGTCGCTGCTCATGATAATGATGTTCAAATTGACCCATAGCCGACCTGGAGCTCAGGAACGCCGTTGAACGTCATCTCCGTGCGAAACCCCCGGAAACCTGGTCTGCTTGAACCTGGACGCGGACGTCATCCCCGAGAATTTTCCTAACAATATCGGCAAAAAACCCGAAAATCATTGTTGGGACGTTTTTGGGGTACTGAATCCGAATTTCCGGTCGAAAACGACCCCCGAACACCTGGTGCACCGGAACCTTGGCCCGAGCGTCGTCTCCGTGGGTTTTCTACACACGATTGAGAAAAGCGAACCGAAAATCGGTGTGGTTTTTTTGGGGCGGTGAATCCGATTTGCACTTCGAAAACCACTCCCGAACACCTGGTGCACCCGGACCTGGCCCTGAACGGCATTCCCGTGGGAATCTCCCAAAACTCACGCGGGAGAGAAACTCTGCGCCCGGGGGTTTTTTGAGTCGCTGTATCCAACAACCTCCGGACACGTGTTCGCCGGAACCTGGACGCGGACGTCATCCCCGAGAATTTTCCTGACAATATCGACAAAAACAACTCGAAAATCATTGTTGGGGCGTTTTTGGGCCGCTGAATCGAAATTTCATGTCGAAAACGACCCCTTGATCACCTGGTGCATTGCCACCTGTATTTGACATCGATGTCATTGCCATGGATGTCAACCAAACATGATGTTTTAGAGACGGACATCAACACTGCAATCTGGGTGGAATTGTTTATTCTAAAGAGAAAAGGAGAAAAGTGAAAGGCCGCTCGGCAAAGTTCGGAGATCTAGCCGGAGATTATTTTCGTAATTCTTCTCGCTCTATTCATTTAGAATTTTACATGACTGGATCAACTTTTTCGAGGGCCCCAGGCGAGAGTTACACATCAATGAATGTGTGAAATTATGAGACGATTTTCGGTTAGTATTTTGCGATCGTGTGAGGAAAACCCTCGAAGACGACGTTCAGGCCCAGGTGTCGGTGCATTAGGAGTTCGGAGGATCGTTTTCGAAGTGAAATTTGAATTAAGCGTCCCAAAAAACGCCCCTACAATGATTTTCAATTGTTTTTGCCGAAATTGTCAGGAAAATTCTCGGGGATGACGTCCGCGTCCAGGTTTGGGCGCACCAGGTGTCCGGGGGGTTTTCAGAGATGCCATATTTGGATTCAGCGACCCAAAAAGCCCCCGGGCGCCGAGTTTCTCTCCTTCCCCGCGTGACTTTCGGTTCCTGAGCTCCACGTCGGCTGTTGGTCAATTTGAACATCATAATCGTGATCAGCGACCTCGAAAGCCCCCGGAAACCCGAGTGGGGCTAGTTCTGGCTCTTATTTACAAAGTTCTCTAATCTTCCAAAAGCCGTCTCAAAAAATGCATTTTTGGCTGCAGCAATGCAATTTCCGGTTTGTTCAAAAAAAAAGTAGGGGCGATTTTTTACAAATAATTTTTGGAAGCAAATGCAAAAAAAACGCATTCCGATCCGTCTTGCTTTCAAAAATTTCGAACTTTTGGCCTTTTTAGTGCTTCATTGCCTCGACTATAGCGGGATCCGCTCGAAACGCGATATTTCAAAACGCGATATTTCGAAACGAGATATGACAAAACGAAATATGGTACAAAACGAAATATTTCAAAATGCGATATTTCGGAACGCGATGTGGTACAAAACGCGTACAAAACGAGATATAGCACAAAACGCGATATTTCAAAACGCGATATGGTACAAAACGTGATATTTCAAAACGCGATATAGTAAAACGCTGATTTAAGTGGTATGCACATATGCGTTTTGAAATATCGCGTTTTATACCAAATCGCGTTTTGAAATATCGCAGTTTGAAATATCGCGTTTTGTACCATATCGCGTTTTGTACCGTATCGTGTTTTGAAATATCGCGTTTTGAAATATCGACCCTTTCCTAGCATATTATATTTTACATCAGTATGTAAGAAACTTTGAAATACTTATGGCCTGATGCACAGAAAAATGGTTAACGGCCGGTTAGTTGTGCGCCAGTTAAATGTTTTATATGAAATCTGTTTTTGCAATCAGGGGTGTCATGTTATTACATCACATTTTCGATACTTTATCGAATGTTATATGTCTCTTTTTCCTAAACTAAAATTCGCGACCGTTTCGTTTATGAATCAATTATTTTCTATTGCTATCAGAACCTACTAGAATAAATATGAGCAGTACCTCTTTCTCCAATTTCGTTCAAGTATATCGAAAACTAATTATTTGCTGATATAAATGAAGTAGACACATCTCAATTTTTTAATCTAGCAGTAGAATGAAACACTATCCCACTTTATTCTAGAGAAGCGAGACATAAAATTTGATAGATTTCGAAAATGTGAAGTTATAACATGTCACCCCAGAAAAAAGTCAACGCAAACTTGATTTAATATAATATTTTATTCAGTAGAAATATTTTGATTGAATAAATTCTTAACTAATGCGTTGAGATTTTTTTGATTGCGAAAAAAGGTTTCATATAAAACATTTAACTGGCGCCCAACTAACCAGTCGTTACTGATTTTTCCGTGCAACCGGCCTAGGCAGAGTTCAGTTGACAGACAAAGAAAAACGGCAGATTCTCGAGTACCGTGCATCCGGAATGACTAACCGAGTTGCTCGAAATGGTAGAACTAAGACGGTGGTTATAAATTTGCTAAAATTTATAGAACAGTATGGTCAAAAGAAACCCCAGGAAGAAAATCAGTAATCTCTGCTAAAGAGTTGTGGGAGGTAAAAAATTGAGTTTCCAAATCGAATAGTTCTGCTGAAATTTGGAGTACTCTCAAACCAACATGAATGTAAAATGGGTTCCGCAGATTTGGGAAGTTGGCCGTAACTAGGAGTGCACGAAGCCAGTTGCAAAACCACAGTTAACAATACGCCATCAGACGAGTGAGATTATATTTCGCGGAAAAATACCATTCAGGAAAAACGTGGATAATATAACCTATTATTTTCAGAAAGATCACAGAAAAATTTGAACGACGCTTGTGTAAAGCCGCAAGAAAGACTGTCTCGTAATCTTGGCGGTGGATCGTTGATGATTTGGGAGGCCATTGGATATTAGGGGAAAATCCATATATACATTATCTCAATGAAAATAAATGCAACCCCAAGTATGTTGAATTGGTAGACGATTTACTAATAACCTATGTAGACGAAATTAGTGAAACAAATTATATTTTCCAAAAAGACAACGCCACTCACTATTCATTCGAACTCACGATTTTAAAGTAATATTACCCCATTATCTGAGTGGCGCATGTAGTTCAAATTTAAACCCAATCGAGAACCTCTGGACAATATTATGGAACAAATTTACAAAAATGGTTATCATTTCGACTCTGTTAGATTACTAAAAGGAGTTGTGAAGGCCAAATGAGCCAAAATTGATCATGGCACGAATCAAAAACTGATAAATTATATGCCACACCACTAATACCAAGTCACAGTCAACCAAGGTGGTGTTAATATGAAGTATTCAATTAGCAATTGGTATTTAAAAAAATATTTTATTGTGAAAAAAATAGTTATTGTTTCATAAGGAAGGGTGACAATTCAAAGTTACTTATATATGTACAGTCACTCACAAAAGTCTACATACACCACTAAAATTTGCAAATCGAGATAAATGAAACGAACTAAATATTGTAATATTAATTAAATAATATATTTAAATAAAGTAAATTATTATTGGACAAAAAATAATAATTTCCAAAATTTTCATAAAATTTCAAAAGTTTACATAAAGTAAATAAAACTAAAAGGATCATGTCCAGACACACTTAAGAACTAAGATTAATATTTAGTTGGGACACCACTAGTCGTCTGGGCATTGATAAAACCAGGTTCTCAGTAACCACTGACGAAGTTTCAGCCCATATGCAATCGAAAGGGCACTTTTTAATGAATCCCTATTAGTAATCGTATATTTTCGGATCGTTTGGTCTAGTTCATCCCAGATATGCTCTATTGCAATCAAATTCAGTAACTGAGTTGGAGCACTAAGTTTTTTAGAACGCCCAGATCATTGTTTATTTTGAATACTTTCTGTTATCAAAATTTCGCACTATTGTTTGTATGGTTGCTCGACTTTTACAAATAATATCAGATATTTCATTATAACTCTTATTTTGTTCCCGTAGGTTTAAGTTTCAGTGGTTTACACTTAGGCCATTTTTGGCCCATTGTGATACCACGCATTCATGCTACATCATTAACCGATTCACCTATTCTCCTACTCACACAACTACAGTATACCACCTGCACATTGCAAGCTCCATGTCAACCTGTACATTGACATGGACGGTGGGTCGGCGCTGAATTCTGCACTCCATCAGAGGGTCTCAGTTGTGTTTATTAACATCACCGATTGTAGTTGATGATGAAAATTCGATTTGCATCTGGCCTCTGATGGGATTCGAACCCAGTACCTCCCGGTCCACGTGCCGAAGCTTTAACCACTGCACCACTTGTCCGGTCTTTGTTCCCGTAGCTTTATTATTAAATTTCGTATTTCGATTGACACTTCCATTCGACGCACCATTTTTTAATTCCAAAGACGAGAAATATTTCTCACTCAAGACAAATGCAATTTTCTTTGGTTAAATATATTATTTAATTAATATTACAATATTTAGTAAGTTTCATTTATCTCGATTTTCCAAATTTTAGTGGTGTATGTAGACTTTTGTGATTGACTGTATTTATATTAGCATCCCAAATAAAATTTCTGCTAGTTTAAATTAACTCTTATCATTTATTCATTTTAATAATTTCATCATGATTTATTTTTTTTTAATCAGCGGAAAAATATGCTGCAGTTTGAAGTTAGGAATTTATTTTTGTTAAGGTAGCCTTCAGCAAATTAATCTACAGAATAAAAAATGTTTATTCCGAAGGAGCAATAAGTTTTACAAAATGAAATGTAGGGGAAATTTGTTTACAAAAATATAACCAATTTAGCTAAACAACCAATCAAATTTTTGCTCTATCGCTCTCTCTCTTCGATATTTGTTCTCTAGCTAATTTATCTGCAGAACATTTTGCTACAGAGTCAAATAGATTCACCTTAAGGAAAAATGAACGTGAACATTTGAACAACCAAAGGATTCAATGCAGAATAAGAGAGTAAGGTTCTACTTACTCTTAACAAAATGAAACGAAAACGGTGGATCGTTTAAGCGTGGCATTCGTTAACTTGATTTTGGAAAGAGGTGATCATTTCGAACATCATCTTGTGCGATGAAGTATAATTTAACCCCGGTGGATATGCAAACAAGTGAAACTGTACTGATATGTGAAAAGTAAATTGTACATCAACAATCCTTGGACAGCTCCGCATCTGAAATAATATACATTCGACGCAAATAAAACATAGACGTCACAGACCCAAGTTAATTGAAAAAAAAAAAAAAAATACAGTAAAAATTTGACTTTTGGATGACTGCCTGCACCTTTTAAATACAGTAGAAATGTTTGTTTTGATTTCAAAAAACTTTCGGAACTTATAAATTTCATTGTACACAGCTTTCAAAAACGAAATTTGAACATTTGAAATATTAGATGACGTTTCCCCTCCGTCAATTTTAATACTTGATGACTAAATAAACATTTATACTAGAATTCCAATTACATAGTTGGGAAGTAACGAATTGTTCAGTAATAATTTCAGATAAACGAGGTGCGGTATACAAGTGCAAGCCGAACGGTTTCAATTTTCGAACAGGCTCCGAATATTCGGGGATACAAATATTTTCTTGATTCTAGTATTTACATTCACAAACAAAACTAAAAATTTGCGGGTAATTCTACCAAAAAACACAGCAAGCACTGATTATGCTTTTAAAAAAATTGTAAAGTGTAAAAGCTTTTTAAACGAACCATTCATAATTTTGTAGTTCTTAAATGATATCATCCTGCAATTTTCTTTTATTCGTATATTTAGGATAATGGAATAAATTTTCGAGAAAAGGAAATAATTTTCTGCATACTTGATTATTACAAACACATGTACACCATCCATTAAATTTCGACAATAACAACACAATTACAATTAACTCTTCTAATTTGGTATGGCCATATAACCAAATTTCACCAGCTGTCATTAGGAATGGGAGGTATGGTTGATTATTAATTTTTTGTATAATAATTTCAGTTACATATTTAATTTTTCATTTTCCTGTGGGTTGTTCGGCAAGATAAATGAAAAAAAAAAATATTTTGGTACATGAAAAGTTAATTACGTTTTAAATATGAATTATGATTTGGAATATGGACTAAACAATAAAAAAAAAATCTGATCATCTATAGAGATGTTAATTAAAATTGAGTAATTTACTCGTCCGAGTCGTATCCATAATTAATTTTCAGAGAAGTATGTACGACGACTGCTAACATAACAAGTGTTATGTATAGTAATCATACTTTATGTTATGCTTGATAATAAAAGTCATTACATCTCACAGCATGTACGTTAGACCATATACTATATAACCAACAAATATATATTTAAGTCACTCCTTTTTCATATAAATAACTTTCATATCCTTAAAATCTTTATCGGTTGTCAATAATGGCAAACCTTTTTGTTGTTGTTAGACTTTGGTGTTTTGTATCATCATAAAAACCAAAACAAAATCTAAAAATATGACATAAGTTATTAAAGTAATTTCCTGATATATCCATACACAACATATAGAAAATGTCTAAAGTATAGTAATATTGGGGTATTTTCTGTTTATGGCTGATTACCGAATTACCGATATATACCGATTTTGAGAAGAAAATCTCTACTAAGACATTTTTTGGTATTACATTGATTATATTGTTAGAAAATTTAGGTTGTATTTCATTCAAAATTGGACAATATGTGATTGGAGAACAACAAAGCACTATTAAGTTAAACTTCTACTACAGATAAGGATACTTACTTAGGATATTTTATTTTGTGATTCTACTGTACAAATGTATAAACTTATGTTTAGTTAAGGTACCTGCTAAGTTGAACATATATAAATATTTACTCAGCTTTGACCTGATTTTTCATTTTTCTGTCTTGATACCTGGAGGAGATATTACAGAGTGTTAGGCGTGAGTGGAGCGCTAAAATGACTTTTAGATGAAGATCCGGATTACACCCCAATTTTTCTAGTCGCATCATTTCAAGCGATGTGATTACTCATCTTCTTGGTTACTATACATCATCAATCGAAACTTACAAAATAATTGTTCAATAAAGTCGTTCTGGCTGTTTTTTAAATCGTAGTATGCTGCTTTATAAACATTTCCATGCGACTGCTATCACATCAAATGACAATTTCTATCTCTTGAAATTTTGACGTAACAAATAAATAAAAAAAAAATTTAAGCTAATGCAGCCAATTAAGATTTAAAAAATTTTCATTGAGAGTTTTGCACAAAATTAGTTAGTAAATTTTGATTTTAAAATCAGTCACGTCGCATGAAGGTGATATGTCTAAGGGAATTAAGTATTATATGGCTTCCTAATCGAGGGCAAGGCACTTACGGATTACGAATTATGTTTAGGTTTTGAGATGAGAACGATCCACGCAAGAGTATAGCAACCACTCCTCAACAAGATTCTGAAAAGGGCTCAGGCAACGGCTTTGAACGAAGTTCTTTTGCGAATTGTCAATGTTTTATTTTGGCCTTCGGCTTAATACTATATGGGGAGCGGAAGTAAGACATACACTCTTCCGAGCTGGTGTTCCTTAGGTAGTAGCGCAAAAAAAATCGGACCTTGGCTGGGCTAGAGTTAATCGCAGACATGTCTGTCTATTGCATAATCTCTGCACAGGTAGGCAGTCTTTTATCCAATATTCGTGGGACATACTGTAAATAAAAATGAGAAAGGTTGCCTGAAAGCAAACCACTGGTCACGCAAAATGCAGGAAACGAGAAAAGTGGTTTTGAACCAGGGTCAGTTTTCATCATTTTTATCAGGATTTCAATAATTTGGTCTTACCGACCGAAGTTAATTTAGATTTATGAGAATAATATTAACTTGTTTAAATATTAACTTGTTTAAAAGAGAACGGCGTTTCCAGCAGCGTATTCGAAGAAAAATGGAAAATTCGAATTATGCCAACACTCCAAAATCCACACCAGTCACTCTTGATGGATCCATTAGTTTCTCTATGATTACGTGTGGCTGTTCCAAACCCCAAGTCCGGCAGTTCTGCTTATTTACAGAGTCCCTGAGATGTAAATGCGCTTCATCTGAAAATATTTTTTTTTCAACCAAAATCGACATTATTATGAAGCTGGTCGCAGAGAGTTGATATCGAAGCCGCTGAGTCTTCTGGACCTTGTAGGCGAATAATCCGTAATAACCACCTGCTGAGATTGGCGTCGAGTTGAGGTCGATGGATTCTGTCCTACATTATGGACCATAGCCAAAATATTCTCGGCGTGCACACTGTCCCAGCTCGACGACCACTTCTGTCATCCGATAGCAAGTCTTTCTCACGAAATTTCTTCGCCAATTTCACTACAGCGGTTCCGCTTGGCGCTCTTTCACGACCTATATTTCTCTTCAAAATTTGCACTGTTTCGGCACACAACACTGATTTTGGAAATAAGTTTTCAATAATTTGAAACGCTCCACAAGCGAAATCACGATTGTTTCGTGAATCGGAATATCAGACTGACGAGCTGGCACAATTTCAAGCAAATCGTTGTAAAAAGTGTTGCCATAGCCTATGGTTTAAACACCAACCAGTAGATGGACCACTCTGTATAACTTATCATGAGCATGGAATGGAATAGACACATGCAGTTGTCATATTATTCTTACTTTAAAGTGCCAGTTATTGTCTGAATATGTAAGAGCTGGGCTTATACCAACAAAAACTTCTCGGTTTAAACCCAATGAGGCAACACCAGTTGGGCCGAGTAACCCCTCATGAGGCGAAATCAAAATACTTGAGACTATTCGCGACTACTTCTCCAGCAAACAGTGGAGTAGCCGCTATTCGTCAAACGGATCGAAAAAAAACGTGGTCGATTTTCTTTTTCATGGTATTGTCGGAAAAACGATAAATTTGAACAGAAATTTATTACTAGTGAGTGTGTACTTATCCCAAGCTGAAATGTTGATGAACGGAACCGTAGTGCTGCCGGCGTCAGAAAATTGTTTAAATGGATGAATGGAAAAAGAAAATAAATTGTATTTGCAGACTATAGAATTTACATGCGAGAATGTGGGGGTTGTAGACAACGTGAGAGAAAATCTGGTGACAGGCCGCATTCTGGATTTCGACGTGGTACTCCTTAATAATGGTACGTCAAACGGATTAGCGAATGTGGGCGGTACAGTGGATACTGATGGAATATGAAGAATTTGGGTTCAGTAGTACTAAAAGATCAAATTGATCTTAGATGATAATCGACTGTATGGACGACTGTGAAGGAATTATACTGAAAAAAACACTTGTTGGATGCGATATTTACGTGTATGAGCGGCCTGAGATATTAAATATGAGTTTGAATGTTGAAAATATCATTCAGAAAAGTATATAAGTATAGTTCCGACAAGCGAAGAGGTTAGTCAGGAAAATAATTGGTAGTTTTACGTCGGGCGAGTTCTTGAGAATGTTGAATGGTTCCAAATCGACCACTCCAGGAACGTGCCGTGTGAGTTGTGGAATGCTTCAATTGTTTAGTACAACAACAAAACGCAATATGCTGAAACTACTCAACAAAGCATGAATGGTTGTCCAAATAACCAACGGTTTCCATAAGAGCCACTCGGCCAATGAATGTGTAGAAAAGTTTGTACGGGAAGTGATACTAAAGGGAATAAAAAAATAGTTGTCGGTATTTTTGGTTGTTGAAAGGGTGTAAAAAGGAGGAAAAATCGGGTCTCGACAAAAGATTTTATGTGTGAGAGAAAGTTTATTTTAAGATGTCGGAAGTACAAGTTGAACGGAGTGGTAAATATTCGGGTGCTACAAGGATGCAATGTATCTTCTACCCGTTTCAATTTGTATACCTTAACTGTTCATCTGATCAATAGACATCCAAGATAGAGGTCGTGTCGAGCAAGTTGCGTATGTATTTCGAGATATATGTAATATTAAGTAAACATCTGAATATGATGAAAAAATGAGTAAACAGAAAATGGCCGCTAGTTCTGGTATGAATGATATACAAGAGCACTATTGTCGGTGGGGGGATTAATTCAACCCCAAAGGGTTCCTTTATCCTGAGATGAATGATTCACCTATCAATTATAGGATAAAATGGGAATCTTTGAATGACATGGTATGGTTAAATATAAGGATGGTTTATAAATCAACTTACAAACTCACTGTTCTTTGTGAGAGATTGAAATATTGGGTGTGTGAATTAATTCTTAGAGTCGACATTTAGATGTCGCTACGTGAGATTGCGTATAGTTTGACAAGCAATTCTAATTGCATTTTGTAGCTGTCACAATTGTCAATCTAATTCAGAGCAGAAAGTGTTATTTTTCATATCACGTCGTTATTTTTTGTAATCGATTTAAAATGGATCGTGATAAATTGTTTTTTCGAGGGGTTCTTTTTTTGATTCCAAGAAAACTGCCGCTGAAGCTCACCGATTGCTTTCTGATACTTAAGGTAATCAAGCTCCATCGAGAGCAAGCTGTTTCAATTGGTTTCTTCGATTCCAAAGTGGTGATTTTGACTTGACACACAAAGAACAGCCAGGCCAGCAGATAAAGTTTGAAGATGCCGAATTACAAACATTATTGGATGAAAATGCATGTCAAACGCAAAAAGAACTTGCAATGCAGTTAAACATTGACCGATCAACCATTTCTCATCGTTTGCACGCAATGGGAAAGATTCGAAAGCGAGGAAGATGGGTCCCACATCAACTGTCCGAAAATCATTTGAGAGCACGAATGGAAGCATGCAAAAAAAAATCAAAAAATCAAAATCAGCAAACTTCGAAGGGGTGGGAAATTCGAAAATGTTTGCTGTTTATATTAATATTTTATAAAATTTAAAGACATTATTAATTTTATCTAACAACTGAAATTGAATTTTGGTTCAAAAATTACTAACTACTATATAAAGTATGTTTTGTAATGTATGAGATTTACCTATATGGAGAAATTAACGTAATGCAATAACGCTTGGGTGATGGATTTTGCGTGCAATTCAAGTAAAGTATTAAGTAGCATGTAAAGTGTGGTTAATAAAATTCTCCTACAACTCACGAAAATACCAAATACATTTTCAATAACACAAAAGGCCCGCGAACGTCTCTTATTAAAAATTAATTTTGAATTGGATAATTCTTACCAGAGTATATGGTTTCATTCACGGTATTTTGTGTTTATCCGCACCTTACTTGATGGGTGTGGTGGCGGTCTTTTTAAATGAAACAGAGTGAACAAATTTTCTATCATTTTCTCCGAATTGTAATTTTTTTTGTTATATATCTTAAATTTAGATTGGTGTAAATATTATCGAAAAAAAGTTAGATGGAAAAATTTTGCTCCCCAAATATTCATAATTTCCCATTCGAAAATATACCAAGCTGATTTTAACAGAAACACTTATTTCATTTTTAAAAATGTTATTTTATGTTAACATTTCCTAAACTGAAGAGGATTTTTCGTTTATTATTAAAAATGAGGCGAAATAAGCTGTAGAAAAATAGATGGCTATAAAATTTCATCGAGCTACCACGAGGTACAATTCCTAAATAGTTTTGGATAGGCAATCGATCAAGGCTGAAACTTGAAATAAAAATTCGTGGACATTTTTACGAACAAAAATAAATTATTTAAATTCTAATTTATATTACCAGTATTTTATCGGACTTCATGCGCATATTTACGGTACGTCATATGAATTACCAATATTATTCAATTCAAATTTCAATGAAATACAAATGTTTCATTTTCTTTTTAAACTATACGAGTATAGTACAATATATTAATAAAATGTCAACAACATAAACATACAATTTTAAAATATGTATAGACATTTTGGAAATTAATAGTCGAAACAATTTTTAAAATAATTTCCTTTCTTTTTGCCTTACTCGTAAACGTTCAATATAACAAACCGATGTCGTTGTAGTTGAGTTACAAATTTACAATATATGGGTGGTGTTTATATGACGGCGGAAAATCCGATTTATTTTGTTATTCTATTTATTTATTGATTTTTCCTTTTTTTTTTAAAGGCAACATTTCATTATTTATTTAGTTTGTACACTAATGTTGGGTAGTACCAGTAATAAATAATAAGTACATGTTAGAATTTAATTTTTAAATATAATGACTTTTGAATTTTAGAAAACCTATTATTCAAGATTTATAAAAGGACGCTTTTCAAATACATACTCCTAAAATCTTTAACGATCAGTTGTTGAAGCCTACTTTTTGTCTTCAACAATTTCTTAAAAGTGGTGTTGCGGATAACGATTCAATATACGCATTTGTTTTATAAAACCCAATTTATTTTAGCTATTATTACCAACATTTTCGTAAAGTTCATCAAGTTAAGTGGAAAAAAGAAAAGTAGAATTCTAATTAAAGGGAAATTTTGTAAGATCTAAATCAGAAAATTACATTTGAAAATTTCGATTTGGATGACCTAGATACAATTCATTTAATAGTTAATTTAAACCGCTTGTTTTGACCAAGCTAACAAATCATTTACGAGGTTTCAAAACTCTTGTCCATATAAATAAATGAATGTTTTGGAAATACTATTGCTTTTATCTGCTTTCTGTAGCAATTAACTATTAAAATGGAGACCATTAATATTTTAGTTCACTCCAGACCATATAGAGTAACTAATAATTCAAACTTTAAGGTAATGTCAGAAGCGACAAATGACAAAACGGTCGGTTAATAAGTAAAAAGAAAATGAATAGCCGTTATTTAAGTGACGCTTTTTTGATAGGACTACGGACTCTGCTACTTGGCGCATTTTCGTACGGCGATCGGCAAGAATCATGTCATAATCTTCCTGAATCATTTTTCAGTGTCCAGTGTTCAGGCCGGATGGCCTGATCGATCCCATCAAAAACAAGTGAACGATTCACGGTTGTCACATGATGAGCACGTGTCCCCATAAATAACACCTAACTTCAATTTTATTTCTTTGCACGTTTCTGCCATACAAAAACAAAAAGTGTATATCCTTACAATCGCATAGTCTGAAGATGCAGTTTCGTGTGTTGGTTGTAGTTGTCATTTCCACATAAATTGTGCATTCATCGAGTCTCGTACCGAGTTCCGTGGAGTTCTAGTTATTTTACGTCTTTGTGAGAATGTTGCATTTATGTATACTTGCTGGATGCAATGGATTATGCAATTTAATACTCTTGTTGATAAAATAAAGGGTATGTCTACCGTTCTGAATATCTCAAAAATTGAAGATAATATCGCAACCAGACCAATCACGAAAAACAATCGATCTTGTTGCTATTGAGGTGCCTAAGATGAGGCAACCCTACGTCAGTCGTTTGGATCCTTCAACAAAAGTTGGACAAGTTGCTGGATTTATCTATAAAAAAAGGGGAGCATTGCAATCCAGTGGATCTTGATTGCCGATTTTTATTGAAAAATAATGGTTCAAAAGAGTTAAGATTAACTTTTATTAGCTTTAGAATCATACCAGATATACTATTTTCTAAAGTATCACATCCCTTTGACCGCATCCTTTTGCCCGCGATCACAATTGTGTACGTTAAAATCGTGTACGAAAGAGAATCATGAAAAAAACAGAACGCCATTGCAAACTATGGTTATTTACATAGACATTTTTGTATGGTGGACTTAAATTGAAACAAAAAAAAAATGGCCGGAAAAGAGATATCCAACAACTTTTCCGACGTTGTAACAACATCTACTGCAACCTCAATCGATTATGTACCTCTATCAACTCCGGTGCCGCTCTCTTCAAGTATTGGCCAATCGGATTGCCGAACTCTGCCAAAGCCGAAACATTGTTGTATTTATTATCACAAATCTAGCGGAATTCGATAAAAATCGCATGAAATGTACTTGGTGTTGGAAAATGAGTATGGTATCATTTATATCACAGAGACATGGCTGACAAGCTCGCACAGTTCTCCAGAGGAATACCCCCCCCCCCCCCCTCCCACGACCCCGAACTACTATGGTTTCAGGCGCGATCGTTATTCGGATTCGAAGCAAGTAGTAGTTACGGCTGCTTATTTCGATTACAGTATGTGCAACAAGAGCGTGTACGGCAAAAACCTAAGTAAAAATCAAACTATGATTTTTTTTTTATTTTTATTATGAAAGTTTGTTGTATTTTCTAGGGCGCTATCAACTAAAACATAGTCAAGTCACCATTACTGTTAATAATTGCCTGGCTCCTTTTGTCCATACTGTCAAAAATAAAATCTACACACTGTGGTGTTACATTTTTCCATATCTTTCGGACCACTCGCGCTAGAGCGCTCAAATTTTTTATGTGCTACATTTTCAGCTTAATCTTTATGAGTGCCCAAAAATTTTGATCGGATTGGAATTAGGTGCCTGAGACGGTGAATCTAATGTTGTGATGCCCTTTTTGAGTTTAAATTTCGAACTGAGTAGACTATGGTGTTTTGGATCGTTGTCTTCTTGCAAGATCCAATTATAGTTCCCCGCTCCAAACCATTTCAGGATAGATGGTAACAAACCTCGAGAATAAATTGTATTCGTGAAAAATGCGTTTAGGTTCCGTGTGGAAACGATTAATTTACCAAAACCTTGCTTGGTGAAGCATCCGCATAGAAAGAGCTAGGGCGGGTGCTCCACAGTTCGGACAATCCTTTTTTTGCTTAGTTCGCCAAACACGCCTTTTAACATTAAAACCACAAAAGGATGACTCATCGGTAAACACCATATTCGTAAAATCTTTGCTTTTATGTTCATTCGCCCAATACAGTTGCTTTTCTATGTATTTTGTGTTGACAGTGGTTTGACTAAAGTATTTCCATATGTGTACCCATGTTCTTTCGTATGGTTGTTTTTGTTTTTCGCCAATTTTGCCACAGCTTAGCGATTGCCAAGCGATGTGGTTCGGATTTTGCCTCTATCTGGCAAATCCTAAACATTTTTATACATTAAATAATGTGTAATCCTCTTCTGCACAAATGTTTCTGACTTTTTTATATAATCAGCTGCACTTGCAACCGACATTTTTGACCCTTTCGGATGCGCACTTAAAACAACGCTTGAAATCGATTTTTTATAAATCGCACTCATTCCTTTCATATGTTATCCGCTAAACAGTTGCAGTTAAACTAATGTTTGTTTTAGAGCGCCCAAGAGGAATCAATAGTTAACAGATGTAAGGCCTGCCCATATTTGTTCCTATAGTTTTAAGTACAGTTATGCCGTACGCGATCTTGTTGAACATACTGTATGTGATGCTTTTGGAAGATCTTAACCTGGCTAAAGCGATCTGGTGTTTATACCAGTGGAATTACATGAAACAATCATTGTTTTTGATCTTGACGGTTCTTCGAATATTTTTCATACACCACTGTAGCTTCTAAATTTTGAAAATTGTATTAATGTTAACGTAAATTTTAATTCTAGTGGGTCTTTCAATTTTAAAAAAAGAGAGTGCAAGATGCTTTAAATTAGTTACTGGACAATATTAATTGGGATCGATATAAAATGGGTAGTTTGGATGCTTAAAAAATTTCCTGTATCTTGGTTTGATCGGAAACTTTTCAGAAAACAAGAAATATAGTAATAAAATGTGGCTTATAAGGCATCATACCTTTTCACTTCAGAGGCGTTTTGATAATTTTTTTACGTTTTGGTGTACTTTAGGCCGAAATTATATATTTCTGCCTAAAACGTGTAGGAGAAATTTTTGTCGATTCGAAAGAGGCTCGAAGCCATAAACACTTTCATAATTTATCTTTCGTCAGCTAAGAAGTTAGCTCTTCTTCTTACTTTCTCTTTAAATCTGTTTAAATAAGTTAATTATAAATCTTTGATTAATATCTTGTATTGAACTGAGAAACGTGAAATACGTTAGCCCAGAAATATGCCTAGTCATAAATATCTTAGATAGCTTTCGGTTTTACAAAACCAATTTAAGAGAATCTTCATCAAGTATTTTAAGTGCTATACTAACTAACTAACTAACTATGTAAATAAATTTATAAACAATGCCCTTAATCAACAACAAAGAACAATTTAAGCTAACAGACATCCGACCCGACATCTGAGAAAGTTTAAAAAACACTGCTCTTTATATAATCACTAAAATATAAACTAAATATTCTTGATCAACGAACTTAATTATTATACTTGTATACGTCACTTACAAGCTGAGCTGATTATTCTACTTTAAGGGGGGTGTTCATCAGTGCGAAACTTCTGTGTAATGTCCTGTAAATTTTATATAACCTAACCAATAATATAATGTATGTGCAATTTTAGAGCGTACAAATTTTGCAAAAACGTATCTGGCAGAAAACATTCAAAATGAATTTGGCTTCGACCTAAGGCGATAAATTCCATTAGTCGGCCATTACTTTTCCAGAAATCTTAAGTTTTTTGGTACGACTTATGATTGCGTGTGAAATAATTTTGTATAACATACCAAAGTAAAAATACGCATACCAAATAAAAATTCTTAAGGTCTAGAGAGAGTATTGAAACGTATAAAAGACATCACAAAGTACTTTTAGGTACATTAAATTTTTATGATTTGCATAATACATAATATATACAACAACAATGTTTCTCACACTTTTGGGTGATTTTCCCCAAAAAAATATATTTTTGATTTAATATGGGAATTTGTTTTTATTTTTATAAGTTGTGAATGGGCGAGGATGGATTTATATTATGATGTTGTTCGACTGTTGTGATACTCAAATGTTTATCATACAATCAAAAAAAAAACAAATATTTTATTTTAGTTTAGATGGGTTGATGGAATTAAATTTGAATAAATTAAGGTATATACGCAAATATGTAGATAAATATGGTTTACATCGATAACAATTCTATTATGTATAACCAAAACGTGATGGATGATGAGTTGGTCCCGATGAATTTATGATTGTGTTACATAAATTAAATTATTTATTTTATGATTTATTGCTTTATTTGTGGGCCCAGATGTAGATGAAAAATTTTTATTAAATTTATTAATTTTCCAAAAATAAATTTCATAAAATTATGTTCAACGTATAAGAAAAAGTGTTGTAGGCGAAGTCTGTTAAAAATTACAACATTCAAATTATTTAAAAACTTTTTAATCGTTTTAATATTTTACCACTGGTCAACAGATGGATGAACCATTCTCAATTTAATCAAATCCTGTTTAACAAAAGATATTATTAACAATTAAGTTAAACAAAAAATGAATACATGATTCCAAAAACGGTAATTTTTTTAAAATATCATAGATCATAATCCTAAACAGTCGCAAAAATAAGAAAAAACGTGGAGCTACTTATACTTATTGGGACTTATTGGATACAGTTGCGGAACTCAGCTCTGGGCCTTTCAAAATAATATTCGAATAACTAACTAGATAATCATAGATCCCACAGCATGGAGCCCTAACGTTTGCTCTCGACTACGGTTAAAGGATTGGTGGGCATGGGCTAAAAATTTGGAACATAAACTTGAATGTGTTCTCGTAAGCTGAATTTCGGCATAAGGAAATTTAATCTAAAGGTTCATGTGTTAATCTTTACATAAAATCATAATAAAACCTTTCAGGAATTTACAACTTGAAGTTCGTATCCGAGAAAAAGGGAATAGAAAATTCAGTTCTTTCACTCTGCAAATCAAAATGTCCCTGAACAATTTTTGAGACTTGAGTATCAGGAAGGTTTCGATCCCCTTTATGAAAAGTACCTCACTTTATTGGTCTAATTGAAAATGACCCATCAAAAATATTTCGAAACCCACGAATTACAGATAAGTATGGGATCCAAAAGTAGTTTAGTATCAAGGGAAAAGAGAACACTAATAGTTTTTTATAGGTTGTTGTAATTCCAAATTATTATAATTAATTTATATTTAATTACATTAAATTTTTATATTTATTATATTTAAAAATTATAATTTTTAAAAATTTCGGTCATTAGATGTCTCCCAAAATCAAAAGACGTTAATATAGGAGTCCTAAGTATATTCTACTAATCATTTTCTGTCAATCTGTTATCCAGAAAATTTATGTTAAACTATTGAGTACTATCCGTGGACCTAGTTGCATTCAATGTGGCATATTCTAGAACATATTTCTTCCAAAATCGATGTTAATACTAATCAAATTCTACATACTCAATGTGACTGGACAATTTTCATGTTATAATCCCAATCTAGTACTAAATACCAAAATTTTACCATAATTGGTTAAGGGATCGTAACCAAGTTCCATTTAGCATGAGCCTTACAATATCGTACAGGCTGTTAATATGGCGCCTGCGCTTGTTGAGCAGAAAATTTACGTTCAACTAATGACGAACTGGTGTCCATTGATTTGGGTACTATCAAGAGGACTTGAACATGGCTACATTGAACATGGCGAAATTCCAAAACTTCGTTTAAAATCCGTATTAGAAACCCTATCAATTATTAATTAATAATTTTTAATATATCAAGATTAAAAAATAAGCAAATTTTATTAATCATGGCATGGTTCCAAAATCAGAAGTCATGTTTGAATTCCAAAAAAATTCTTGAAAAACAAATTTGATAATAATTGGCTAAGAAATATTCTAGTTCCTTTCATTTTAAAGCTACGTCGTGACATCGGAAGTTAGTTCGGAAAAATACCATGATATTACACAAAATGTATTAAAACAATAACAAAGTTAAAAATAGTTCAACTCGAGTATGGAACTAGTAGGCGGGACATAAAGCATTTCACGTAATTTGATTGGTTTTGAGTTCGGAAGCGAGTATGGGTATGGAACTTATCATGTACGCGACTTGAAACTTCATCCGAAATTCATGTTAGAACACCAATCCAGTTGTATGCAAAATTCCGATCAAGTACCCTAAAAAGGCTCCCTGAATTAAAAAAAGCTGAAATTAAAAAGGTGGACTTAAAAATGGTGTTTTTATATGAAAAAATTGGACTTTTTTATGTTATACTTTTAAATTTTTTGACTTAACAAAGATGTTTTACAAAACAAATTTAATTTTAAAATGACACAAGAAAGGCATATTTTATGTCATTTTACAAATATATTTTTTAATTCATTTTCAAAATGACTTAAAAAAGGCATATTTTATTTCACATTATAAACATAAAATTTACATTTCCTATTTTTTAGTACACATGCATGCGTAATTTCACGTTTTTAAGAAAATGGTTTCTTGTTTTTCTTGTTACAGTTTTTTATTGTATTGTACAGAAATATAAAAAACATGCATTTCATAAATTTCATTTGTGAATTTTTATTTGTGTATTAATTATTAATTAAAATATGCATTTCTTAATTCATTTTGAAAATTGCAATTGTTTTGCACATTTTCATTGATGAATGGATTAGTTGAAAATTGCGGATGGCTTTAATTTCATATTACAGTAAGAATCCGATTATCCGGCATCCAATTAACTGGAACACTCAGGTAACGCGAATTTTAATTAGTAGGAATTTTTTTTTTGCATTTTTCTCTTTATTTTCTCTTTCATATGCATTTTTTAATTCATTTTGAAATTTGCAATTGTTTCCTGCACATTTTCATTAATGAAAGCATTAGTTGAAAATTTGGAATGGCTTTAATTTTCATATTACAGGAAAAGCCCAATTATCCAGCATCCAATTAATCGGAACACTCAATTAACCGGAATTTTAATTTTTAGGAGTTTTTTTTTGCTTTTTTCTCTTTATTCATATGCATTTTTTAATTCATTTTGAAATTTGCAATTGTTTTTTGCACATTTTCATTAATGAAAGCATTAGTTGACAATTTGTAATGGCTTTAATTTGCATATCACATAGTGTATATTACAGTGAAAGCCTTGTTATCCGAAATGCTTGGGGATGAGCATTCCGGATAATCGAAAATTCCGAATACATAATTGAATGTTTCGTTAAAACTAGAAATTTTACGAGATTTTTTGTTTGATATAATTACTTTTAAGGATTCTCGTTTATTTATTTTCAAATTAAGTACCAAAAAAAAAATTTTTTATGTATCAGTTTATTGAATTTATTGCAAATAATAAATACATAAATATTACGTATAAGGGTACACCCAAACGAGTACCCAAAATTTAATAATACATACATATATTCAAAATTTCACTAATCTAACTATGTAACACGACTTTACACATTCAATTCAAATATAATAATGCATAAAACAGAAAAAAAGTAAAGGAAAGTATATTTTCTATGAATCCCCGAATAATACAAAAAATAATATTTCTTGTGAAAGTAAAAAAAAACTCCTGAAATTTAAAATTCCGGTTAACTGACTGTTCCGGTTAATAGGATGCCGAATAATCGGGCTTTTACTGTAATATGAAAATTAAAGCCATTCAAATTTTCAACTTATGCCTTAATTAATGAAAGTGAGCAAAAATCAATTGCAAATTTCAAAATAATTTAAAAAATGCATATGAAAGAGAAAATAAAGAGAAAAAAGCAAAAGAAATCCTAAAAATTAAAATTCACGTTAACTGAGTGCTCCGGTTAATTGGATGCCGGATAATCGGGCTTTTACTGTTAAAGATTTTTACGTTTTATTTCGATTTTAAATAAACATTTTATTCATCAACATAAATACACATTTTATGTCATTTATAAACACACTTCATGAATCATTTTCAAAATGACTTATGATATGCATTAATAAAGTTAGCTTCTTTTAATTCATTTTCATTACAGATTTTAAGTCAATTTTAAAATGAAATAAAAACGCTGGTTTTAAGTCCGAAAAAACACCATTTTTAAGTCAGCCTTTTTTAATTCAGGGAGCCCCCTAAAAACTAAAATTTAATTTAAGTTTGATACACCACGAAAAATTCAAAACTCTACTAGCAAATTCGAGTTTTTCCTTTGGACACTTGATTAAATTTTGCAGTTTAACTAATCCGCAGTCTGTTCAGTCTATAAAGTATGGAAATCCGACTTTCCAGTTTTACTAAACCTTGCGTGCCAGTCAAAATGGTACTTGTGAGCTACCATAGTTCAGCTAGCCAAATGAACCAGAATACCCTCACCACCACTTTGAACTATACTAAAACTCCTTTTCTTAGGCTATGTGCAAAACTAAATGTAAATCGTTTACAACGGTAAAACTCGATTTTAGAACAGATTTTTCGATCATTTTGCAATGAATATTTTGAAAAATAATTGAATTTACCAAAAAATTTACCTAAATTGACTTTTACCTTAAGTTTGGCACATAGCCTTAGAATATTTGAGTTTAATCAGATACAAGGAACTCTTATTGAAAATTGAATCTATCGTTTTCAGAAGGAATTCCCAAATAGCTCGACTTTTTTATAGATGGATAAAAACTTTAAATGTTTTCTTGAATTTTTATCCATTACGATATAACATTCAGTTAGAGATTGGAAATCTACTGTTATACATAAAATACCTTTTCAAAAGAACCTTTGTTAAATGTCCAAAATTTTTACTTTTTAAATTCGTTTACTCGATTAAAATTCGGTTGTCCAGAGGTGCGATGTTAACGAAATGTTTCTTGACCACCTACCCCCTCCCCCCTTACATCCCCGTGGTTTCATGTATTCCCCAACAGAGGGTTAGGTGTCATGAGCGGCATAATTAGCACGCGCGGGCCCGTGAGAGTTGGTTATTGCTTCTCCAAATCAATTATCTAGTAAATTTATTCAAAAAAACATCGGAGCAAATCCCATCAGATGAATAAAGAGTAATTCGAGGAGAAAGAAACCCGCTGGTGAACATGAAATATGATTCAACGCTACAACGATCAAATAAGTTGCTATTGAAGATCCTCGATTGGTTAACAAGCAAGCAATTTGCTAGCCGAAATCCTGACTACATACTCAATCAATTTTACCAAGGATATTTAAATTTCAAATTATATTTTCAATATGCTTTTTGTTTTTATTTGCGATTGCACAGTAGAACAACACAAAAATTTGCTGTTTAATTTTTAAAGCCGTTTAGTTTACTGTAACATCGCAAAAATAAACAAAAATTTTATGAAAAATGTATTTTGAAATTTAAATTTCCTTTGGTATAATTGACTGAGTAGCCAGGATTTCGGCTAGCAAATTGTTTGCTTGCTAGAGATCAAATTATGATTAGAGACCAACAATTAAATCACATCCCGGAGTGTCAACTTTTTCGCAAATTCATTGTTGATATGTACGCAAAAATGAAGTGTAAGAAAGGAGT
Source organism: Nephrotoma flavescens (assembly GCA_932526605.1). Taxonomy (NCBI): domain Eukaryota; kingdom Metazoa; phylum Arthropoda; class Insecta; order Diptera; family Tipulidae; genus Nephrotoma; species Nephrotoma flavescens. Next base: position 266,770,071 of record OW052221.1, on the reverse strand, counting down.
ATAATTATTTGAAAATGTGGCCACATCACTGCAAAATGTGGTCACATATCTGCAAAAAAGGAAAGGTGAGGCTTCCGTTACTGAATTCAGCACCTTTTAAATTCCTATCATATATATAATTGCAACTACAGCGACGTCGAGAGATTTTTATCAAAATATCCGAAGTTCAAAATAATTCTAATTTCTCCCGTGCAATGCAGGGGGGTATTTCAGCTAGTTTTTAATACAAGTAAAGTTACATAGAACTAGGCTTTCTTTTATAAGGAAAATATTTTTTACTATCATAAAGTTTAATTTACTTGAAAAAATTTAGCATAATCAAATGCTACGGAAAATGACTTGCTGGACTTACGAAAATCGGACTTTTGAAAAGAAGCGGTAGTTTAAAAAGTAGACCCAATTTACAAGTAGAATTTAACTATAACAAAAGCATAATCGAATAAATTAAAAACTTCCAACTGTGTTGCTGTTAAACTACCTGGCAAGCTACCAATAAAAGTAGGAGAAGAAGCAATTTAAATAAAATTATAATTGAACATAAAGTCATATCCATTGATATTATAATATAATTGTTTAGTGTTAAGCTGTTATTTTCTCGCTAATCTTCTAAACTGTAGGGTGGAATATTTATTTTATTTTATATATAAAACGCCACCATTTATCGACTACATATTCCATATATAGCCTTTCAAACAGCAACGCAATATATTGTATACGATTGTTTGGGTTATATGATTTTGCCCTGCCCAGATACAATAAATTTTAGTGTTGCCAGTCCCAAAAGTCGTAACGACACAACCACAGTTAAAAATCATTAATAACAAATACGACATTACACATATAGTTATATAGTTTTATGACAATCTACCATTTCGACAGATATCTGAAAAATCTGATGAATTATAAAAACAAATTTAGGGGGATTAGGGGAGGTATTATAGTTATTAGTTCATGAAATAAATTTGTATATACAGAAATTATTGTTTTCGGTTTGAAGAATGAATTGGTTGAAATGGTATGAGATAAATATTAAATTCGAATATGCTAAGGACGTAGTCACGGTAATATTTTTCATCGTCTAACACTTGAATTCTATTGTAGTTTTAATGACCTCAGAAATTCGGTAAAATTTATATTGTACTATTGTAAATTTTATGTATGAACGTCTGTCTCAATAAAAATTTAGAAAATAATTTGACCACCTCCAAAACAGTTACCTTTAATTTGTTTTATACACTTTCTACCTGTTGTTAGGCACAAATATTATTTGTACTCAACAAAAGAAAAATGTCTAAGAACGCTCCCAGTCACTAATATACAAATCGTTGTTTGTTGTTTTCGTTTTAAAATTAAACCACAAAAAACCCGAGTTTAGCCTTTTTAGAAAAACGACTGCTAAAGTGAAAAAAATTATCCGTTCCACATGTAAAAATACATAAATTTGACAAGAAAACTGTTTTCTTTTAACATTTCATCTTTTCTTGTATGCTCCCAGCTCAACAAAAAATAAAAACTTGGAAATTCTTGAAAGCGTTTTTTTTATACTTTATTGAAATAACACGATTATACCCTTTTTGCGAACGAACACCTTTGTGAGTTTTTATATTGTTTTGGATGGAGTTTTCTTTAGGGGAATTTTTAAAGTTAACGATGACAACCTTAAAGAACATACAAAAATTTTATTCGAGTTAATTTTATGGTGAAACTATTAAGATATACTGAAATTATCTCTCTGCATTAAATTAGAGATAATCTTAATCTGTATACGTACCAACCAGGTATAGGTATACAAATAATATACAGACAGAGTGGTTTAGTTTTGTGGGGTGGGTAATGATTTAAGGAGATTAGTGGTGTGAACTTTATTTTATTTTTGTTTTTATTAATGTTATGGGTTAATTGGTGTGGATTAGTAATATAATAGTTGCTTAAAGCAATAAAGTGGGTATATAATATAAGGTTTCATAAATCGATTTAATGCGATGTAACTAACTGACTTTGACATAATATTTCAAGGAAGGAAGTAAAATTGATTGCCATTTGACACTATTGTATAATTACTTCTTGATTATAAAATTTGGAATTTTATTAGGCGAGTTATACCAATATTCATTATAGAGTTAACATTTTAGAGGACAGCTGGAGTTTAAGGCCACTTTTCATAAAAAATTATGTCAAGGTTATAAACCTTGACATAATTTCTTATGATTTTTTAACGACCGATTAGAAAAATTAATAGAAGTCCTCATTTTGGAGGTTTGTGGGAGGCCGGAGTCAAATCAATGGAACGAATGATATCCGAAAAGTAGTAGGAACTCACACGTTAACCTTCGAGAAGTTTGCAACACTTCCAGTTCAAACCTTTCTTAAAAGGCCCCCATTTCAAACGACTCAGTTCAACAAGGATTTTTAAGCCCTGCACATTTCTGGATAGGGAGAGCTATTTTAGCAACACCCCATCCTGACATCGAGGGTATCAAGACCATCACAAGATGGAATTTGCTGACCAAACTCAGTCAAAGTTTTTGGAAAAAATGGCTCACCGATTATCTCTCACTTGAAATCGCTTTGATTGCATGTTGAATATATGGTTAGTCTTCCTGACCACGCTGGGTCGTTGTATCTTGACATAAGCTGATTCCATCTGTATATGCGCGCATTAACATAAAACCTGATGGAGTAGGCAAAATTGATGCTGTGGAATTCATATCATTTTTTGAACCATGACGTAGATGCTCGCTTTTCATAGATACAAATGCTCTTGAACGCAGTGCATTAATTAAGTCGTAAATAATCAGGGGTAATATTGTCAAATACTCAGTTTGGTAGAGACTTAGACGAGCTCGGACGGACAAAGGACCTTCTTGAATTAGAAAAGCAAAACTTCAAATTTACGGGCGAGACTCTTTCACAAATCTGGAGTAGAGTAATTTTTGATAACTATCTAACAGTTGTTGAATATATCGAACCAGATAAATCGGAGATCCCCCAAAAAATATTTTGTTCAGAAATTTCGAATGGTTCTCTAAACATGTTCAAACGAGTCAATATTGTACTGAAATTATTAAGTGTGATGATCGAAATTGCTGTGCAAAACCTAGAAGTATGTAGTTATTTTACAGTAATGAATAAAAAAAGATTTAGGTCCACACAATTTGTTACCATCTGTTACGAGGGGGAGGGAGAGGGTTAAAAATCGGCAAAAATTGCGTTACGTAATTTGTGAACAGTCCCTTAGTTAAAACAAATACTGTAATTTTCATTTGGATAAAAAATTAAAATTTCGAAAGAGTACGTACAATTAAGATACGCCAATGTTAAGTTTTTAACTATTTTCTCTAAAGCTATCATTCTAATTTTCCACAAAGTTAGAATATCGCTTAAATTTAAATAATTATTTTCAGCCCAAGTTATTACATCGTTCAAATTGCTTACAGGTTTTAGATGATTGTGTACAGTGGAATCACTGTCTACGGCTACTTGAGAATTCATATTTTCGTCTGCCGAAGTAGTAGGAGTGTTGTTCGGGCTGTTCTAAAATTATCGATATAATATCATTATCAGTTATGCAACAATTCCGCTCTTCTTCAAGCCGATGTTCAAACCAATTGTTTAGAAAAGCCAAAGAAACATAATCCTCATGAACTAATCCTCAACTAATCCTCATGAACTGTTTACCATGAACTCAACTTCTCGGTAAGACTTTTTAATACTGATTTCCGAAATTTCATCCCAAAATACCGCATCCTTGATATTAGTTTTTTTCATTAGTAAATGTTACCTGATTTTTAAAGAAATTAGTACTTGAAAATAAAAATGGTTATTTCTCAAAATATTGAGGTTTCTTTAATACAAGGTGCTGTGTTGGAAGGCTCCTTTTTAAACGTATATATAACCTGATAGAGGGACTTTGACGTACGAAGTGATAGAAATAACTGCACCTTCGTTTTGATCTATTCCGCCTATAATAGTTAAGAATTTAAAATTCTCCGGTTTTATTAACTCAATACCTACAAATCTAGATTGTTTCGAAATTGGTCCAGCCACAAGGAATCCAACGGTACCATTCGTGTCAGATACTTTAGCGACACCCTGTATACCACACATTTTTAAAAGTAATAAAATTGCGGACAAAATCTGTAAAACTTTTGTTATTAACGATTGCAAAACACAAAGTTTGTAACAGCTTCAAATCTATTTGATTAATAATAAAGAAAAAATTTCAACATCGAAATTTTTAAAGATCGCCGAAGTCTGACAACGGGTTATTCAAAAAGTTCTACGTATATGTCTGTGATTCCGTGAGGACTAAATGTTGGTGGTATCACTCTAGCCCAGACAAGTAACTGGTTGATTTAATATTCATTGATTTAATGGCTCCGTTCGTGCGAGACACACATTTCGGATTTAGATTGCAATTTTCTCTTTTTTGCCACCAATCTAGTAGTCTTAGAAAACGTAGAATAGAAATAGAATGATATTTTAGCCGAGTAAGTCCGGATTTTGGGATGAGCAAAGTATTTTATTCGACGACTTTCTTGAGAAAGAAAAGACCATCAACAGCGAATATTACATCGTTTGAAGAAAACAATTGTTAGGAAATGGCTCAAATGCAAAAGAAAAAAGTGAACTTTCACGAAAACAATTCACCGTGTCACAAGTCGTTGGCTATGATGTCAATCCCCATCCACCATAATTTCCGGATCTGGCTTCTAGCAACTACAACTTATTCTTAGACCTCCAAAAATGCTCCTGGGAAAGAGATATGCGTGAAATGATGGGCATAGCCGAAACAAACGTCTATTTTTAGGCCTAAGATAAGTCGTCGTTCTACAAAAAAGTCATCGACATGTTAGAGAAGCTTTGGAATGAATGTGTCACACTTGGATGAAACTATATGTTGATGAATATGGTCGAGTTTTGCAACAACAAAAAAATGTTTTTTAGTAGTTATAGTCTTGGGCTTAATGAGTGACGTGTTATTTTCAGTTAATTGTCTTTTTCGGTGGACTGTCGTTTTTGGTGACTGTTTGCCTGAAAATCATCATGTTCGATGAATTATTGATTTCTATATTCTCTTGTTTTTGGTGAATTGTTATTTCAGTGATTTACTGTTCGGTGAAATGCCGTTTTTAATGAATTATTGACCTATCATTCGATTTTCGACGTTGTTATCTTCTAAAATGTGATCCAATTTCATTTCCCATAATGCTTACATGTACTCACAAACCGAAATTGGTCATCAACATGCATTAGTGGTATAAAAGTAAAATTTATGCAATTTATATTACATATACTGGTAATAATCCACTGCATTTTATACATGGGGAACATAAAGGGCGTGTTTTTTAATAACTCCCAGGCGTTTATCTGGGAAACAGTGCAAGTAGGAGCAAATAGGAGAAAAATTAGAATTAATTAGAACGCAAATTGTTCAGTGTTGAACGAAATCGGTTAGTTGTTGGACTGAAACTTGTAAATTGATGAATATACATATTTATTGGGGGTACAAATTGAAAATGCGGGATTGATAACAGATGGCGTTACTAACGCTATACGCATCAGGCAGTACTGTGACTATGTTCATGTCAAAGCTACGTCTTATAGCTTTAATTTTCAGTATGTGTCAATTTGTCGCAGTGTCAAATTCATAGTTTTTTTGAGCTCTCAATATGTCGAGTTTCGTGCCAACAAAACAGCATTTGCGGGAAGTTTTAATTTACTTCTTTAATTTGAAGAAAAGTGCTGCTGAAGCACATCGATTGGTCTCCGAGGCTTATCCGAGTCATGTTCCATCGGTTTCAACGTGCGAGAGATGGTTTGTGCGGTTTAGAAGTGGTGATTTTGACGTTGAGGACAAAGAGCGGCCGGGCCAAGTGAAAAAGTTTGAGAATGCTGAATTGGAGGCAATACTCAATGAAGACTCGTGTCAAACTCAACAAGAGCTCGCAGATTCATTGGGAGTGACACAACAAGCCATTTCCCATCGTATAAAAGCCCTCGGAATGATCCAAAAGCAAGGACATTGGGTGCCGTATGAGCTGAAGCCGAGAGACGTCGAGCGCCGTTTTTTTGCATGCGAACTGCTGCTCGAACGGCAAAAACGGAAGGGTTTTTTGCATCGCATTGTCACTGGTGATGAAAAGTGGATCCATTACGATAACCCGAAGCGCAAAAAATCATATGGTTACCCCGGCCATGCATCATCATCGACGGCCAGACCCAAATATTCACGGCGCCAAGCTCATGCTCTGTATTTGGTGGGACCAGCTGGATGTGGTGTATTATGAGCTATTGAAATCGAACGAAACCATCACAGGAGCACTATACCGAACTCAATTGATGCGTTTGAGCCGCGCACTCAAAGAAAAACGGCAACAATACGAGCAAAGACACGACAAAGTAATTTTGCAACATGACAACGCTCGGCCACATGTTGCAGCGCCGGTCAAAACATACCTACAAACGCTGAAATGGGAAGTCTTACCCCACCCGCCGTATAGCCCAGATATTGCTCCTTCCGATTACCACCTTTTCCGATCGATGACACATGACCTAGCTGACCAGCGCTTCCATTCTTACGAAGAAGCCCAAAAATGGGTCGATGACTGGATAGCAGCCAAGCCGGCCGAATTTTTTCGCGACGGTATCCGTAAATTGCCAGAAAGATGGGAAAAAGTTGTGGCTAGCGATGGAAAATATTTTGAATAATTCATTTGTTACCATTTTTTCAGAATAAACGTTCAAAAATAGAAAAAAATCCCGCATTTTCAATTTGTACCCCCAATAGAATTTTATTAGATTACATTTTGATTAAGTTTTACTTAAAATTTTAAAGATGGTATAGTATGGTACATAGAAATTTTTAAATGTCTCTTAATATTTTAAATTGGGATAATATTTTCGACGCCACCGAGAGATTTCAAAGCACACGTTTGGTACGGTACGGAATGAAACTCGGCAAAATAAAACCGAAATAGTATACCACCGTTTCCCGCTGTTTGTTTATGCACGTTAAGCCTGTATAAATATGTAAAATTTCGCTAAGCTTTTGACTTTGCCTCTTTCAATTTAGAGTTTAACGGTCGTTATAAAGAGCTTAAATTTAGAAAAAACCAAGCTATTGGGATTTTGTGGGTGATCATTTTACGTAATATCGTGGTTCGTTAATTAGATATCATTTTTCATATATTTTTGATTTTCTAAATTCGACAGTACGATAATTTATGCACAAGATATCCAATTTGAGTCGGTAAACTATTCCAACCATTCAGAAAATAAGATGAATGGTAACCATGTACCTATGGATCAGCATTCTTGATGTCTTTGATTTATGATGCTGAAATGTGTACTGAAACATTCACCTCTATTCCCTTAGACGCATCATTTCATGCGATATGACTGCTCGTCTTCATGCGATATGACTGCTTCGTCAAAAAAAATCGTGGTAATTTTTTTTTTAACTTTTTAACTTTTTATCTGTTTCAATTGGTTTAAATTTTGACATTAATATTGTTACTTATTTTATGTGTTATTATGAACGTATATAGCAAATTTAAATATGCTAATATGTAAAATAAATACTATTTAAATGTATATTAGTTAATTATGGCCAGTTTACATCTAAATCATTACGATTTTTCTCAAAATTTGTACATGACAAATTTCTGTTTAAAAACAAATATTTTTGTCAGCCAAATGTTTTCCACATAAAAATTTTATCAGCTCTTGAAGAAGATAAAAAGTTTGACATTTTTATTCACCATAATTTTTAACTTTTAAACTTTTTATGCGGCATTTAAACCAATTGAAACACGCACTTAGAATACACTACTTAAATTGAAATGAAATACATGTATTCCGCATAGCAGGCGTTTTTCCGCAAGTTGTCTCTATTTCTAAAAAAAACGCACAGCAGCAGTGTTGACTACACAACACAAAAAAAATATCATGAATACTGAAATTCCGCGCGTCTGTTTCATGCAATAAAGACAACTTGTGGAAAAACATAATATATTTCATTTCATTTAAAGTAGTGTATTCTAATTTAAACGCAAGCGTTTTTCCGCACGTCTGATCAGTTCCTGTATAGATTTGTTGTATGACAATTTTTCTGCCGAGTGATCCAACCATCCAACGAATCAGGTCTTGTGTACCGTTGTTGAATAGTTGGTTATGTCAAAGAGGATGGTTCTTTAAAAATACATTGTATTATTAAAAATAAAATAATTAATAAATATATTTTAATAACAAATAATTAAATTTTAACGATATATTGATTATTAATAAATTTTTAATATTGAAATAATAATTTATTGTTTTGTTAAAAATTTGAATTCCATAAACATATGACATCCCAAATAATATATGACAATAATAAGACTTACACTACTAATAAGAACATGACTTAATTTTTTAAGGTCTAACAACCATTTTTAAATGACCAGCACTTGTAGCACAATCCAATGAAAATGGTACTGGAATTTTTTACAAATTAATTAGAAATTTGTTACACAGTTAGAAATTTTTTTACAGGTCTCGTTATCCTGCAATTCGTGTGTTGGCTGGCGTTAGACAAAGCTACACCACACTTTTCGTATTTTTGATAATTTTTATTGTATAGTACTGGCGGTGGTACTAGAATTTTTTACAAATTAATTACAACATATCGGTATAGTTCAACCTCCAAAAAACTACTTCTAAGGGGTGCAATTCTTCAAAAACCAACTTTTTCGTTATAACATGCTTATCGCATTTCTGGTTACATTTATTGTATCGTACTGCGGGTGGTACTGAATTTTTTTACAAATTAATTACAACAAATTGGCATAGTTCAACCACCAAACAACTTCCCCTAAAGCCGCTTTTATGGTTGCTGATTTTCTTTCGTTCGTTTATTTTTGTTGTCCAATCATATTGCTAACATCGTCATTTTTGATCAATTTGATTGGACAAAAAATAATCAGAACGAACGAACCAAAGAAAATCAGCAAATATAAAAGCGGCTTAAGGGGTGCAATTCTTCAAAACCTATATTTTTGGTTCAACCATGCTTTTGGCATTTCAGTTAATATTTCTTGTATCGTACTGGGGGTGGTATTGTAATTTTTACAAATAAACTACCACATATTGGCATAGTTCAACCCCCAAAAACTTTCCCTAAGGGGTGCAATTTTGCATTTCTGTGAATTTTTGTTGTATAGTGCTGGGGTGGTACTGGATTTTTTTTTACAAACTAATTACAATAAAATGGCAAAACTAAACCCCTAGAAAAGTACCCCAAATGGGAGCAACCGTTTTTAAAATCATTGTACCGTACTGGTTAATACAAGAAGTTTTTACTAAAAATAAATTACAATGTATTAGAATAGTTCAATTGCCAAAAACTGCACCTAAAAAGTGCAGCTCTTTAAAACCATATTTATCTGTAAAAGTAATACCCCTCAAATAGGTACCCATGAATTTATTACAACAGCCCACACCCTCAAAAATCTCGAATTACCTTCCTATGCAAGAAATAGGCACGCATGAATTTATTACAACAGCCCACACCCAAAAAAATCGATCAATAATAGCAAAGAATAAAAGTTCGATACATTATGATCGATTTCTGTGAGCGTGAGCTGTTGTAATAAATTCATCGTTAACAATTTCTTGAAAAGGAAGGAAGTTCGATGCATTTGAATCAATTTTTGTGGGTGTGGGCTGTTGTAATAAATTCAGGGATGCCTATTTCTTGCATAGGAAGGAAGTTCGATGCATTATGATCGATTTTTGTGGGTGTGGACTGTACTTTTACAGCGAAATATGGTCATCAACCAGTACGGTACAATGATTTTAAACGGTTGCTTCCATTTGGGGTAGTTTTCTAGGGGTTTAGTTTTGCTATTTTATTGTAGTTAGTTAAAAAAAATCCAGTACCACCCCAGCACTATACAACAAAAATTCACAGAAATGCAAAATTGCACCCCTTAGGGGAAGTTTTTGGGGGTTGAACTATGCCAATATGTGGTAGTTAATTTGTAAAAAAATACAATACCACCCCCCAGTACGATACAATAAATAGTAACTGAAATGCCAAAAGCATTGTTGAAAAAATATGGGTTTTGAAGAATTGCACCCTTTAGGGGAAGTTTATGGGGGTTGAACTTTTCCAATATGTTGTAATAAATTTGTAAAAAAATTCAGTACCACCCGTAGTATACGATACAATAAATATTAACAGAAATGCGATAAGCATGTTGTAACGAAAAATATGGTTTTTGAAGAATTGCACCCCAAAAATACGAAAAGTGTGGTGTAGCTTTGTCCATCGCCAGCCCACACACGAATTGCAGAATAACGGGACCTGTAAACAATTTTCTAATTGTGTAACAAATTTGTAATTAATTTGTAAAAAATTCCAGTACCATTTCAGTACCATTCCAGTACCAGCAGCATTAGGGTCCTTATTTTTAAGACCATAATTTTGCGCTTTTTGTCAACAATGTTTAAACACGCCACAAACGAGATATCAATTTTTTATATTTCACTTTTTATTCATTTTGTATTTCACTGTACAAACTTTCATGCCCAAGAATTAAAACAGAAAAATCACATACGTCAAGTCAAGATTGTATTATTTGTACTCAACACAAACACAAGTAAAAGGGAAAATGAATATCAGCTAGTTTAAAGCACCGTGTGGATGCAACACCTGATTTGGGGACCGAATAGAGGCCATTGTTGCAGGGGGTGTAACGTTTAGAGTGACGAAAACGAGGTGATTTTCTCGAATTCCAGGAATAAACCAGAAAAAATTATAACATTTTGGAAATATTGGAAATGTTATAACATTAAAAAAAAATAATATTAGAACGAAATAGCTTTCTCATTGGGGTTGAAGGAAGATAGTCAACGAAAACGTTCCAACTAACCTACTAACTTTACTCATTACAATAATTATTTACTAATTCGGGAACTTAAAGTGAGAAACACCAATCTGTAATGTGGAAAAACGATTATTCGCTCAAGTAGATTTTCTCATATAAATATAAACTAGAATTTTTAGCACATCCTTATCCTGTAGTATTAGAGACCCTCGCAGATTCAGGATCCCCAGTCAGTTCGTACACCAATTCGTGTCTCATGTAACAGATTTCTTCGAATAATTAGGTGATAATCGAATACAGCAGCGTTTTGACCATCAAAAAATAACCACCCTTATCGATTATTAAAGAATTATATTAAAAATTGTACATTTGGATTAACAATATCCCAATTATATTATGCTTATACATAGAAATCAATAACTAATTGAATTTTAATTCATGTTAAATAATTTTATTTTATTTAATATCAAATTCCATTTCTAATCGAAATTAAAAAGTATTTGTGTCTATCTTAATCTTATGCCATTTTCTTTCAAATCAATCATTCAGGAGAATTACAAATTAGTATGTGCAAATAAAGCAAGACGTTTCTATTATGTTATTTATTAAGGTAGATTTGCTAACATTTGCTAATGTCTTAAACTTTATTAGTTTCTTATTATATCAAAAGAAAATACTTAGAATATTATAATTATAGTGATCGGGCCGCATATCGGCAAGGAAATTCAATTTCAAATCAACATAAAAAATGTTTACACCTTGATAAAACTTCAATGAACTTTTTTTTAACTACAATAACAATAATAACAAACATAATAATAAACAATACCATGTTCAAGGTAAAGGAAAATGTTCCAAAGCTTTAAACACAATCATTGTACATAGAAAAACTATTACAATAAAATGTTTAGTTAAATATGAACTTAGTTTGTTTGCATAAAGAAGAAAACAACGAGTAGAGATATATGCATACATGCCTCAGTCTAACACACGAAGCTATTTATAGCCGCACTATATTATTCAGCCTTAACCAAAATCATGAAACCAATTTTAATTCAAAGGACATAAATAATGAGTTTCATTTATTATTTAGAATTGAATTGTTTAATATCATCTTGTACGCTTTTCCATCTCTAAATTGTGCTATATATTTTTGGAAATATATTAGTATCACGTGCCCGTGCATATACAAAATTTAAATTCCAAGCCATGGAACGCAGTTTATCATTTTTTGGCAAATTGAGAAAAACATTAATATTTCACCACCCACATTACTAAATACAATTCATATAATTTTAAAATCATTAATATAAAGTGTTAAATATTTAACCATTAAACATGCCCTTGACGATATCATTTGTTCAGGACACAAGTACACGTGTTTACAAATTGCGAAATATTTAATGTCCGTGTTAAACACACCACTTTTTATTTGATCGTAACACCTTTATTGTCTTCCAAAGGGAGACAACATGTACAATATAAACCGCCACACACAGTAAACTAACCCCAAAAATAAATTTTAAACCATAAATAACACAGAATCATTTTGACATTTTAATTAACGCATTAGAAAATTTCCAGCAATTAAAATTTTTATATATTTTTTTTCTTCGAATGAATTTTATACGCTCCGAAACAACAACAACACAAAACACAAGTAATTTGTTGTACAAAATAAAGAAGTTAAAAAAAATTACTTCACCGTTTCTTTATCATTTAATCATTACAGATTAAAGAAAGAAAAATGGGGAAAAATGTGATGTGATTAAATTTTATCGCATGAAGAAAAAAAAAATTAAAATATAATGGAAAATGACATAAGAAAGTGTAGTGTAGATAAAATAATTAAAATTTTAATTGCTTCATGTTCTGATTTATAAGGACTACGTTCCATCATCCTCAACCAAACATTATTAGATCAATTTTTTTCACTCTCTGCGATGCAAGTGATCTCGGAGTTTAAGTTGTTCTCTATGGCAATTGTGAAGCTCCTCATTATTGAGGTGCATTTATTACCTATAGTCAAAGATCGGCTATGTTGTAGTTAGGGCCACTTGTAATAAGAATTACATAGTTGCTTACTGATTCATCTTCTTCGTGATCTTAACCTGCTAGGGCATAAGAAGCACTACTAATATAGCAGTTGTTCTGAATGAATGTTCTAATTAGCCTTATCTGTATATATGGATTACTGCATAAATGGACCTCCTCTCCTCTAGTGGAACAAAAACGGATACAAAAACATATAACTTCTAACTAAACCGAGATCACAATTGCTCATTAAACCAGGGACAAGTAATTCTAACCGAAAAAGTGAGGCTCATCTAATAGCAAAAGGGTTGGAAAATTCCAAGGTGCTTATACCGTTTAGAATCCTATACAATTGGGGTGCTGCCACAGAAAAGCTAACCCAGAGCCCAGAAGAGTCTGTTGCATGGACCACAAAACTGCGCGAGGATCAGAATAGAAACCCCTGTCGAAAAGGCAAAGGTCCCAAAATTAGCGGGTTCATGATGTTTAGTGGTGTCATAAGGGAGAATACTTTAACGCTACATAGCCATCGTCGACGTAAGCAACGATGAAGGAGTATTACAATAAAAAATTGGGGATTGGTATATAAGGCACTAAAATCCATCTTTATGAAAGTACTGAGAAAAAATCTGAAACCTGGCCCACCTGCAGAGATGCGAGATGATATCACTATAGTTTTAATCCGGTTGCAGGCTTGGACCAGAGATCAACGGATCTTGTAGGAAAGCGTATAGGCAAAGTTGCAGCCACTCATGAAGAATGGAATCATCGCATTACTGTCGCAGGCAATCCTAATCTTCTGATCAACAAAGTTCGTTAAGCATGGGAAGACTAGGTAATGGGGACGAGTATCAGCGAAGTTGACAACTTTGAAAGGATGAAACCAATGAAGAGATAACCTCAGAATTAATAGAGGGGTTGGACAGCCTGCTTTACCACGTTTCTGACGAAAAACACTTATCAGATTCACCTGATGTAACGGTCACTAGATTGAAATCGCTATTCTGAATTTGCTTTTAGCACTACATCTAAATCTAAACTAGAAAAATGATGAAAAATACAAAGGTCTATGTATTATGCAAAGTGGGGCCATTTATTTTCAGCGGCGGCCGAAAAAACACAAAAATTAAACTTATTATCAGTCATTGGGCGCTTTCATGGCAACAATTTGAACAAAATCACGGTCACTGCGAGTTCATACGACGGATAAAAATCTCGGATTTTTCTATCCCAGATTTTTTTTTTCAATATTTTCAACTTTTTTATATGAAAAGAGGCGTGCCCGTTGTATAATTTACGTGATGTAATTGGTTAAAACGATGGGATAGTAAAATCCGAGATTTTTATCCGTCGTATGAACTCGCAGTCAACGCTATTAAACTTTTAAACTCAGTGAAATTTCTAAATCAAAGTAGCGATGGTTTCAATATCATGATGCCGACAGTTGGCGGACTTGAAAGTATTCTACGGTAAGATTATTTTGAATTTTTTTAAATTTTTTTTTGTTTGGGTTTAATAAGGTACTAATATCTCTTATGCACGTATGTTGTTCCATTTCTATATAACTGACCATTTTGCTCAGGCGGTGACTATGAGTGAATAATTATTAGAACATCATGGCGTTGAACCCATATGGTGAAAAACACGCCAAATTACAAATTTAATACATGGGACCGGAAGTTGCGTTCAAATTTTATGTTTTGACGACTACGGCCTCTGCCACTTCGAGCACTTTAGTTCGGCGATCAGCGAGAATCATGTCGTGGAGCTTTTCAACGACTTCCACGGTAACAAAGTCTAGCGGGCCGCCTGACGACTCATCATCAAAAACAAATATTCGACCACGTTTAAATTCTTTGAACCAATATCATGGTCGTCATAGATGGTGAAGCGAAATACGAATCGATATTGCTCTTTTTCCATTTTATTGGGAAACACGAAATACAAGTAATACAACTGGCTGCCAAATAAAAACTAACCTGTGAACTAGACTATAATTTAGCATGGTATCGCTTGGCAGATGACAGTAAACGATGGTAATGTCAACTTCCCTCAGCAACGCCAGCTGTTTTCCAACACAGGTACTTATTGATTCCTCGTATATGACAATCAACACATTTTTTGAATATAAAATCAAATTATAATGTGGTGTTTTCAATTTTTAACAATTTTTTCCAGAATTGTACATGCTATACCTTTAGGACACCATTTCTTTGAATAAAAAATTAAAAAACAAAGAGAAAAAAATTAGATAAGGGATCGTCCATAAAGTACTCACGCTATTTTTGAACATTTTTAACTCTACCTCATCCCTACGTTACTGTTCGTCACAAAATTGAATAGATTGGTAGTAAATAATGTTTTTGTATATCTTAATTCTGCTTGGAACCTAGGTACTCCCAACTCTTTCTTTTGCCATCAATTTGAGGACGTACGGCTATAGGCCCGATTTCCTTGAACCATCTGCACATTGCATGGAAGATGGGTCGGTCCATGAATTCTCGACAGGTGATTGGGAAACTTGGGCCTCAAGGCTTAGCTCAACGTATTGTTATCATACAAAAAGCACAGCCCGTGAAAATTCTTAAAACTAAAAATTAAAATATAAGGCACGTACATTAGCGTAGTTTATGGATGACCCCTAAAGCAACTAGATCATTATAAAATTTTGTTAGGTCCAACCCAATTTTCTGTACCTCAACATAATTTTGTGGGACGGGCTTTTAAAAATGTACTTGTATTTCTGAAGTAATTAATAGTAGGTATGAAACAAATCCAGGAAGAATTCAACACAACGCAATATATGGTATGAACAGCTAAAAATAAGGAAAACAAGAACGGTTCACCAAGCTTTCCAGGAACCAAACCTGGAAAAGGGATAAGTGATGAACTCAGGCATTCAGTACTAGAATATTATAACGATGATGATGTTAGTCCTATGATGCCCGAGAAAAACGATTGTATGATTGGAAAAGTTAAAATTCGTCTTCGACACTGTGTTTTAGGTCATTAGTTCATTATTTATCGAACCAAGATGGAGACTGTCATCAATGAAAAAAATTCGCGATACAAGGACTGCGTTTCATCTATATTGTGCACCAATCCAACATCAACAAATTATCTTCTGCAATGCAAGAACTGCCCAGGATTGGATAATTTTCACGGATATTTGAAAAACATATTTTTGGACAATGATTGTTTGGCTGCTGAATTTTTGTTCAGTTTGTGGTTCTGGAGCCCACAGAAGTATTTGTTCCTTGTGATTTTATAGAAAGTTGTCCGATTATAATGCAAAATGCAGCACAGGGATTTCATTGAAAGAAGAAACAAGCAACTATTCATCCGCTGGTAATTTACAAAAATGAAGCGGAGAAATTACAGCACTACAGCTTCATTTTAACATCAGATGTAGAACATTTTTTCAAATGAACGAACCCCTTGAAAATTCACGATTTTCCTGCATTCTTTCAAATTTCTTTCTTTATTTTGTAAGGTAACAAAAAAATTCGTGCTTAAAATTTTAAATCAAATTTTTCATAGCATCAACGAAAGAAGTCCTAAAATATATAATAAATGTTTCTCCGCGGTTACCATCTGATCGTCTTTGCGGAGAATTTTAATCACTTACTTTAATTTGTAAAAAAGGGTTGGCTGTTACGGCTGGCTGTTACGGGTCGGCTGTTAATTGAACAGATTGTGTTTTTTCCAAAACTTAAAGATCCAATACCATTCACTAAACAGTAAAATTTAATTTAATAAGGTCGGATAATGTCTAAACGAAATAATTTTTAGAAATGACGATTGATGTCACAAAAATGACGTTAATAACGAACTAAAACGAAGTGCACTTCTAGCACTAACAACAAAATCAAAGATAACAGGACATATAAAACGTCACTCAATAAGTTCCGAACCTGACACATAGATGGCGCATCAAGCAATTAAACTTCAATACGAGAAATTTTGTCACCGTAGACAACGGCTTGTGACGCGGTACATTGTCTTGATAAACGAGCCCACTTTTTCATTTGGGGTTGTTTTTCCGAAATCTCTTCTTTAAAACGCACCAATAATGCCATATTCGTTGTTGGTTTACACACAAGAACCAAATAAGAGCAGAACAATGTAAAATTCAGCTTTATAAAAACTAACAGTCAATTAAATAGTGAATTAAAACCCTATATGGATATGAGTTCGGGCAGTGCACCTAGATGCTAATCGCCTCATTGCATTAAAAATTGTATGTCGACGATTACAATGTTTGACTATAGGTGGCAGTATAATCAAAAAATGTTTTTTTCTTGAAACGTTAATCGAGGTGAAAAAAGCAGTTAATTCTACAAAAATATACATTAAAAATTATAATACGAGCCTGAATCGCAAGAACTTTTATGAACATTGCTGCTATTTACACTTTAGAAAAGGAACTGTCGTAAATTTCCATTTATTATATTGAAAATACTCTTGTTCATAAATTAAAAAAAAAAATGGGATCATTCTCATCGCTGCCTTAATGGCCTTCGGTCGCATGATATTTTTATATTAAGTGGGATCATTTCCAATATACATGCCCAATTTCAAGAAAACGGAAAGTTTCTTAGGTACTTGCATAGACGAAGTACAAATTATCATAATTAATAAACCGTTTCGTCACATTAAAAAAATCGTCACATTAAAAAAAAATAAGTTTGCGTCTAGAACACTATAAACTTCTAAACTCTTGGACTTGTCAGAAGTATGATCCAAAACTGACATGTTATTTAGTTTCAATATTCGTTTACACAATACACGACATTTATAGAACTACTGATTCTGACACAAGCGCTAAAACTACATCACGCATCACACACCATACACACCCACTCTCACATCACCTTAATACAAACGACTAATAATTTATTTTAATTTGTTTAAATAATAAATAAATACATTTTTATTATCTCATGTTTAATTTAAAACACGCACACTCTTGTGTCGGTATATTAGGGCGACCAGCATAATTTATGCAAAATGTTGTAGATAGTATTTGCGGCGACTAAGTGACAAACAAAGATTGTGAAAATCCCATTTTTATTGCCATATAGTGTAGAAGTGGTGTTTCTGTGGGAAAACATTTTTTGTATTATTGCGTGTCACATATTTACGGATAGTTTACATGTTGTTTATTTAAAATATCCAACGAACGTTTATTTAAAATATCCAACTGTCGTTTTCGTTTCAACAAAAAATGTTCAGCAACGATTTACTGAATATTTTACAGAGTAACCTTTTTATGATTGTGCACACAGCGTACCAAGCGCGGTACTATACCAATCTCACGTACGATATAAATTTTTCTATAAAAATTAAAAAAATATTTTAATTGGAATAAATCAAAAGCTATTAGTTAGGAGCATTAACTGCATTTTTTTTCATTCGTAACTTACTGGATGGAATACCGCATCTTAAACGTACTGTTTTTTTAGGAATCTGTCGACTCTCATTTGCTGATGTTGTCGGTGTGCATTGCGCTTGCGAACTACTTACAAATTTCTTTAGATTTAAAGAATATATCGGATATAGCGAATATAGATATAGCGGTTTAAAAATGACCTCTGTTAGATGTGAAATTGCGGTTGAAAAAAATAACGTAGATGTATGAAATACATTTAAGACGACTAATCAAAATGAAGTACGACTCCAGAGCCAAAGATCCGCATGCGAACTCCTGGTGTAATACAATATGTGTTTTCTGGTATAAAACAAAATCGTATGGTAGGTGTCCATAGGTGACTCCTAGTTAAAAGTAATACTTTCAGGACCTGGATCAAAGTTTCCTGTCCGTCCTCACAAACAATTTCTTTCTCTGGTAATTCTGAGTAGCGGGATAATTTCATTATCGAATATGATAATGCCGGGCTATTACGCATTCCGAAACGAAAGCTGTTTTACGTACGACTATTGAGATTTGGAGTTATACACTTAGTGAAATTGAATTAGCCTCGTAGCATTTTTTTAAAATACAACTTATGCATTAGGTTAAAAAAAATTAAACAACATTTATTTTATTTACTTCCAACAATACAAAATAGAAATTATAATTTTTTGAAAAAAACTGCCAACAAAATTAATTTTATTACTTCAAATGTCATAAAAATATGCGAAATTAAATTAGTCTCAATTCCAAGGCCATTAGATTTATGCCAAAATTGATTTGAAAAATAAATTTATTTTATGTTTTAATATTTTGTATGCCCATCTTGGTTCTTAATCACCTCGAATAATTTATCGGGCATGCTTAAAACTAATTTTCGTAGAACTTCTATTCGAATTTCAAGCCAAGCTTCTCTAACGCGTTTTTTTAATTCAGCCACTGAAAAAAATTGCCTCCCATTCCGATAAACTTCGCGAGAAAGAATACCCCATAAATTTTCAATATTCCGTTCACAAAACCTCTTTTTTGTTTCTTTCGATTTGTGAATGGCTGCATTATCCTGTTGAAACACATAATTGGCGCCCATGAGATCTTCCCCGTGCTAAATTAAGCTGATCTCCAACATATCGGTGTAAACTTTCGATTTCATTCTTGTAGAAATCCAGGCAAGCCGAAGTTTTCCGTTGTAGCAAAATCCACCCCAAACCATCAGCGAGCCTTCACAAAGTTCCTGCTTAAACGGATTTCTGTATCTTTCCTAAGATCGTGCCAGTAATATTGGGAACCAGCTGGGCCATCTAAATTAAATTTCAAATCATCGCTTAAAAGCACCGTTTTCCACTTTTCGTCCAAATTCATATGAGATCTGGCAAATAATAATCGGGTTTCTTTGTGACAACCAGTTAAAGACGGTTTTGCAACTCTTTTTCGCCAATCAGCTAACGGATTGCTGCGTAAAATTTGTTGGACTCGACGAACCGTAACTGGTGGCTACATTTCTGCGCGGATTTGCGGCGCTGTCATGTGCCTCGTTTATTTTTGGTTTAGCTCCTTTAATTTAACGTAATTATTGATGACCTTTGGCGACCTGCACAGTTTGGCTGCAAGTTAGTGGTTTGTTAGCTCTGAGTCGATGTATGCTTTAATGACAATTATTTCTTCATCCGGCAATCGTTTCCCCGTCCCATTTTACAATTTTTTATTAAATAATTTTTATTTTGAATAAAATACATATATTCTTCGCAAAATCAAACACGTATGAAAAATACAATTGGGTGATTTCCCGAATTATTTCAATACTAATTTATTGTTTTTTTATGAGGCTTTAATTTCGTTGTTGTTCGTTCAATAAATTATCTTTTTTTGTTTTATTTTCTATAACAATCCTTTATGTTACACATTGCCCTTTGTTTTTAAATTTCCAAAGCTCCGTTGTGTTTTTGTAAAAAACAAAAAAAAAGAAATGATAATATTTCAATTTTTTCTATGTATTGCTAAAAATCAATGTGAGGTTAATTCAATTTCGCTGAGTGTATGCAGTAATAATGGTAATCCGTTTGCGATGAAGACTCAATTTGAGCTTTTATTAAATCCGTTAGGCTGTCAATAAATCAATGAAAATCCAGGAGACAATACATATATGATCCTTGAAGAACATCAAATCTCACCTCATAACGTTGGATTTCTTATTTCATATTATTGCGGACGATTTATTAAGTACAACTTGAACCTATTGGCGTATTCGAATGAAATACTTTGGAAGGCTTTAAGATGACGTAAATCCGTGTAAGCTCCCATGTCAGTCTATTTGCTGATGTATATCAATCTAGTTTATTACGTTATTGGTTAATTCAACCAAGAAGATCAAAATACACAAAGCCTGGACGCACTGAGCATTAGTTAAACTAATTTAGCAAAATTCCATCAAGTTCGACACACTACAAAAAAAATCAACTAGCAAAGAGGCATAAATATTGGAATTATTTTTAAGATTATTCATTTTCTAGAAACGCAGCAGCAGTTAATGTTCGGTTTCGTCGTTTGATCGATAGAATCGAAAAAAATCAGAAAATATGTCAGCTACTCGTATCTGTTTGGTGTTCTACGTGTTACAGTTATAAATCATATTTACCCTTCGCTTTCATGGTTCGTGAAATATTTGCGAGTTGCCAGAAACGAGAAAATGGGTGAAGAAAGAAAAGTGGCAGTCAAGTAAGTGTACGCAAGTGTAAAAACAACTTTTTTTTGTAAATAACTAGAAGTTAATGACAAAAATATTCGTAAATGATGGTGCATTAATGTCAAGATTTGGTTATTGCGGCCCCATATAAATAAAGGATTAAAGAGAATAAAAAAAATAACCAAAATTGAACACGACTTTATGCATATCAGTTTTCTTAATTTGTGCTGGTTTTCGCCCGCAAATTTCGCCACATGATGAGACAGTAGATTATCCCAGGGAGTTGGATGAACAGAACAAGCTGCATATAATTTATATCATTTGAGAGGCAAGACACAAGGAGGGGATGTCGTCCGGCGGTCCAAAAACGGCGAGTTCATTCAAACCGTCCTTTCGTTTTCCTTATTTTCTCTTTTTTTCTGTAATTTGGTTATGTAGTGAACCAAATTACACACTCCATTGGATAAATCTGAATAGAGGTTGATTTTTTTGGGTTATTTGTGCGCATCATCCAAAAAACACCCTTTAAGTTCGCCTGCCTGCTTAGCGAGCGTTTAGCAGGGCTAAACGTGTCAGACTGTCAGGTAGACTGGCGTCCAACAATTTTCCCAATAATCCTTGTGAATCTGCATACCGAAGCCTGCATGCTAACGGCATCACATTTTAAGCGCCCAACGTGGGGCTTTGCGATTAAAAATTTTACCCATATAAAATCGATTTGTTTTCGAGAAATAACATTGCGCAGTAAACAATTCGCTGTACGAGCCCTCACCTGGCCACAAATATTATAGCGGAAATAATAAAATACGGCGTCAAATCGCAGCTGCGCATAAAACGATTTACATCACCAAAATTCGATTGTTTGACGCCTGGCGTAGCAGAGCAGAAGTGAAAACCCAACTGATAAAGATTTAAAAATCGATCAAAATTTACTAAATTAGCCGAAATCCCGATCTTTTACAACCGATTTTTGAGTACCCACGGTCCATAATCCGTAGAATCTCCATCTCACATGTCAGTAGCCTACAGTACTACTTCTTCGTAAACCACACCTATAGTCGAACGTCTTCAATTGGCTACTGCGTAAGATAGGACGTTAAAAGCTGGGAATGAATTGGGACAAGCAACGTGTGTCCTGTTCGATATTATATATGAGAAAAACTGCAATAGTTAGAACTTGAGACAAAGCGGAGTGCACCACATACAAAATATGAAGCATCTGCGATTATCCCAGTTTTCATCTAAACATTCATTTATCCCAGATTTTTTATTCATTTGTTGTTTTTTTTTTTGCTGTTTTTCCTAATGTTTTGTAAGTAATCATTTTATATGTGATGAAGTGAGAATTGACTCCGGCTAACTTCCATATGGCTCATGCTCCACATTTTAGTACCCCCCTCTTAATTTGCCTGAAATGATTTTCACTGTTTTGAATTAGTAATTGTACCAGCTTTATGGTGGGATTGGCGGAAATGGCCAAGTTCCATATAGCCCCACAAAAGAATATTAGAAATGCGTGTCATTCTGAATAATTGTCTATGGTTTAAATAGATTATCTTAATGATTAACTCTGGCCAACTGGATAATATCAGCCGTATAGTAATATTTGCGCAAACGACTAACTTCCATATGGCCCATAATGAAAACTAATAATTCTAATTCTCATAGCAACATGTTATACGGGAAATGGTTGTTACTGCTTTAAATTGGAAATTGTAAGGACTTAACATAGCAGTAGGTACCAGCCTTATGGTAGAATTGATGCAATGGCCAAATTTCATACGAGCCCTTAATACGAATTTTTGCAAAGCGTGCCGTTCCCCAAGGAATATGATTTACCGGAAATGATTGTTTATTGTTTAAGTAGCATGTGGTATAATTTTCGCAATCGGCCAGCTTACATAAGGCCCAATATGATAAAAATTAGTTGACATTCTCCTAGGGACGATGATTTGTCAAAGTTGCTTGATACTATTTCAACTTGATGTAAGGGCTCGCAACGACTTAGAGGACAGTATACTCGTCGTTCGATACGATTGGTGCAAAGGTCAGGTTCCAAGTGTTGTTTTTACGTAGGTTATACTTTGATGTCTGTAATTGGTTCAACTTCAATCATTACTAACTAAATTATTTTAAATCTTCTTTCTGTAATGTCTGATAAGAATGTTTGAAGAGGCCCCAGTCTTGCCTACGGTCTGGTCGGGCATTCTAATCTCTCATTCAATTAAATTATATTACAGTTAATTCCGAGATCTGAAAATTTATATTTATTATGTTATTTTTCTAAATAAATTCAAATGGAAATCTGGGATATTGCACATTCAAGAAAAATTGTTCAGCAGTATTTTAGGCCCGCTTCAAAGAAAATAGGGCATTATTTATATAAACTTACAATATAAAATTTGTAATTTTTGCTTGAAGATCGCCATTTGATTTTTCAATTCAACCGTCACAAATAAAACTGCTTTTGCAACATACTTACAGTATGTTCCACAAGAAAGTATCTTAAAGAAAACAATAAAAACACAATAAATAAACTAATTGATATTTATTTCTCATAATAGACATTAAAACAAATTTCGCAATTATTATACTAAAGTAGTCCTGTCGCTATTGTTGTCTATTATAGACTGACATCTCCTAGTGCAACTTTCACTTATTTGACCGCATATTCTGGAGAAAAGTCTTTCTAAATGTTTTTGAGAACGCGGACAATATGCTGGGTGGTTGTTATTCTTTTTCCTTTAAGCTTTGTCTTCATAAGACCCCAGACGTCTTCGATCGAATTAGCATCTAGACTCTGTGACGGCCAAATCAAAGTTTGAATACCATTTTGCTCTTTCCACTGGATGCAAAGGCGACTACGATGTTTAGGGTCATTATTCTCTTGTAAGATCCAATCTTTGTTTCCACATCCAAATACAGGGTGACTGACACGAAGTGTTACCAACTTCAGACTATCATTGCTGTCCTACCAGTGATGACAGAGCACTGAAATTTACACTAATGACAGTTCATTCCATTGTTTATTATCGTACAAAAGCATTTTAGCGGGAAATATTCAGAAAAAAGTTATCCGCAATGGAATTCAAGCGTAATAGTGTGATTGCTCTATATGGCTGGAAAATCACAGCCGCAGATTGTTAACCAGTTAAAACATCTGCATGTGAATAAAATGTTTGTGTATATCGCACCAAAAATCGCTATAAGGATACTGGAAGCATTGCAAAACGCCATGGTGGTAGACCGAAACGCACTACAACATCGCCGGATATCATTCGGAAGGTGACGGCCAAATTAGCTCGGAACCCAAGCCGTAGCGGCGGAAAAATGGCTCGTGAATATTTCGCTCGAACGGATGCAGCACATATTGGAAGATAATCTTGGACTAAAGGCCTTGAAATTCCATAATACGCATGGTCTCACCGATGCTCAAAAAAGTTAGAGTGGAAAGAGCAAAGGAGCTGTTATACGCTTGTACGGAAGTGGCGATTTGCTGAATTTTGTTTTCTCCGATGAGTCATCGTTCGTTATTGAGCAATATCGTCGGTA
Organism: Nephrotoma flavescens; assembly: GCA_932526605.1. Classification (NCBI taxonomy): domain Eukaryota; kingdom Metazoa; phylum Arthropoda; class Insecta; order Diptera; family Tipulidae; genus Nephrotoma; species Nephrotoma flavescens. The sequence continues at coordinate 266,745,521 of OW052221.1, read as the reverse complement.
ACAATGCAAAAGTGTGTATCTACAAAATTCGCCAAATTCATTTTATTTCATTATCCTTAACATTCTTACTGTTCGACTTGTTCCCTGGTTTCAGTTCCACCTCAAACAGGTTTAAAGCTTATCAAATCTAGGATTTTGTTATTTTATTTTCATATAAGCTAGAGTAAAATCAAAAAGTTTCTTTCTCCTCTTGTAAAAAACTGAAAACGTAGATACACACTATTGCATCGTTAATGACGATATGTGAACAAGCAAAACGACCGGATTTACTTGCCCGACCGTTCTACTGAAAATTTGGACCAACTGATTTCCACTCGAAACCAAGCCCCGCCGATGGTGATGGTTTGGGCCGCCGTAACGGCTGAAAGCCGTTCATCGCTCGTTTTTTTGGACCGTGACATCAAGATAAATGCTCAAATTTATCGAGATAATATGTGTTGGAGGGAGCGTTGAAGCCTTGGGCACACAAACATTCCGGCCGCAAAGCCTGGACATTTCAACCGCACTCGGCGCCGAGCCATAAAGCGCGCGTCAATCAGATTGGCTGAGAAACAACGTTCCACGGTTCATTTCCACTGCCCAATAGCCACCAAATTCACCGAATGCAAGTCCGCCAGATTTCTCGGTTTGGGATATTTTGAAGCAAGGGTGCAGGGTTGGGACAAAAAAATACCAAAGTGTCGATCATCCCAAGCAAGCGCTTCGCCGGGAATGGGCCAAAATACCGCAGAGCCACTTTCGTGCTGCATGCAATAGCTTTGTCGGCCGTTTGAAGGCCATAATCGCGGCTAAGGGTGGCCAAATCGAAAACTGCAAAGCAATTCGAAAATTTAAATATTTGTGAACATTTTTTACTTTCAATAAAATTCATCAAAAAATAAAAATTTTGTGGCGTTTTATTTTGGTAACACTTCGTGTCAGTCACCCTGTAATTTCTCAGCGAACTTGAGCAAATTGTTTTGGTATAATTTCACTAGTAATGAGCATCCAGGTTTCGTGTGAAAATGACTAGTGTTCCAAATCCTTTGGAGGAGCAGCAACCGTACGTATGGACCTTTTGTGGGTGTTTAACGGTCGGCCCAGAATTTTTTTTTGTCCAAGTCAGCCCTTTTTCGATGCGCTTGTATGTCAACAAAGGTTTATACCACAGTATACAAAGGTTTATACCACAGCTCTTATTTTTAATATCGAATTCTTCAAGCCTTCGTCGAATTGTATTTATTGACACTTCAACACCTTTCTGACTTAGTTTTTGTTTTGCTTGCCATAAGTTTAGTCGGATTTTTTTGGAACAACTTCAAAATGACCTTATCGTCCTTCTCTGAAATGACTCTATCTAAACCTCTTCCCAGTAAATAATCCACATTTTCACAGTCACTATACCGCTTAATCCACTTCTTCACAAATGACACAAATGTTTTGGTGTATCTTGCTACCTGCTTCACAATAATTTGGGTCCTTTGGGATGGGTAACTAAGAATACCACTTCAAAACGCTTTTTATAAACGGAACTCATTTTAATATTGTTGTTTACCACTCACATGCTTAAACTGAACTTAAGAAAGAAGGTAACGCGAAAAAGTTAATAGAGTGGAGAGAATAATTTTACTTGCTAATTTGTGGTGGGGGTTGAACAGAAAAAATAAACTGAGAAACTTTCTTGTGGAACATACTGTACTTTTTCGACAGCCTAAAGTTTTACTTATAGTAAAATTATAAGAAATTTATTATTTATTTTAAAGAATGAAACTAAGCCACCATGGTGATTATCATGAAATGTAAATTTTAAAGCAATATTTAGAAATGAACATTTTGCAATGCCGAATTTTGGGAAGCAAAATTAAATTGCTAACCCACAAAAATCGGCCCGAATTGTAAAAATTAGGACTCTTTAAGTATATCAGGAAGCATATATGTACATATTAGAATTAAAATATAATCAGTTCAACTTCATAAAAGTAAATGCAATCCATCAAAAATTAATTAAATAAAGAATAAAAATAAAGTAAGTATAAGAAAATGTGACGTTAAAAAAATGAAATTGGCGCAATTTTTTACCTTTAATTTGCTGTGCTGCTTTTGATTAATTTGAAACTCTGGAATTAGGCCCAGCAATGAACCATTTTCCTGTTTCTAATTGTGCCAACATGCGAATTGCAACAACCGACTGTTGAAATTTAAACCGACTGCTAAGTCAATTATTTTTTGATCAACTATCTAAACCTTGTCATTATTGATTAGCAATAATAATGAACCGTTCCACACTATGCTTCTTTGAAGCACTGTTTCACGCTTCTAAATATGTCGAAATAGATTTGTTATTGCCAATTTAAATCATTCTTTTATATTTAAACACAACATTTATTTGTATTGTTTTGTTCTGTTCTCTCGAAAACAAAATTTAAACTAAAATCTACAGTTCAAAAAATGGCCTTAAATTTTTTTTATTTCATTTCTATTTGTATTAGAGCTGCTTCACCGAAAACATTTTTGTTGAAAAATGAGTCGCAATTAAAACCGATTTTAAACGGGGATGGTAAACGGGGAAAGAGACGAAAAAGAAGCTGCTTCTTTGAGATCCAGTGTGGAACGGGCGAATGATATTACCGTTTAGGCTTATCCTGAAATAATGAAGCGTCTTATTTAAAAGTTACAAAAACAGAAAATTTCGTCGATGACAAATAACTATTCAGATACAAAATGTTAGACAAATGCAATCAACTTATACTCGAAATAGATTGAAATCTTTTAGTGATAGTTGGATTAATTAGACAAAGATTAAAATTCACCGTTCTAGAACATTATAAAACAAACTGTAGTTAGCGTATAGAGATACATCCAGAGAAGACAATTAATCATTTTGAAATTACAATGTTCGCGGAAAACTAATTTCAACTTTATATGGTTTTTAATCAATACAACAAATATATTTGCACATAATGTTTATCATACCGTAAATACAAGTATATTACGATACAAAACAACATAATATCAACGAGACTACATAAATCAGTTTGTGTCATTGAGTTTTGTGAAACGCGCACACGATATATTGATTTTGGTTTAAACTATTCCAAAAATCGATTCTACTAAATTTGAATGCATATCATACACTCGTACATTGTCACATTAAGTGTTTTAATTAATAATCGGAGTGTAAAAATACTGTATTCATTGTGATGTTATTATTAACATTCAAAAGTGTTTTAATTGATGCTGTATTTAAATAGAAAATAAAGGAATTCTTGGGAAATTTTCATTACACAGAAAAATGTATCAAATTAGCTTGGAGGAAACACAATAGCTGGAGGTATTTAATTGTTATTTTCCTCTCGCTATATATTTACATACATTAAACATATCGATTTATAATTTATATATATGTTAACACGGATTATGTATACATACATACTTGCAAAGTGTTGATATTGAAATTGAATTTTTATAGCTTCAATTAGGTTCTATAGCTATTTATGTTGTGTGTATGTAATCAAAATTGGAGTTGTAGTGTAACATCCCGGTCACATGCGCAACCTTAATCTTCGACCCCGATTAACTATACGTTTTCATTTATTTGCACTGTTTTTTCTAGATAAATTATTTATCGTATGAAAATTTGTATAACATTTCTTTACATCGATATCATTTTACACACAAATTTTAAACCAATTTAAAAGCAATCTTCTTCGATTGGAAAATGGAAAATATGACTTTGGATGAAACTTATTTAATAATAATACAAAACATTGAACAGAATATGTTGTATACGAGTAGTATCGATACGGATTTTTTTTTTTTGTTTTTGCTTTTCGAATTTCCATTGATCATTCATAGCCAAGTATCTTTATTCCATTACTACTCGCTAAAAGGTTGAAAAGATTAGATTTCATCATCGTTCTGGTCAAATATACTTTGTACATCAACAATCAGAATATGATAAGTTTTAATTCACAGTTCTGGGTTTCCTATTTCTCTTCTTAAAATTTAAAACCAACCAATTTTCACAAATTAAAAATAAACAATAAATTCGGTATCATATTTTCGGAAAAGCGGTATTTTTTACAATATGTAATCCCCTACATAAGAGTAATAAAAATAAATTAAACTTTCCATTTTTTGTTTTTACTTTTTTCTGTATACATATTTTCCTTTCGACTTAACTTTTTTATTTTCAATCATGGGCTTTAAAAAAGCTTATTGTTTTAGATATATGTAATATGGTATGTTGTTCATGAATTTTCAATATTACGAAGAATTGTGATTTTACTGGTACATATGTTCCTACAACACTTATGTGTTACTCACATCTAAAATTGTTTTTACACATTGTTGCTGTACAATTTGTGACTATTGTGGAATAATGTAGACCAGTTGCTGTTAAATATTTTTAAATAATAAAAGCTCTTCGTCTAGTTATCAAGATGCCTACTTAATGTTAATCCTTTAATCCAATATGGATTATTCAAATTACTACTAAATTTTACAATATGTTCCTTCAACCATTTGTAATAATAAATTTAACCAACCTTATGTTAAACCTCGCATTTCCTAACTTACCTGAAAAGAAAAAAGCAAAATTTGAAATTATTTTTTCAACACAAAACAAAAAGCAAATTTTTAGATTTCCGGCCTTAATAGGAACCGGTCAGAGTCAACATTAATACGTATGCTCGTTTCAAAATTTCAATGGAATCTGCTGACAGTTAGAAAACTAGAACGTATATACGAAGGGACTAACAAAAGTTCACTTAGTTAGTGACTCTTAAATCATTTTTTAAAAAACCAAAAATACCAAATCCTTTGCAATTGTTTTATGAGACTTTTTTCAAAATTTCATAACGATCGGCTAACGAACGGTTTTCGGCGTAAACTAAAGCCACTAAAAAGATTCAATGAATGCCAAATTGGATATGGGATGAAGATTCCAGACGGGATATTTTTCTGTAGAGGACGAGCTCCGACCAAGATCGCCAAAATCTTCCACTGATGACGCCACTGTAGCTCTGGTGAACTCCAAAGTTGACGAAGATCCACGATTGATACAGGAAATTATTGCTGATGAATTGGCCTTGAATGCCATGGCTGTATCGCGAATATTAACTTATCATTTGGGATACACGAAAATCTGCTCGATAGATTCCACGAATTTTAAATGAGAACCAAAAAGTGGCTCGAGTGCATTTTGCTAAAACTTTCCTAAATAAATTCGAAAATGGCCAGTCTAGCATTTTTCGTAAAGTCGTTACTGGTAACGAATTTTGGTTCTATAAGTACGATCTGGAAACCAAACAACAGTCCATGGTATGGAGCCCAACAGGAGCAAACCCACCCGTAAAAGCTAAGCAACAAAAGTAATGATGTCACTTTACTTCACCCGATCAAAAAATGTAGCTGCTATTCCCCTGGAAAAGGGTCAGACGGTAACTGTAAAATGGTATACCGAAGACTGCTTACCAAAAGATTGCAAAAGTTTGTTGGAAAACCGGAAGAGAGGATTTGCGGCGCTACTTTTTACATCATAACAACGCGCCAGCTCACACTGCTAAAAAAACCGAGTAACTTTATTGCGATATCTGGCACCGAAGAAATACAACCAGTGACACTATTCTGGCTTTCCCTGGGAATATAGGGAATTGGGAAAAATATTTTCATAGTAGTTTTGTCTATATTGAATTTTTCTGGCCTAGTTTAGTGCAAAAATTTTTAAAACAAAGATAATTGGGAAACTTTTGTTCCACAAAATTTTTATAGGGAAAAATATTTTCCCATTTAACTTTAGCTGCGTTGCTTTCGCAAAGCCGCTTAGCTTTAATGTTAGAGGCCAATTTTGGTTTCAGCGATTTTTGTTTGTGAATTTCCAGTAACGGAAAATAATTGTTCATCATAGTTTGCTTTTATGTCAGTAGTAATTGAAATATGAATCGGTTTTTTTTGGTTTTATTTAAAGCCAACCCGACTTTAACTACTACTGATAAATACGCCATGAACAATTATTTTCGATACTGGAAATTCATAAAGAAATATTGCTGAAACCAAAATTGGCCTCTAATATTAAAGCTAAGTGGGATTTGCGAAAGCAACGCAGCTAATGTTTCCAAAATATTTACACCAAACCAATTCCCTCAGTAGGCAGAAAAGTACAATTTAGACAAAACTACTATGAAAATATTTTTCCCAATTCCCTATTTCCAGGGAAAGCCCGAATAGGGCCACAGCACCATATTCCCCGGATCAATCACCTTGTGATTTCTGGTTATTTCCAAAAATTAAAAAAATTTGAGAGGAAAGGTCTTTAACGCGGAGATAATTTATGCGGTTAGTGCTGAACTTGAAAAGTTTAAAAATCAAGATTTTGAAGACTGTTTTGAGAAGTGAATCTATAGGCTTAAGGAATGCATTGAAATCAATGGCGATTATGTAGAGAAGATAAAAAAGACGAAGATTAAAAATAAACACGAAAAAATAATTGTTTTTTTTCTAATCAACGAAGCGAACTTTTGTTAGTCCCCTTGTATCGTACTATCCAATTTGTTAAAGACGAGGGCAAATAAAGTTTAAATCGAATCGTGTTAATTACTGTAAACACTAGAAATTTACAAAGAAACTCTATTCTAACAAGTACTCAATGCCGAATTCTATCAAATAAAAGTTTGATCCCAGATCAAAAAAATTACTGCCAATACAATACATTTCCATAACGCTTCATTCAAATTTATCGCAATGGCCTGGATTTTTTCTTCTGATATTGTTAATTTATTTAAAGAATAAAAATAAGACCGTAAAGCCCGTCTAAAAGAAAACAAATTGTTAATTTTATTAGACAGATTGGAGGGCCAAAGGCAGAGACATGACGTCGAATAGGGAGAGGAGGAACGCTATTGGAATAATTACGTAAAAACTCACACAACTAAAAAAAGCCTAAAAATAATGACATTAGAATATTAGCATGGAATAGCAATAGGATATTGAAACATTAGTAGGAATTGCAAATGTCGATCGATTTCCTACGTTAATTTCGAAGAAAGCTCAGGCTCAAGCGCTGATCGATTCCCAATACTATTCATGCTCAGTGAAAAAGAAAATATCCAAATCATGAATGCTACTCTTACAAATACATATTAGAAAGAATTCAAAGAAGCTCTAAATAATAGAAAAAAGTTTAAAGAAAGCTCATCTGGATGAAGAAGTTTTAAAGCACAAAATAGACATAGAACAGTCAGCATTTAGCAAAGAATAATAAACGTGAGATCAACAAAATAACAATAAAGCCAGGAAGAAATGAAACATAAGGTTTCTGCGAAATAAAATAAACTAAATACAGTGCAACCTCTTTTATCCGGAACGATTGGGACAAACAATTCCGGATAAAAGATTTTTCCGGATAAACATTTTTTTTAATAATTTCATAGTAAAACCAGTAAAAAAGCATATTTTAATATTTTTTAAACTTCAGTGTCATTTATTAAGATTTTAAATTTATTTTCGTTAATTACATAGTGTTACGGTAACACCTGGATTAGAATAGAATAACTTAATTTCATTAATTGTTCAATTGCATTTATGATTTATACTCAACATTTAGGCGTCATTTCTATACTAACATATTTGCTCGATGCGCATTTAGGATTATTCTAGAAACAAATATTTTGGTATATAAAGGCGCGCGTTGACGTGGAATGCTGAGTCTTATTTTAAGCATGATACAGTGAAGGTTAAATAGAAAGATTATTAAAGTGATTATTAAAGCGATTATTAAAGTGATAATTAAAAAGTGTGTTATAATTGTAATAATTAATTGTGAATTTTGTGTTGTATAATAAATTGTGTTGTGTAAATAAATTGTGTAAGTTCAAATTTGAAGCAGTTGTATTTATTCACAATCCAGTGATTCGAACCTTACATGACAAGGCAAAATCGTAACAATAGTAAAAAAAATCATTTCATTTTTGAAAAATAAAGAAAATAAAAAAGAAAATGAAAGAATACGAAAAAAACGTTCTCCGGATAATAGATGTGTTTCCGGATAATTAGATTTCCGGATAAAAGAGGTTTGTATGTATTTGATCTTCACGATTATTAAAGAAACGGACTACTCATTGTGGAACGACAAAACGAATAAAAACCCCAATAAGTCGGACATTACGTCCTAGAATTTGTATTCTACTCGAACTAAACTCATGAGTGTGAACAAATATAAGAACTGGAAAAACTAAAGACCTGAAAACGAACCGACGGAACGACGGAAAAACACTGAAGTCACTTATTTAAAGTGAAGTGCTTTTCATAGAAAAGCACTTAAAGAAAAGAGGGTTCGGTCAATAATTTTGCTTAACTTGGTCCAGGCTTTTGACAAAATTTGTGGTACTAAATAATGTCCTATTGTCACCTGCAAACATTAGCTGCGTTTTTTTGAAAACAATCGAGTGCTCGCGATAGCTATTTTCAAATTTTGTCCAATTTAAAATTAAAAATTTAATTTTTTTTTAATTAAATAATTTAGATTTAATAGCAATCTATGGGTCCCATTTGAAACGCGATATTTTAAAACGCGAATTATCAAAACGCGATATTTCAAAATGCGATATTTCAAAACGCGATATGGTACAAAACGAGATATGGTACAAAACGGGAGTTTAGGATCGGGTTATATCAGGCGGGTGAAGTGGAAATTTAATTTCAGTTTACAGGAATTTAAAAATCGATAGGAACGATAGTATATAGGATCGGTATCAGGTGGGTCCCTGCGCTCCTGCCGCTTCGCAACGCATATTCTGTACCATATCTCGTTTTGAAATATCGCGTTTTGTACCATATCGCGTTTTGAAATATCGCGTTTCGAAATATCGCGTTTTGTACCATATCGCGTTTTGTACCATATCGCGTTTTGAAATATCGCGTTTTGAAATATCGCATTTTGAAATATCGCATTTTGAAATATCGCGTTTCGAGCGGATACGGCAATCTATATATAACCAAAAAAATCCATCATAAAAGTTGTATGGTTTTCTTGTAATATTGTTGTTCTGTATAGTTCTGTATAATAACGGAGTAATTCAGAACTATATAGAACGACGATATTACAAAAAAACCATACAACTTTTATGATGGACTTTTTTGGTTATACATAGATTTCTATTAAATCTAAATTATTTAGTTTAAAACAAATTAAATTTTTAATTTTAAATTGGACAAATTTGAAAATAGCTATCGCGAACTCTACACGATTGTTTTCAAAAAAACTCAGCTATTAAAGGTGTATTTCAAGAAGAAATGTAATGAGCTTAGACTAAAAACGGATTTCCTTTTAGGAAGGAAGAATCTCGCAATTGTCAAGATAATTATCTGATGTTGTGTATATATAGAACATATGGAATTCAGCTTTTGCGTTACTAAACCAAGCAATCAAACTACATTAAAATATTCCGAAACAATTTCTGAGAGATATGAAAAAACAAAACTTACAAACACAAATAAAAACTTATTTTTCATCAAACTTGATATCTGCCAGAAGGGCCGCTTCTTCTACCTTTATAGACGAACAAAAGACATATATAACATTACTTTCTTTTTCTTGGAATAAATTGATAGCAAATTCTCGATTTTGAGATTTGTTCATCAACAATTCAATCTTATTTGTTTAAAAATTCTCATTTTAATTTTTTTTTTTTAATACATATTTAGTATTCCAAACCCTACCTTCTTGTTATCATACATGTAAATTGAGGGAAACCTGTATATGTACAAGTTTGAATAGTTTGTTATAACAACGCATACAAATTTCTCATGTTGTTAATCAATAAATATTCAAATTTTACTTTTCGTGATGATTTCTAACATTTTTTCATTAAAAAATTGATAATAAATTTGAGTATCCGTTACAGTGAAAAATCTAAAACAAGTTTAGAAACAAAACGATTTAGCTGCAAGTTGTGTGGTTTATGTATATATGTACAACTATTGTTAATGTTTAAAGCGGAACTGTAATCTCTGATATTGAAGAAATCAATTTGTTTATATATCACTTTCGAAATGGAAAGCTTCGATATTTGGAAAATTTACGATTTAAAACGGTGTTAACTCATTCTTGAATTCCATTTGGAATCTCCCCTAATCAAATCAGTACCAAACTGATGAATGCAATGAATTTTTTATTGTTGTTGTTATTATTGTATAAATAACATACATTTTTTTAAGCTGTTAGGAATTGATACGAACGCATACACAAAAAAAACACATCGAAATGAAAATGTTTTTCATATTTGAAATGATAAAATCAATATTAATTGAAAAATACCATTTTTGTTATAAATCAATTTGTGTAAATTCGAATATAATATGATGGTTTGTATATAGACTGTACGTACGACGTACAAACATGATGGTAGTTTGGTATCAACTTTAATAAAATTACGTTTATTGAATAGCTTGGTGCACAAAACAATCTCGAACCATTTTTTTATAGTTTCGGAAAGAAATTGACATATTTAGACTTAATAAAAGGGGTTGAACATATTTAACTGATACCTTTGCTCTCCCTCCTATCAAACTATAGATTCTTTTGGAGGTTATTAACCCGAGAGTGTAGCGATCGAATCACGGTGACCCGATATGTTTTGTTTGGATGCTGTTACCCCGCTTAGTCGCACGGATTTTTATGTCAAATAACGATACAATTTTACTGAACGTGGGTTTCTTGCAGGAATATACAGTTTCAACTTAACAAACCAAAATATCTTGCAAAATAAGTGTCCTATGAAATAAAGATTTAGGAAGTTGGCTTATAGAACTGATGACACAAATTGGCGCTATATTTATTGGAAATAATAAAGATACTTTGAATTTGATTGATGTTGATTGTGTATAAGTAAGTATCGATTAAACATAATTGTTGTCACACAGACTGACGCCAAATGGAAGAATTTTCTACGATTGTGTATTTAATTCGAGTGCTGAAATAAACCAATATGCGGAACAATCACAATAACACCATTACAATTGAAAAACTAAAGTAAATAATAGAGATACGTTGGTTAAAGAGGAGGTAACTTTTTTTCAAAAGATTTAATGGTCACAAGTTATAAGTATTTAAAATTTGTAAGACATGCCAAATTGTTTATTGTTGATTAATAAAAAAGAACATTTTAAAACTGTCTCTTAAATCTTAAAGACGGTATCAAGGCCGTAGTCTGGAATAGTAATCGCTAGAAAGAACGGTAAGACCTAGAAAATGAAATCACCAAGTTTCGCCTTGAGTGTAATCTGAATTGTTTGCAATATTGTTTAAGTAGAATAGGCCGAATGAGTATTCACAACTATACCATTTATGGACGCTTCGTCTAACTTGACTCTGTAAATAATTCATTGATACTTGAATTTTGGAGAACATTTTCTATTGTGCACATCCATACTACGGTAACTTAAATCCGGCAACTTCTTCCTTTCCTCTTTACATATAAAATAAATAGTTTATAAAGGGCAAAGAAACGAAAAAGTTACCGGATACAAGTTACTCTAGTGTGGATATGCGTGATAACCAAATGTTCTGTTTTGTGATTTTTTCGTTATTGGCGTTTTATATTTTTTTATCTAGATTTTGGATTTTGAATCTATATCTTTGATATTTAATTTCATAAATACTTTGTATACACTCTGTCAAGAAAGTAACAGGAAATGGTCCCTATTTTGTCAGTTCATCTCAAGTGCGGTTTGCCCAATTTTTATAATGAATTAAAACGGGTGGAAAAGACTAGTACATAAAGAAACGAATCAACAAAGCCAGAACAACATTCAACATGTGGCACAAAGTCTTCAATCTGGAACACATCTCTCCTATCCCGCAACACCAAGCTAAGAATATCCAATTCGTGTGTGAAATCAGTGTTGCCAAACGATAGCGAAACCTGGAAGAATACGCAGAAGATAAACAATAAGTTACAGGTGTTTGTAAATAAATGGCTGAGGAAAATACTGAAATGCTTATGACAGAACAAAATAACAAACGTTGAGCTCTTTAGGCAATCAAATCAAGCAGTCATTGTGACCGAAATAAGAAAGCGCAAGTGGAAATAGATTGGCCACACACTGGGAAGACATCGAATGACATAACAAGATCTCTGGATCGGAACCCTCAAGGGAAAAGGAAGGTCGGACGACTAGCTGTAACGTGGAGACGAACGATGCTAGCAGAAGCGAAAAAACTCGGAGTCATGGGTGGAAATCAAAACAATAGACCCAACAGAGGTAGATGATGCAGCCTAATAGACACCCTATGCGATAAAGTGATAAAATTAAATGTTGTAAATTGGAGACAAAGGGAAAATAAGAAAAAAAAACGTATGGAACATTTGAAGTCTCCACTGTTCCACAATGTTGTTTGCAGTTTTTAAATTTATATTTACAATTACAGGCGATTTAGGTTGTGTCAACTTGGATAACAGGACGCGCGGTATAAAATTTCTATTTTAAGAACATTTTCATGGGTTAGAGTATTGTTTCCTTTTGTTTTGGGTATGTTAAGAAAAGACAATCAGATTACAAATAAAGGGTGTTTTTTTAAGCCTGCGATAGAACTTGAAACTGTAAAAAATAAAACTAAAAATTAAATTTTTATGAAAAATATACTCAGGTAAATCATCATGAATAGACTCACGCTTGAACAACGCTACGAAATTATTAACAGGATGGCGCTACGTGCCATACGGCGACCGCAACCTTATTAAAATCATAATTGGGAGATAAATAAGTTGATTTCGAAAAATGGATCTGTCAATTGGCCTCCAAAGTCGTGCGATTTGACACCTATCGATTACTTCCTGTGGGGCTACATGAGGTTACTGGTTAATGCTGATAAACCAGTAACAATTGACGCCTTGGAGGCCAGCATTGTTCGTGTTATTCGTGACATGCGGCCAGCAGTGCTCGAAAAAGTGGCCCAAAATTGGACGTCCAGAATGTGTTTCGTCAAGAACAGCAGCGATGCCCATATGCCCAAAATCATTTTCAAATATTCTTTCGAAAAAAAAACATTTTTGGATTACAATTTAAGTTTTTGTGTTACTTTTTACAATTTCAAGTTCTATCGGGCCTAAGAAAACACCCGTTATAATATGTAAACCTTATTCTGAAGATTCCAGTAAATATTCTATTTGTGTTGCATAGATTAGATAAATACACTTTGAATCTTTACCATTAATAATATATTTCGTATTACAGTTCAATTGCAAATCGCGATAGTTGGACGTCAAAACAGAGCCAAGAGCCTTTCTTAACAAAGTCCATGATATTTATTGCTCTTCGACATGGTGAAAATTTACAGATAAGGAACTTCACATCGTTAAACAGGCTTGATTCATAATTGATTTATCTATGTGATATTTGCATAATTATAGCGATTTAATGGGGTTCTATGTAACTGACACTGTCCTGAGTTATAAAATAATATAATTAATAACTTTCAAAAATTCTCGGTCACGCAGTTTATTGTAACTTGACTGCACTTTCTAAATAATTTTAGGTTTAATGTTTGACATGTGATTCGATAAACAATACGATATGTGATAAGACAACTTTAAAAAAAATCTAAAACATTTTTAGAATATGTTTAAGTCCCATCTTAGAGAAGCCTTTGAATCCCTTTTGAATTAGTTGTAAAAGTCACAAAATTTCTTAACGATGTGAAATAAACACGAGAAAACTGTAATTTAATTTGCAGCAATTTATTTCTACTACGCTTATCATTCTACGATGTTTCTACTTTTGTATCTCCAATCCTGTTTGCGGGCTTCCATCTAACGGACCGGATAGCTCAGTCAAAACCCTATGTATGGTGAGCAGGATTTAATTATGATAGTTTAGCAGTCCTAGGTTCTCTGGTTCTTGAATGTAGTTTAGGATAGCATACATAGATATAGTTCAGAGAAATGTACGGAATTCGGTTATAGTTGCTGCGTCATAAACAACTTGGATTTGAATAAATTTTGAAATTGAATTTCACCGATCCCAGAGATGTATGTATGTGTGTGTGTATGTGTGTGTGTATGTGTATGTGTATTTTTTTTTTTTTTTTTTTTTTTTTTTTTTTTTATACCGGGTAAAGTGAGGAAAATCTTCAATAAGACGAAGCTTCGATGGGCAAACATCTCAGCAACAGTGATGGATTTCTACCATCTAAAAACCACACACCCTTTCGAACATCCCCCATGCGGAACTATCAGTTAGACATTACTTCGCATGGAGGTGACTAGTTACTAGACTCTATCCTCCTCTCAGCGTCTCAACCTTACATTGAGATTGCCACCGCTATCTAGCCATACCGCGTTGTTCCTCTCTAGCACGCTCTAAGCATCTCAGCTCTTTAAGCACCACTACTGCCATGTGGCTTACTGCATTCCAATTACCTTCACACACAAGCATTAGCTCCACTATGTTATCAGGTGTCACGGGCTGCCCGAGGATACTGGATAGTTCTATTCGAGTTGTCTCGAACCGTGGACATTGAAAGAATATATGTTCCACATCCTCTTCTGATCCTTTGCAGGCAGGACATTCCGAAGTGTCGGCATGTTTAAATCTGTAAAGATATGCACCAAAACAACCATGCCCACTTAACAACTGCGTCAGATAGTAATTAGTTTCACCATGCCGCCTATTTATCCACTTATTGATGGATGGTATAATACGATAGGTCCACCGACCTTTCACCGAGCTATCCCAGCGCCTTTGCCATTCTATCATGGTTGCAATGCGTTCTGATGCTCTACTTCCTAGGTTTTCTCGACACATATACCACTTCTTCCTTTCCTTTGCAAGTAGATCGATGGGTATCATCCCTGCAATAACGAGCGTTGCGTCATCGGATAATGTGTATGTGTATGTGTATGTGTATGTGTATGTGTACGTGTACGTGTGCGTGTGCGTGTGCGTGTACGTGCGCGTGTGCGTGTGTGTGTGTGTGTGTGTGTGTGTGTGTGTGTGTGTGTGCGTGTGTGTGTGTGTGTGTGTGTGTGTGTGTGTGTGTGTGTGTGTGTGTGTGTGTGTGTGAGTGTGTGTCTGTGTGTGTGAGTGTGTGTGTGTGTGTGTGTGTGTGTGTGTGTGTGTGTGTATGTGTGTGTGTGTGTGTGTGTGTGTGTGTGTGTGTGTGTGTGTGTGTGTGTGTGTGTATGTGTGTGTGTATGTGTGTGTGTGTGTGTGTGTGTGTGTGTGTGTGTGTGTGTGTGTGTGTGTGTGTGTGTGTGTGTGTGTGTGTGTGTGTGTGTGTGTGTGTGTGTGTGTGTGTGTGTGTGTGTGTGTGTGTGTGTGTGTGTGTGTGTGTGTGTGTGTGTGTGTGTGTGTGTGTGTCCAGGAAGGAATGAATAAATTAAACTACATAAATTAACATGTTTATTGTCGCTCCTAGAGATGTTTACTATCCCTTCGATGTATTTGAGAGATAGACTAGACAAAGTTCGGGGAATTGGCCGATCCCCGGTTACGATGATATTTACTACACCATACACAGCATAGAAATTCCTGTTAGGATACCTGACTTGAATAAATTTTAAAATTGCATTTCGCCGATCCTAGAAATGTTCACGGAGCACACCTACATAGCAGGATAGCTCAGGCAAAACATATCATGTGTGGCCTAATTTTAATGATTTAGAACTTGTCTATAACATGTTTACGGTTATACCGCCTATCCCAAAAATGTTCACAGATTCTCGTTCAAAATGGTGAAAAAGGGTCACATATGACGATTTTCGCAAACCCCTTAAATAAAAAATTGTGTTCCCTTCTTCTAAATTTTTGGTATTTTTGCCAATGAAAATTTATCTAATTGCCGATACCGTTTTTTTTTAAAATCAATCTAATAACACGATTTTCGATCACGTTTATACTTTTGGATAGTTTAGACTTTCGACTATTTGTTATGACGATTATTACTATTTTAAATACGAAGAATTTTTCACCATTTTTTCACCGCACTAGCCTGCAGGATATCAAAAAGAATAAACGCGACGCTGTGGTCATCTCTATGGTTTTAGTTATTCGATTGTTTTACAATAAATCGGGTTCGTAGCTTGTTAGATAGTTATTTTGAAATGAGAATTGTGTAAATTTCTGGTATACATATGTTTATCACAATCATACACGATATGTGATATGACGAATAATTTGACATGAGGCATGGAATGTGTTATATAAAATCATTACACATAACTTGTGCTTTTGATCGACTGCCCGCCATTACGTGCGGAAGCAAACCATATACGCTTGCACTAACCGCCACATTGTATAAACCCTAATTTCATCACTGCAAAGTTCTTCATTTAAAAACTTAAAAACTTATACTCTGTCCGCAGGAGTTTTAATTTGAGAAGGAAAATAATCTCTCTGTAAAACGTTGTTCGACCTCCTATAGTACACACATTCCTGGTTCGACCGGTCCCCCACCAAAGGCGAGAGTAATAGGACGAGCACACAGGGGCCTAAAAAGAGCAACTAACTAAGCAATCCAAATTGCATAGACGAGAGTCTACGTTGAAGGTACTTAAGTTAACTGCGTGCTCTGACCAGATATGTAGAATTATACAAACCAACAACCCCGACCTTCCGACAAATAATTGGAAGATCATTAAACTGGTCAAAGTCAAGAATCTTTATAGCTCCAATTGCAACGCCTAAACGTTTCAGATCGATAAGCCTTAGAAAGAATCTTCCTAAACGAGGACAGAACGAACCTATACATCGAATGAGGAGATACCAACAAAGATGTATTGTACGACGAACAAACATTGTCAGAGTCACAAGAGGAAAGTGACGCTAACAAAACTATATAGATAACAACGAAAAATGAGACCACCGATGATGGAATCTCCTAGAAGGCTCGCACTAGGAACCTTGTTAAAGTTAGACGAAATTTGCTAGCCGAAAAAAAAAAAACGATAATGCAGATAGTGTCTCGACTACTTCAGCCGAAATTAAAAAAAAAATATATATTAAATTGAAATATCTTAGCCGAAAGTGACCAACATACAAAATTAGCCGGAAACATATGTACCATAACAAACAACAAATAAAATTTTCAATTTACCCGATATCAAACGGTTGTAATTGTCGTTAAAACGATTTGCAATTCAGGATTATGATAAACAGACACCGATCTGCTGATTACGTCAATTCGATGGCCCGTCGCCATAAATAAATTTTGATTATAGGTTTTTGCTGGGTCTGATGAGGTTAACGTTTTGAAATGTTTTGTCGATAAAATCGTTCGTCATTCGACATTTGGGGTGGGATGCGGTTATAGGGTTGAAATTTCTATTTTTCCCACCTTCTGTCTATAAAATACCCCGCATAGAGGTGACATTTTTCTGTACTATTCATTATTCAATGTTCTGCATTATTCAAATTAACCTTTTAAGATTTGTTTCTTATAAAAGAACCTACATATAAAATAATAACAACATGTTGCCTCAGAACGAAAGGCTTTACTTTCTCAATATATAATTCATATAATTGAAGATAAGCCACCGCCGGTTAAGCTGGGAAACTAGCTTCCGAAACAGAGAGAAAATGAATCACATAATTAGTGCAGCTATGCCTAAGTGTATTTTTTTGTCAGAGTACTAAATAAATCAAAATTATAAATTTTGAAAAGGATTATGAAGTTAGGCTTGTGATGGCGATACGGTATCCAATCCCACATTTCCAGAAATCGGAACCAAAAGATATTAAGTAGTTAAAAAAAATTCTAGTTTCTATAAAAAATAAAACATTCATCAACGTCAATTGAAAATTATTATATTTAATGACGTCATTCGGGAAAGAAAAAAATTAATAATGATTTGTTTGATATTCTTTCCATTCCACATAATTTTTTTTCGAATATACATCAGAAATTACGAGTTTTATGTGATTACATATTTAGGAAGCGACAATAAAATACAAAAAAAAAATTCAAACTGATTGAGAATTATTTTTAAATGACATTGGAGTTTTAGCCCTATACGATTGTTAAACTACGTGGGCGTACAAAGCAAGAATTTTTGTGTCTATACACTTTATTATACATTAAACCGCCTACATCCCTTACGAATAATTCTCTCGCTAGACAATTTCTTTATTAATAATATCTTGAGGGGCTTTAAATATTTCTAACCCACTTTCAATAATAAGATATATATGTCCTACTTAATTAATTATACAGCATCTTCAAAAATTGGCATTTAAATTCTACACACAAAATACACAGTTTACTGGCATAAATATATAGAGCTCAAGTAAAACGGTAAAATATTTCCACATAAATAATAAATAATTTCTTACGTATCGCGAACGAAACAGATTGATTTATTATTTATAACAAAAAAAAAAAATTGGTGAGAAAAGAACAAATCTTATTACAGCTTCTTTAGAAATTAGTAATAATACAAATCTATTATATTTATAACCACTCTGATTATTTTTCATTTTCGATTTAAGTACCGCCTGTCTTATTTACATCCAAATATGTACAACCTTAAGACGTGTTCTACTACGTAAAATTATATTGTCAAATATCTTCGGGGCAAATAATACAAAAAAATATCATGTATATACATTCTTAAGATTTGATCCATAGTATCTTCTCGTTTTTGATGTTGATTAATGAATTAAGTGCTTAGATGTTTTACGTCGCGCCATTGTCTCATACTCTTCTTTTTTATTTTGTATTAGTCACAAAAGAACTTGGAAGATTGGAACTAAACCACAACAAAATTAGTAAACAAACAAAAAATTTGTTCTTATACATAGCTTCATCTTCATCTGAGATTTTATTTTTTGAATTTACATATAGTTTAGCAGTATCGTAACTCATTACATTAGAAAACAAAACCAAAAAAATTTGAATAAGTATTTCTTAAAACCTAATTGTATTTTTGGGTTAAACTCGTGGTTTCCCAATGATTTTTAATGGGTTGGTTTCTAGAAAATTACAACAAAATTTATGTCTGACATGTTTAACTATATTATTTATTGGTTACCAACAGTGGTTTGTTTATTTTAATAGGAAGTTTGTGATTTTAATCTATTTCCTATATATAGTTTCAACGGTCGATCAACTTTTTGATTGCTTTAGTCATTACCGGGGTGACTGAAATTTACTGTTTGTTTATACCCTTCAATAAAACAATGTTTAATTGTGGTGATTTAAAATACAAGTGGAAAGTTGGGTATAGTACTTTGTGACAGCAACTTTCTCTATGTGGAATTAACCTTTAGAAAATTTCGTTAAGGTTGCGTTTTGCATATCTCCCTGGAGCGAATGATATATGTACTTAAATAGAATCCAAATCACAATATTTCTAGCGATGTTTGGCTAATTATTTCTCATTACACAAAGATTGAAATGTGTAATGGGCTCGATTCATATTCAACTTCAATGGAATAGATTGCTGACATAACTCAGTAGTATCATAGCAGCAGGGCTATAGCCTCGAAATACAAACTAATTTCAAGCTTGTTCATTTTTCTCTCAAGTTCTACAAAAACAATAGCAACGAAATTCATACATCAATGGTATGATGTTTTTGACCTTACTTGGAATAGGAACTCCAAACTCCAACTTGGATTCCAAACCAAACTTTCACGCAAGTTTGCCAAAAAGACGGAATTTGGTGAAACATCTAATAAAGCACAAGACACTTTTTATATACCAGGTCAATTTTATTTGGCCGCCATTTTGTTTTGGATGACATTTATCAGTTCGTATTTGACGGTCGTAGAGAGTGGTCGATAATAATTTATTAAGGACTATCTAAGGCCGCAACAACGTATTGACATTATTAAAACATTTTATTTAAATAATTGTGCGAAGCAAGCCAACCATTCTACACGTTGAATAAATAATTTTGAAAATTTGCATACATTTGGAGATGAAGTAAGGACTGGTCCATAATTAAACCAACGTACACCAGAAAAGATTTATGAAGGGAGGCAGAGTGTTGCTGAATGTCGAGGTAACTCTTTTCAACATCGTACACAAGAATTGGGAATGTCTCCATCATGCTTGTTAAAAATTCTGAAATTTTTGAAAATGACCCTGAACGGCGGGGAAATTGGAGTGCTCGAGTTTTACAGGTCGGTATAGACGACCACTATTTTTGGGAAAAAATCATTGACTGACGAAGCACATTTCGACTTGGCTGGCTTCATGAATAAACAGTGGGGCACCATCGATTGATACACCAAAGACCATTACACCCTCGTAGAGTAAGTGTATGCTGCGCCATTTGGGTCGGCGGCATCATTGAGCCATATTTCATTAAAGATACTAGAGGCAATGCTGTAAAAATTACTGGTGACCGCTATCGGAACATGTTGGAAAACTTTTTTGTGCCCGAATTGTATCGATTAGGCCTAATGAACATGTGGTTCAAGAAAGCGATGTCCCATCACACGCAGCTCGTCCTAATCAGCCTAATAATGTAAAAAAGTGATGATATCAACCGGCCCCCACGATCCCTCGATTTCACCTCTCATGCTTACAACATTAGAAATGAAATAACACCAGAAGTCTGCGAAAATATTATGAAAAATGTGCTTAAAAGGGCTAATCTTTGCACCACGCTCAGAGACGACCACTTGGCCAACATTATGTTCCATACATAATGTTAAAGACCATTATATCAATCAATAAAATATAAATTATAAAATTTTATTTCATTTAAAGTTATTACAAAAAAAAAAAACATCGACCTGTGGCGCTATTCTGGATTTCCCTGGGAATCGGTAATTGGGAAAATATTTTCATAGCATTTTTTTCTAAATTGTATTTTTCTGGCCTACAGTGGCACTATTCTGGTAATTGCCGGGGAATAGGGAATTGGGGAAAGATTTTATATGTAATTACTGTTCAAATATATTTTTTCCGGCCTATACTGAGGAAAAAAGTTCAATGTAAATATTTATAAATTGGGAATAATTTTTCCATACCTAAATTGGTAGGGAAAATTATTCCCAATTTAATTTTGTTTTGAAAAAAATTAACACTAGCTTTTTACCTCAGTAAGCCAGAAAAAAAAATATTTGAACTGAAATTACATATAAAATCTCCCGGGGAATTGTCAGAATAGTGAGGGAGGAAACAAGTTTGGTGTTAATATTTTCGAAACAAAGTTAAATAGGAAAATATTTTTAACTATAAAAATTTTGTGGAACAAAAGTTTCCCAATTAACTTTGTTTTGAAAATTTTTGCACTAAACTTATTCTTTCAGTAGGTCAGAAAAATATAATTTTGACAAAAATGCTATGAAAATATTTTTCTCAATTCTCCATTCCCAGGAAAAGCCAGAATAGGGCCACTGAAACATAAAAATCACCCTGTAGCACCCACAGTTCTTAAATCTCGTATTCAAACTGAACTGTAAGAATCGAGCGGCCCTCATTTTAGTCTTACTTCTATCATCTTTCATTAACCAAGGACTAGCGCTTCTATCCAAAGCAGTAACTTAAACGCTGAGATAGGCCTTAATAAGCATTTTCTTTCCGATTGCTATGGTAAAGTCGTACCGTGTCTAAATGCCGGCGAGCTCATCCGCCCTGTAGTTTTCCATCACGTCCGAGTGACCGAAAACCTACTCTATTTGATTGTAGAAATGCTCCTTAAGAATCCTTTATTATGCCTCAACAAAGTTGGTCATAGAGGACTTCTACTTTTTGTCTATCGATTAGCTTGGGGACATCTATGAAAAGGTTCTTTTAGGTGTTCTTTCAGCATTAACTTGAAGGGAATGATATCTTAAACGTTTTATCGAAGCTGCATGATTTTTTTGTACCTTCTGTATCATTTTCCAGTTTGTGACATTGTCACTTTGTCACAAAGTAAAGGTATCGCTTTCGGCAGAATAGAGAAAGTATGCCAGCTCCGGCTTCAAATCCCTTCTATTGCCGATTACATCCCAGCATACACATTTGATGGCTATGATAGCTTTGTTTACTCTTTGAACTATGTTCGATTTCCAACTCCAGCAAAGCCTAGGCTCAGTCTAATGCCATTCAAATCAGAGGAATACCTGGTATAATCCCCTGGTATTTTCTGGAGATATAGCTAACGGTTCTAAAAAATATCAGAAAATTAGGATAATCTCAGTTTCTCCGGAGTTCCGCTGGTAAAATCCGGAGTGACTGATTTATATGACTAGAAGCAGATAAGCCCCCCACAAGAATTATACTCTCTGGGCATAGCGATTAGCTTTGTTCGTGTGGTTCGAGGTAGATCTCTTTTACAGATTTTTACTTGTTAACTGTTGATTACCCACTTTGGATTTCGCAACAGAATAGTATTATATTCTGTTAATCGGTTAAACAACCAACTAATAAAGTAACAAATTCAATCAATTTCGAGTGAAGCAAAATTTCAAATTTAGTAAGGAAAATCTTAAAACATATCATTAAAATAAGTTAGAGGAAAAGCTCTTAAGTAAAAGTGCAAAAAGTCGAAAGATGAGTCTCTTGAGGTGAATGAACAATATAGCAATGAACTCGAAAATAAAAGTTGCCCACTTTTGTGTTAACCTTCTTAAAGGAGGTCGTGCAAACGGGATAACCACAAATGAAGTTTTGATGTTAGTAACAAATATGATCAGTCAAAGCAAGCCTAATTACGAATTCAGTAGATTTCCTAATGCTGAGCTGGAAAAGAGAACCGATAGATAGTCGCGCATAGAGATAATGGACTACCGGCTAAAACCGCCCAGAATAATGGAAGGACAAATCGTGTTCTCGATCACAATTTTGTAGAAGTCGCGGTAATCTGGATAATATCTGTTTTTAACAATATTAATTTGTCAGCAGCGCCAAAGCAAAATGATTTGTATGTTACATGATTTTATTAGAATGAACTAAATGTAACTGTTTCCAGCGCCAAAACGATACTTTTGAGTACTTAACTTATTGTGTAACATTCTTCAATACCTTTTCAATCATATGAGATACTTATATATCCTGTACCAAAGGAATAATTTGCCACCAGCACCAAAATGCAAATTAAACGATTTAGTAAAAATAAAAACGATATGCCACATGATCCCATCAGAATAAGAAAAAATGTATCTGTAATCAACGCCACAAATCGAATGGTAATTTGGAGTACTAACATGGTTCAGCTAAATTTGTGGCATTCTTTAAGATCTTTTCATTGTCATGTCAACACTTATATATTCTATAATAAATCAATTAGTAGCTACCAGCGCCAAACCCGTGGTTTTATCCAACTAAAGTACTAATAACAAAATTGTTGCATTTTTCAACAATTTTCCAACCTTTCAATCTACATGATTATATAGGAATGAGAAAAATTGTAACAGCTTCCAGTGTTACAACGGCAGTGTTCAATATTGTCTTATAAACCAATTATAACACCATTTATTAATAAATAAATAAATAAATAAAATAAATATAATTATAAACGAAAAATTATCTACTAGCGTCATAACGGTAAATTTGAACTAAAGGTGGATTGAAACTATTGTCCGATCCAACGCTTTTCAAATGATATACTGCACGAGTATGTGGGAAAATGTAAAGCAATATCGTGGTATTGGGTTGTATGTTGGGTGATTTCCTATGGCAAGTATCCGTCCTCCTTGAGGCAGAGATCCCAAATGCTTTTCAATTCTTCGAATAAAAAATAAAAGAAGATTGGCGGAAAAAAAATTCGAATCGCATAAGTCGTTCTTATTATGGATATGGTCGGTAGAGAAGTTCATCCATCCATTTTGCATTTTTGGGATCAGGGACCTTCAAAACATCAAGAAAAGATTCGTACTAAATACGAATCCGAAAAAATTTCCCGGTTGCAAACAAAACGAAAATCAAAATTCCGGGAATCAAAATCTTGAAAATCAACAAACCAAAAATCTGGCAATTTGAATCTCAGAAATCAAAATCCGAATATCAATTTTGTACGCAAAATGAAAGCGCGAGTTGGCGAGGTGAGCAAGTATTTCGTGTACATATACGGTGTATAATACACAATTTTATATTTGTATTGTGTATTTTCTTCTCTTTTATATGTGCATTCTATTTGTCATTTTTGCTGGATCCGGTTGAATCGGTTTAATTTTTTTGGAACTGTTTGTCTACTCACCTCTTCTATTTGCTTGCTTTTGAGCGGTAGAATGAACTAAAATTTTATGTTTTTAAGATTTTAAGTTTTAATATAAGTTTGTATGTTTATGATTTAATATTTAAGTCTGTGAATTATTTTCAAACTAATTTAAAAATATGAAAATTGTGAAATGTTTACGCATAGAAATGTCAATTCAAAAAAATCAAAACATGAACATGCACTTGTGTCTCGCCTACTAACACATTCAAGATGCTCAATACTCTATTTTTCCGGTTTGCTCACCTCGCGCTTGTTGCTTTTCGTACAAAATCGACACTCCGGACTTGATTTAAAAAGAGACCGATTTTCGGGATACTATGTAATTAAATATTATTTTTCGACTTCGAGGCAACAAGAAAGAAATATTAAATATTTTGTAGGTTTTCTCTTTTGTTTCGACGCTTATTGTTGGCAAGCGATAGTCGATGAAAAGTGTGCCGCCGAATTGTTTGCAACAACAATTTTACTCACATTTTGATTTACTACGCGATTAGGATGCAACATTAACTGTGGAAGGAGTTCCGAAATCTGGCGTTATGTAAGATGCAACTTTTAGATAGCTAAATGTAAGGCGTGGTTGGGAGAGCATTGATTTTGGACAAACATTTGGAATTTTGTCATGCTGAGTGGAATTTAACTAGGTATTTCTTAACCGATTATGGTCAAACCCTGTATTTACCAAATAGTATAGGCAGTTTCTTAACCAAAGTTGGTTGAATTTGCATTGTATGATCCATTTAGGGTTTCTAAGTCAATTTTTAAAATTCGAGTGTAAGACAGGATTGGAATTAATTATAATATGAATTTTGGATGAAATACTAGCTTATGGCCATGCTGAATGGAAATTGGCAATTTCTTAACCGATTTTAGTCGAATTTGGATTGTATCGATTGTGACCGTCCCTTTACTGATTTTAGATAAATCTGGATTGTGGGCTGTGATTGGTAAAAAAAAATTTGATTGGTCTAACGCTAATGAAGTTCTGGTCTGGTACTATACCAATTCAGTACCGATCAAATTCTGTGTAAGACAAAATTGGGATTCTACCAAGAATTTTCATCAAGAATCTGGAATTTGGCCATGCTAGTGAAATCGAGTTCTTAAACAAATCTCGGTCCATTTCGATTAAAGGATGAGATTGAAATTCTAATCAAAAATTTGGATGAAGTTCTGGAAGTAAGTAGGCTTTGCTGAATGAAACTTTATTGTACAATCAGTTTGAACATGAACTTTTAAGAAATTTTTGTAATTTCTTCTTACATAAACTATTCAAGGGCGGCTTGGCGGAAACACCTTCATGAAATATAGGGCCCGTGAAAAGCAAAATTAACAATTTAAATCAAGGACCAACTTTTGAAAAAATACGCAAGAACTTTTTAATCTTATACAAAAATTTGGTTGACTCAACGATATTTTCCACTGAAAAATTTTATAACCAATGAATTTTGAAATACACAGTGTACCAAAATTCGGTAGGCTGTACAAACAACAAATGTAAAGGGCCAAACATAAAAAAATTATAAAATTAAAAAAAAATTTAAAACTTTGACGGCACTAATTTTTATTGACATTCCAGCCATAACCAGTATGCCGTAAATATTGTTGAACATTGATTGACAGCTATTTATTATTTGTTGTTTTTTTTTTTTAGATAGCACGATATAAATTTTAATGTTTCTTAAGTTTAAAACAAAAATTTCGCTCCGATAATTTTTATTAAGTGACAATTCATATTTAACGAACCTTCGTTAAATTTTTTAATTTTAATTATATTTTCCATGGGAAAGCACAGAAACGGCATTTATCGCAAACATAATTTTTTTAAAGTTACGTTTATATTTTTTTTTTAATTTTTGTATGGTTACCCCTAACGGGGGGGAGGGCTTATGCCTCAACCAGACAGCCTTAAGTTCTTAAGTTGTGCTCCATTTTGGACCACTTAGGAGAGTGGTACGACCACCAAAATTTTAGAGGTCAGTTGTGTATTTGTGACGAGAAGCCTATACAATTTTGGTGATTGTAGCACTAACCGAAGTGATGCAATCAGCGTTTAACTTAAGCTCTTAAGTCTGACTGGTTGAGGCATTAAGCTTTTGTTGTATATTCGATTAATATAAAACAAAATCGATAGTAAACCACCATAAGAAGACAATATGTATATGGATTCATGAAATTTAAATTTGGAAATCAAATAGTAAAATTTCAAGGGACCTAACCATCGTTTTCACAGAGAAATTGACGTATTGGAGGTGCTCAAGCCAGTTTCAATGATAGTTGTCTTGTAATACTACATGTGAAAGTGTTTGACCACCTTTTGGCAATAATACTATTCAAATTGTTTTATTTACTGTATATTACAGAAATTGGATACCAGACGCACTAAAATCATCATAGCTACGCTTACAACATACAAATTTACCCTTGCTTATTTGACTCTTAACCTAGACAAATCAAAAGCAATTCCTCCCACAACTACCCTCACTAAATCAAATCTTTTAATTTTATTAAAACTTTTGTTACTTATTTACATTATTTTAAAATTTTATTTTAACCTTTTGCACTCGTATGTCACGCTGGAAGTGACAATATAAATTTACTCTACAACTCGTATGTCACTCTGGAAGTGACAATACTAATTTACTCGAAACTCGCATATCAGTTTATAAAAGGTAAAACTAAAAACTGTAACACATTGTTGGCAGTTTGTTTTTGTCCGGCTCGAACCCTTGTCCGTCTCGTATACACAATTGTGTATTTAAATTTCTATTACATAAAATGAAAAAAATTATTTCTTTTACTCAAAAGGAATAAATATTTTTTGTGTATGATTTATGTGAGATGATGCAATAACAAAAAATTTTTGAAATGCGCCAGATTAAAAACGAAAAAAATAGCTTGTACTACATCCGGAAAATAGACATAACGATTGTATGATCTGGTCAAATAAAAAAGCTAAGGGCGGAAGAAAGACAACTGTTTACTTTTGCGAAACATGAGAAAGAAATCCTTTTCTGCACGTTGGATATTGTTTTAAAAAGTACCACACTGTACTAGATTACAAAAACTAAAACATTTTACACAAGTAACAAGTTTTTTTTTTTTTTTTTTTTTTTTTTTTTTTTTTTTTTTTATTTAATAAATTTATTTATTTATACAATATTACAACTGATTCAGAGATCATCTAGTAATTTATCTTTCTTAAATTAAGTTCTCGGGTTAAGATGAGTAACCTATTGGTTACTCATTTTATAATACTTTCTTCTAAAACAAACTGCCCAGCTCCAGAGGTTTCTGCCTTTGGAGTCTCCTCACGCCGTTAGTGGTGTCCAACATACGACGGATATCTGCATTTTCGTGTAGAGATAAGCGCTGTACGTGTTTCCTTGCATGATTCTTTATTTCATCGGTGATGTATTCCATCTTCAAGTCTCTATGGATGTTGTCATTCCTAATGTACCATGGGGCGTTCACAATCCCTCGTAGCACTTTATTTTGGAAGCATTGTATCATTTGTACATTGGTTTTCTTGGCACAACCCCAAAGCTGGATACCATAGGTCCATACTGGTTTTAGCATTTGCCTGTATAGAAGCAATTTGTTGTGTATTGAGAGCTCAGGGTTTCTACCCATGAGCCAATACATTTTTCTATATTTGATGTTTAACTCTTCTTTTTTCTTCTTGATGTGTTCTTTCCATCTTAGCTTAGCATCGAGGGTCATGCCAAGGTATTTAGCTGTATTTGCATATGGAATTTGGTTTGAGTTGAGAACCACGGGAATACAGTTTACATTTTGATTTGTAAAGTTGACGTGTACTGATTTGTCTTCATTTAATGAGATGCGCCATTTTTTAGTCCAGTTGCTCACCGTGTTAACTGCACTTTGAAGTTTGCTTGTTGCTTCCGAAATATGTTTTCCAACTGCTAGAATAGCTGTATCGTCTGCAAATGTTGCTACTGTGGTACCTTCAATATTCGGTAAGTCTCTCGTATAAAGAATAAACAGAATAGGTCCAAGTACGCTACCTTGTGGTATACCTGCTGATATTCTTTTTATTTCAGAGTACTCATTTTCAAATTTGACTCTAAAGTGTCGATCAGCTATGTACGATTTAAGAATTTGATAAAATTGCTGAGGCAGGTCTCGATGCAGTTTAAATTCAAGCCCTTGGTGCCAAACTTTGTCGAAAGCTTGAGCTACATCTAAGAAAATACTGGAGCATATTTTCTTATTCTCGAGTGCATCCTCAATGACATCCGTTATTCTGTGAACTTGTTCAACTGTAGAGTGATTTTCTCTAAACCCAAATTGGTGTGGTGGAATTAGGCATCTCTCTTCTATTATAGGTTTGAGTCTTTTCAGCAACAGTTTTTCAAATATTTTTGATATGATTGGAAGTAGTGATATCGGCCTATATGATTTTTTATCGTTTCCTGGTTTGCCTGGTTTAGGAATCATTATTACTTCGGCCACCTTCCATTGTCGTGGAACATATTTCAATCTGAAAGCTGCATTAATTATTTGATTTAATTTACGCAAACCTTTCTCGGGAATGGCTTTCACAATTTGCCCAGTTATTAAATCATAACCTGGAGCTTTTCTAATACTTAAGTTACTATTGATTTCAGTTTTAAGCTCCAATAAAGTCACATGCCTTATGTCAAGATCATCTGCTTTGTTTACGACTGTTGTATTTTCATTTGCTGTTTGCCTCGGCAACGGTTGAAAAGTCTCTTCTAAATAAGCAGCAAATAGAGAGACTTTCTGTTTGTCACTTTTAGCCCATGAACCGTCATCGCATTTGATAGGCGGCACATGCATTTTGGATCTTTTTAGTCCCTTCGTTGCTTTCCAAAGCGAGTAATCGTCATCCTTTAATTCAGAAAGACCTCGTAGTCGCTTAGTTATGCTTTCGTTCTTTATTTCTTTTATTAGTTGTTTTAATTTGTTGCACAAAAAATTTAGAATAGTTTTGTGTTGCGGTGCACGAGAGTGCTGCCAGATTTTGCGAGCTTTCCGTTTCTCCCTAAGTAGCTCTCTGACTTCAAGAGGATAGTTATGTTTCATTATAGCGTTGGTATGAGAAATCGGTGAACTTTCCCAAGCCGCTTGTTGGATGTTGTTATTAAATATTTCTAGTTCATCTTCCCACTGCACCTTCGTTCTAATTGGTTCGCCGAGATTTGTTCGATCTTCTACTAATTTCTTGAATAGATCCCAATTGGTTTTATTGTTTGTTAACTTAGGTGAATTATCTTTTTTTATTATCATTGTACTCAGTGTCATGATCACAGGTGAGTGGTCAGATGATAGTCCTTCACTATTTTCAATGCATGTGTAGTCCTCTAAAACTCCTTTTGTTACAAAGAAGTCAAGAAGATCTGGAATTTTATGTATGTCAGCAGGCCAATATGTTGGTTTATCGCCAGAGAGGAATTCACAGTTGTTCTCGCGAGCTGCATTAAATAACTCTTTCCCTTTAGAGGTTGTAAGTCTAGATCCCCAATAGGTGTTCTTTGCATTAAAATCACCGCCTATGATAAAATTTGATCCTAGTGATTTAAAAAGTCGACTGTAGTCTTCTTTTTTTAATTGATGGCGTGGGGGACAGTAAATAGAGGAGATACTGAGTTCCCTATTATTTATTGATTCAACTATTATGGTTTTAACCTGCATAATTTCTTCTTCAATGCCGGGCACTTCATAATGTTTAATATTATTTTTAACAATTACGGTAGACCCGCCTCTAGCGTTTCCTCCTGGATGAATAGCATGGTAGCATTGATAGTCACGTATTTTAATAAATGAAGTTTCTGTTAAATGAGTTTCCGAGACAAGACATATATCTATTTTTTCTAAGTTTAGAAAAATTTCTAGTTCTGGAACATGCTGTGGTAATCCATTCGCGTTCCAAATAACAATTCTAAATGATCTATTCATTTGATTAGTATAGCATTGATGTAAGCTCATTGGTAGCTTCTTGTCTATCTAGCCGCTTATATATAGCTTCTAGACCACGTTCTTGTTTTGCTAGGCGTGCATTTATCGTTTCTATACTTCGAAATATCCTTTCTAGTGGATTTTCTTCAATAGTATTCTGTTGCGTTATCTGAGAGTAGGATCTCCTCTCTGGTCCTATGGGCTCTGGTTGTGTCGGCGCTCTAGTTGTAGTTGGAATCCTTTCTCTTCTAACATTACTGTTTTGAGTCGATTGGCGTGTTTTATTTCTTAACCTTTGCAGTTGTACCGCTACTTCGCATCCTCTATAGTTGGCTGGGTGTTGTCCTTTACAGTTTATACACCTTGCAGGTTCGGTTCGACTAAGAGAACAGTCTTTCGCGTTGTGCCTACCGGCACATTTTACACACCTAACATCTCTCCCGCAATATCTTTGGGTGTGGTTATAAGCTTGACATTTCTTGCATTGAGGTATTAATCTCGTGTTCTTTTTCAGTGGTTCTATTTTAACCCTCATATTAAGTATTGCTTTGATATTAAATATATTTTCAATTTTTTCGCTTTTGTTGAATGTGAGCATGAATAGCGGGAGCCCTCTTTTAACGATCTTGGTTCCTTGACTATTTTCAACTTTCTCTCGTTTAAGGATATTGACTGCGTCTTCAATTTGCAGTTCTTTCATTTTGAGATCTTCTATTATATCCTCCTTCCTGCAGGTGGGATGTAGACCTCTGGCCATAACTTTGATGTTTCGGTTATTTTTGTCTTCATATGTATACCACTCTTTACCTTCTTCAGTGAGCTTTGTGGCTAAGGCTCTGTATGCATCGGGATCTCTTGTGTTTATCTTCCAAACATTATTGTTTAGTGCAACCACTTTATAGTCGTTTGTGGACACTGATTTCATTAGAGCTTGGATATTCGCAAACTCGGTAATGCCTATCACATTAATTGGCGGTGGTGCTTTGGTCTTCATTGCAACCTTTCGTTGTTCTTGTCGCTGGTGAAGTTGGGGTACAGGCACTGGATTGACAGTTTCATTAACTTTTGCTTGCGAGAGCTCCTCAACTTCTGGCGAGAATTCTGCTCTTCGTTTTTTCATTGGTCTTTTCTTCTGTTTGTGTATCCAATCAGTTTCTCTTGCAAGTTCCTCCTCATCTGTGTGGAACTCAGCGTCAGTACGGGCAAGGGTACTGGTTTCGTTATAACAAGTAAGAGGAGTTTCCACAACCTCTATCAGATTGGGCTTCTTTAGCTCCTCGTTTTCTTTCTTTAACTTAGCGATTTCATTGCTAAGTTGCGATGCGACTTTCTCTATTTCACTCAGTCTTCTGCGTAGTTCAGCATTTTCGATTTCCTGCTGAGTTGCGAACTCTATTTGTCTAGGTGGTGACCTAGCTAGTTTTGAACTTCGATCGAATGGGAATAGCAATGGTTGGCTCACCCCAGAATCCTTTGAGCCGGCCTCGTTAGAGGGTGGATTAGCCAACTGAGCAGTTGGTGTACCACCTGGGGTAAAAATTCCTTTTTGTTGAAAACTCATTGCATTATAATGACTGGTTATTGAAGCAGCTACCAATCTAACCAGTGAAATTGGCAGTGGGTCAGTGGAGAGAACATCATTTACTAGGTTCTCGGTGTTCGGTTATCCCGCCGTTACTCGGTCGCCAGAGCCTCGTTGGTTAATTAGCAGGGAGCACCACGTGTGTTACACAAGTAACAAGTGAAATAAATTTATACGTTCAATTCTACCATTGTAAATTATTTTTATTTCTATTTAAAAAAAAATACAAGTTGACACGCAACAACCTTGAAAATAAATCGAGTGCAAAGGGTTAATATTCAAAATTTGTCAATTTCTGGGCTAGATTGCCGAAAATGTAAATTAAATTCTGGACTGGGATATCACTACAATTTTAGAGTAGCCCGTTGTTGTTTGTTTTATTTTTCCGACCCATAGCTTAAAAACGCTTCGGTAGTCTAGATATATTGAGATGCCTGCTTATAACACTGCAACCAAAACATCTTTTTAATATTAAAGGTTTATGATGATGCAGAAACTTTTGCGACTAAGCACACACATCAAATATCTAAACGTTCGGTAGGTCAATATAGACCATACGAATAAATAATTATCACATTCACCCTACTGTGTGAACTTTTCAATATTTTATATTTTGTTTATCACAATGCGGTAGGGAAAGTCAAAATGTTTTTGACGCAAGATTGTAAATTTCTCACACGAAAGACAATACCAAAAATCTGTCTCACAGACAAATTCATGTCATGAGTATTGTTATTTGTTACCAATTTAGTACTTTATTATTCATCACACGCACTCGCACCCACAATTTCCTTTTCTTATCAATATTCCAGTTTACATTATAAATAACCTTGATGATAAATCATTTGGCGTCTTGCTTGGCCAATCCTAGTAAATAATAATCGAATTAAATTTACATTATTACTCGACTATGCAAGAAAATGATGCGGATGATTATTTAAAAATAATTTCACGTAATTGCGTTAAATGTTTCTGTTTTCTATATTCGGCGCCCTAATGTCTAGGCAACATTTTGCATGTACGAGATTTGAATACAAAATTCAATATGTGTGGTTTGTTACATTATCATTTCTGTTATGAATCTCTGTCTTACATTGTTTGTTTTTATATATTTAGAAAAATGTCTAGTCTATTGATATTAGATAAGCGGGTTACGGTAGAATTAAGTATAATATTTCGACGGCAAATTTTCCAAATCAATAATTACCATCCTTAACAAGAACATTTTTAATATTTTATGAGATCAACGAGCTTGTTGATTTTTGTTTTTCTCGAAAAGAAGAAAACTAAATTTCAAAAGAAACTTATAATCGTTTATACCAATTTCTCAAGAATCATATCTGATTTTGAAGATTTTTTATTTTTTAATTGTTTCGTATCGCTTCAATTAAAAGGCAAACTAATTAAATATTTCGACAACAAATCTTAATATTTCACTCGGTGTTCAAGTATGCGGGGATAATTGT
Organism: Nephrotoma flavescens; assembly: GCA_932526605.1. Lineage (NCBI taxonomy): Eukaryota > Metazoa > Arthropoda > Insecta > Diptera > Tipulidae > Nephrotoma > Nephrotoma flavescens. The sequence goes on along the minus strand of OW052221.1, from coordinate 266,712,402 downwards.
GTGTATAGATGTGGAGTGATGCCAAACAGCTATTTTACAAGTAATTCGATATTTTATGCCAGTCACACTAAATAATTAAATAAAATTTAATTACAAAAAAATATGTGTTAAGCTGCTGCCGACTTATCGCTTCGAAAAATTCATCAATCAATCATAGAATGCGCAACTTTGTGCTTCGCATGCATACTGTTTTATAGTTTTCCATGTTATACGGGTGTCATACATAGTTTAGATCTTACAACATGTTATACAAGCAGTTAACCGTACTTATCTCAAGTCGTTCAGGATTAATTGCAAAACGATTTTAAACTTGTATCTATAATAGATAAATTGTCTATCGGCACGTTATATTGTGTACTGCACATACATAAATTAATTGATTATTTTTATGATTTATCATTGCTGTCAAGAAATTATTACTTTTTTTTTAATTATTAATTAATCAACCGGACAATTAAAGAAATTGTGTTGTTGCAACTTGCGAGTAGTTTTTCAGGAAAAATACAATACACTTGTTAATTAGTTCATTGTCAGGTTCGTCTTTATATTTTGAAGAGGTACACACTCGCATTTTGGATTTATTGTTTAAGCAGAATATAGGATTCGAATATTCTTTTTATAAAACACGTTAGTTTCAGTTTTTTTATTCTCCGTGATTTTGTTGCACTTTTGGCCTTTCATTTAAATTTTAAATCGTGACTACATAACCATTTCTGTTAAAGCGCTAATTGCATTAAGTATTAAAAGGTTATTCGATTTACATTGTCGCTTATTGTATTTGCTTATACATACTGCATATAACTAAATATTATGTGCTGTTCTCCATTGTAATCAATAAATTTTAGTTATTTATGCTCTAAAGAGTTTTTTATTTGATGCGCCGGTGGTACCCCACAACTGAATACAGTAAGTTCATATGGTCTTGATTATTGCATTTATGTACTCTAAGATTAATAATTCACCGAAAGCTAATTAATCGAAAATGACAATTCACCGAAAAAGATTATTTGCAGAAAACAAACGACAATTTACGTAAACTACAATTCACCGAAAACGACAATTCACCGAAAACGGCAATTCACCGAAAAACATAATCCAACGAAAGTGATACCGTCGTTCCTCACTGAAGTTACTTCTTTTTGGTCCCTTTCCCCGTTTACCTCTAAAACCGGTTTAAATTGCAGCTCATTTTAAAGAAAAAAAGAGATGTAGATTTTAGTTTAAATTTTATTTACAAGAGAGCAGAATAAAGCATTACAAAAAAATTATGTGGCTAAATATAAAATAAGGTTTTAAATTAGCAATAAAAAATCTATTACGACTTATTTTGAAGTAAGAAGTATACTTCAAAAATAATCGCGTGTGGAAGGGGCCATATATAGTTCATTGAAAACACTTCAAACGGTTCACAAATGGTTAAAGCCAATAATTCGGAATCGACGGACCTTTATTGGACAGGGTGTCCCAGAATTGGATGATCAAACGAAGCAGGGCAATAGAGGAGCTCATTTCCAACAAAAACAGCCAAGTAAAGTTTTTTCGAATTGTTTTATGGTGCAAAAGTTATTCCACTTTTAATATTTTTTAGTGAAATCGCAAGCGTACTCACCAAAAAATTAAAAAAAAAATCTAAGAGTTATTTTGTTTAACTTTCCTTTTTAATACGATCTAGAAGAGTGCGCCTTTCTAATAAAATCATTTTTATAAGCTGTGTTATCTTCTGACAAATAAAAACAATGGTTTTGTAAAGTCGTTTTGTTTCAAAATTTTTTTGTTGATGTTTAAGTGGCGCCAGCGTGAAAACAATGTACTACAGAAAGTTGACCTACTATCAGAAAAATATGTGACACACATTCACAACAGAATGTTTTTTATCAATTTTTTGACAAAGTAAGTCGTGTTTAGTAAAAAATGCACTTAACAAAATTTCGGATTCTAAAACAGATGCTTTGTCAGAAATAAAACAAAATAATTTTTTTTTATTAATTTTAAATATTATAACAAGTGTTTCAAGTATCCAACATTTAACAAAATACATAATCGACATCACGGTATAAAATTTTGCTTAATCCGCCGAAACGCACGTTCGTTATTTTTAATTATTTCGTTATAACGCCTCGATTATACGATGCCGCAACTCCTGTTCGGTCTGGTTTACTCTTTCATAAACAAGCTCTTTATAATAACCACCCAGAAAAATGTCTTAAAGTATTCAGAGCAGGAGACCGCGGTGGCCATTAAGGGGACTCTCCCCTTCCAACCCAGCGGCTTGGAAAATTTACGTTGAGGTGTTGTCACACTACTAGTGCATAGTGAGAAGTACCACCATACTGAAGCCACATATTTCTACGTGTTTGGAGAGACACGCCATCAAATAAGTAATCCAATTCGTTTTGTAGAAAACTAAGATACTGCACTTCCCCGTCGATCCGCCGAGGTAGTTCAAATGGACCAATCAATTTTCCGTCGAAAATTCCCGCCCACACGTTCACTCCAGATAGGGGGTCGTAGTTGTGTTCCTTTTAATCACAAATCGTAATCGGGATTTGAATCCGGTACCTCCCGATTCAAACGCCAAAGCTTTATCCACTGTGATATTTGGTTACAACAAATTTTGTGTAATTTCAACTACCAGATAAGCTTAAAAAAATTGGTATACTTTAGTTAACCATTGTATTCATAACTTTGTTTTATTTTTGACAAAGCAACTATTTTAGAACTCGAAATTTTTTAAGTGTATTTTTTAATAAAACATACTTTGCCAAAAAAAAATCGATATAAAACATTCTATTGTGAAAGGGCCAGTGTGTGATACCATATTAAAATCTGCATTAGTGTCGCATATTTTTCTGATAGTGGGTCAACTTTCTGTAGTACAAGGTTTTCCCGCTGGCGTCACTTAAACATGCGCATGCGATTTCACTAAAAACACTAGAAGTAGAATTACTTTTGCACCATCTTCAATTCGAAAAAACTTTACTTGGGAAATGAATTCCCCTATCATTCTGCTTTGTTTGATCGTCCAATTCTGGGACACCCTGTATAATTGAAAATATTTTGATCATAAAAAAAATTATCGCAAAATCAAATATCGTATATACCGAATTCAATTATTAATAACAGCAAAACTCACACAATTCCCGGCCATTCTTGCGTAAAGTTGGCTAAAACTAAGCGGCTTTGTGAGTTGGATACTTTCGTATGAAGGTTAGAAATAAAAGTTTAACAAGTGTAATAAGACATTTAACGCAAACAATAACTTTGTTTCACATATTAAAAATAATACCATTTACATTATTTTTTAAATTTATAGGAATAAACAAGGGTTTAGGATGGCAGCAACCATTTTTTAAGAACTTAATGTATACAAAGGTGTTCTGAATAATCAAAATACAAAATATTGATTTTTTCATCGATTGAACGAATTTAGCTATAAATCCCTATACTTTTAAACCTTGTTTGTTTTTTTTACTTCAGAGGATGGAACCTGAATCCCACAGTTTTTCAATTTGCATAAGTTTGAGAAATACAAATAAAATTGGTTTAATAGCTGAATAAAAAACAGACGTCTTATCCGTAAATTATTTAATTATCCTGATCCATCTTAATTTCTAATCCAAATACTAATTCTGAACTGAAAGCCACTTAGGTTTGGCCGAGGCCCTCAGCACTTGTAACTGGATGACTCAGCACTTGTAAACTAATGACCATTCGCTTCGATATCAGTTCTCTGCGTGGGCCATAGATCAGCTCCATAATGACGTCGATTTTGGTCGAAAAATCTCTTCGGAACAACAGAAGCTCATCCTTTATAACTAGTATTTTCTTCATAAGTCTTTAAAATACTATAAAATACTACAAAAGAAACATTTATTTTGTCTAAAGTATAATTCGAGTGAGTGAACTATCATAAAATGCTTAGCTTATAATTTACTTTAATTTTATAATTTAATTTATTTTTTATTTTAACAAAACAATGTCTAAAATGCGGCTGGTGATTAGTAAAATTATCCAATCTGCCTTTTATAAGAATGCCGCACACCCATTATATCCTGCTCTAAACAAATAAGAATAGACCAATTTTCTATATAAGCAATGCTTTGAATACTTCTTCCCAACTGTCAAAAATGGCCTTCAAAAATAAAACAAACCTGTTCTGATTGAACATTGACTTCAAAAGGTTCCTCTGTACTTCAATGGCAATTGTCGAGCGTTTCTAGCATTGTTTTCAAATTTTGGGCAAATACAGGGTTTCCCCAAAAGGGACGCGGTCCCCTTAAATTATTATCAAGTTTTCATTAATTTTTAATGTTTTTTTTTTATTTGAGCTTCTTGGGATAGACCTTCGAATCGCCAACAAAGGGTTCTGTCAATGAGATGTGAGAAATTTTTCATACATAAAATCTCAACGAATTTTATGTCATCCACACATTTTCAATTCCAATTCTCTTAAACGGGCTGTTAATGATATGAAATATGTCAATTGACATTTAATTTGACATGCAGTTATAAACAACAATTTTCAATTTTTAAAATAAGAAAAATTCCTTTTTGAATTTTTCCAGCAAGTAGAAACGAGCTCTCGATAGTGGCTCCGTATAAATATGTGGAGTTAAATAAATTTCTACCTTTTTTTTCTTTGTTTTGGATGCACAGTTGAATTAAAAAATGTAGTTTTAAAAACTCTTGATTGCACCAGTATAAGTAGCAAGTTGCTTTCACGTGTTATCACTACTACGGATAGATCTACAGGGTGCTAATAAAAAAACAATAATTAACGTTGATATTTAACTTTTAAAATACAGATTTAACGGACGCTCGATTTAACGGTTATTTTTTTTATTTTCCATTTTTCGGTTATCGATTATGATGGGATTGGTATGCTTGCTGCAAATGGGTTTCTTAAATGATTTTGGGAAGAAATTCTGGAATATGCCCATCTGGGACGGAACTCGATCAATTCTTAACCGATTATGATGGGTTTTTGTATGTTGGATGGAAATAGGATTCTTAAACGATTTTGGGAGGATATTCTGGAATATGGCCATCTGGGACGGAACTCGATCATTTCTTAATCGATTATGATGGGGTTTGGTATGTTGGATGGAAATAGGATTCTTAAATGATTTTGGGAAGAGATTCTGGAATATGGGCATTTGGGACGGAACTCTACCAATTCTTAACGGATTATGATGGGATAGAGTATGTTGATGGAAATGGGATTATTAAATGATTTTTGGAAGAAGTTCTGGAATATTGCCAAAAATCGTTTGACTATCCTATGTTTATCCAACATGGGACTTCTTCCAAAAACTGTTTATGAATGTCTGTTTCATCCAACAAACAAAATCCCATCACAATCGGTTAAGAATTAATCGAGTTCCGTCCAAGTGGCCTAATTCTAGAACTTCTTCCAAAAATCATTTAAGAATCCCACGATCGAGTTCCACCTGGGAGGCCATATTCCAGAAATTCATTCAATAATAATTTAAGAATCCCATTTCCAACCAACCCACAAAATCCCAACAGAATCAGCTAAGAATCCAGAACTTCTTCCAAAAACTGTTTATGAATCTCATTTCCATCCAACAATCAAAATATCTTCATAATCGGTTAAGAGATAAACGAGTTCTGTCCTAGGTGGCCATATTCCAGAACAAGTGCAAAATGTATACTCGATTAAATTTAAAAACATTCGGATTTAACGGACTCCCCCAAATTAGTCCGTTAAATCGAGGTTTAACTGTATTCTCTTATCTTTATTTCTAGTTTTTCTCGAATTAAATAATAACCAAACTTTTCTCCAATTGAATAATAATCTACAATCCAATTAAATAATATAAAATAATAATTAAATTGTCCAAACTAAATCATAGATTACATTGCGTTGCACATATTGGTCCGTGGATAAAATTGAAAATATTCCAAAACAGTGGGCGCGAATTTTGTAACCATTAAAGCTTAAATAATATTATAGATCGGTAAAGCGCGATGCAACAGGCCTTATTTATTTCTATAAAGATTTCTTTCAATCTGCCCTTAGTGAAATTAACCCAGAATTTCATCAGAGAATAAAAAAAAAACAATCAGGCAACACTAAAACTTAGTCATCCTAGTCCAGAAAATTTTAAAATTTTACTGTGTATGTAAAAAATCAAATGTTAAAATACTAAAAAATTTTGATATAAAAATTTAACAAATAGGCGAGAAACAATATAAACTTTCTACTCGTGGTTATAAGCCATTCTACTCGTGGTCTTGTTAGCTAGCTCTGATAGAAATACCATAAGGGTTTGTCAATTATGAGCGGCGATGAAGAGGTTTGAGTAAGTAAAATTTCGAATTTCCAGTGGTCTATTAGCTAGCTCTGATAGAAATATCAAAAAGGTTTGCATGTTGTGAGTAATATTTTACTTATTCGAACCTCTATAATTCCTCCGCCAGAAGATGGGTCATGAAAAATTCATTCGAAACTAAGGAAATTTAAAATTGTACTCTCTAAATTATTCTAGGTATGTAGTTTTTATAAATTGTTTGTTTTAAAATTTTAATACGTATTTCATTATTTATTTCAATATTAAATATTTTGGTTTTTTATTCAGTTTAGTAAATGTTTTGGATTACAGTAAAATTGGCACAAACACTAAATTGATGATTTTTAATTGTATTCAGGGCGGGGGATAATATTAACGGCTAATTTCACATACATATGCTTAGTAGGATCACATAGTTTCTATGTTTGGTCTCTTAATAATTTTAAAAATTTAATTAATTTAATTAAATTTTATAAAATATTATTCGTTATTAATTAGGGTTGGGAACAATTTTAAATCTTTGCTACTCATTTGTAAACGATTTTTCTGAATAAAAATACGATTTTCGGATAACTGTGGATTCGTGAGTTTGTGAATTCGTATAACTTGGCAGAACCTACAAAAAAAAATCTAACGATAAGATTTTGGTAGTAATTGCCAGATAAGCTTTTATGCAAAACATTCAATGTTGCACCCCATGCGCGGCAAATTAGCAATCTTGTTGAAACCCGATGATCTTATACTTTAATACCTTCAATTTCTTGTCAAAAAATCGACCACCAATGACTTTTAAAGTCCGCCCTTCATCGTTTTCAAAAAAAAGGCTCGCTGACGTTGCCTAATCCAATGTGCACCATAATATCACTTTTTGGATAATAATATCGATTTCATGAATCATTCACATAATGATTTTCGCCCCCATCCGATTTGTGGTAATTTTGTTTATTAACATACCAATGAAAGGTGGAATTGTATCTCATCAAAAAAGAAGATTTTCTTTGAAAAGTAGGGATCAACAATCAAAAAATTGATTGTTGGGATTCAGCAAAGAATCATCATGTTCGCATAAAAGTTCTTATTCAAAATAGCGCCGATACAGATAAAGTGTAGTAATCTCTGACCTAACGAACAACATATTTTATGTCATCATTGAAATATGGGCTGTTTTAAGCGAAAAAGCCATGAACAATTACAGTACTTTGCTAATAAACTTTTGAATGTTACCCAATATGCAATTTTTCCACTATGTGGAAAAACTTGTTCTAATTTATATTGGAATTCCGTACTCGAAAATATCAAAGACACAAAAATCTGATTTGATTTGGGTATGTCTGTCTCTTTCTGCTTTTAAAAAAAATATTTTCTGTTGCTTGTTTTGTTTTTCTGTGATTAGTCATTACGAACAGTCGTGTGAGAACACATGTGGTTTTAATTATATAATCCGCGGTGTTGTGTGTACAAAAATGGTAAAATATTATATTATGTTTTTAGTTGATCCCAGGTCCGAGATAATTTTAATAATTTTGGTTTTATTCGTTGTGTTCGGTTCCAATTTAATTTTGATCCGAACACAACGAATAAAAATAAAATCAGGTAAAATATTATATCACATTAAATTAAAATGACGTCGATTTAAACAATTGTGTTGTGTAATTTATTTCTGTGTTTTGTACGAATTCAATTTTGTACAAGTTCATTTTCACAAAATTATCAGATAGGAGGTATTATCACAGATTAAAATCATTTATCATCGACTAAATTCATATAAAAGTTATTTATTTTATTATTTTAAAAAGGCCTAGAAACCCGAATATAAAATATGGAAAAACGCCAGATCGAGATTCAAACCACGGTGAAGAGCAACCAAAAGCATATCCGTTCAGTTTTAAGGGAACTAGTTCTAATAAGAAAAACGAAAACTGCTGGAATAAAAAATTGCCATGAAATTGTGCCAAAATTAAAATTACCAACTAATACAACCAGCGAATTTAGAAGTCTAGAATCGACAACTCAAAAGGAGCCGAATATCGAAAAATATTTGGTTAGTATTGGGGGTACAAATTGAAAATGCGGGATTTTTTTCTATTTTTGAACGTTTATTCTGAAAAAATGGTAACAAATGAATTATTCAAAATATTGTCCATCGCTAGCCACAACTTTTACCGTCGCGAAAAAATTCGGCCGGCTTGGCTGCTATCCAGTCATCGACCCATTTTTGGGCTTCTTCGTAAGAATGGAAGCGCTGGTCAGCTAGGTCATGTGTCATCGATCGGAAAAGGTGGTAATCGGAAGGAACAATATCTGGGCTATACGGCGGGTGGGGTAAGACTTCCCATTTCAGCGTTTGTAGGTATGTTTTGACCGGCGCTGCAACATGTGGCCGAGCGTTGTCATGTTGCAAAATTACTTTGTCGTGTCTTTGCTCGTATTGTGGCCGTTTTTCTTTGAGTGCGCGGCTCAAACGCATCAATTGAGTTCGGTATAGTGCTCCTGTGATGGTTTCGTTCGATTTCAATAGCTCATAATACACCACACCCAGCTGGTCCCACCAAATACAGAGCATAAGCTTGGCGCCGTGAATATTTGGTTTGGCCGTCGATGATGATGCATGGCCGGGGTAACCATATGATTTTTTGCGCTTCGGGTTATCGTAATGGATCCACTTTTCATCACCAGTGACAATGCGATGCAAAAAACCCTTCCGTTTTTGCCGTTCGAGCAGCAGTTCGCATGCAAAAAAACGGCGCTCGACGTCTCTCGGCTTCAGCTCATACGGCACCCAATGTCCTTGCTTTTGGATCATTCCGAGGGCTTTTATACGATGGGAAATGGCTTGTTGTGTCACTCCCAATGAATCTGCGAGCTCTTGTTGAGTTTGACACGAGTCTTCATTGAGTATTGCCTCCAATTCAGCATTCTCAAACTTTTTCACTTGGCCCGGCCGCTCTTTGTCCTCAACGTCAAAATCACCACTTCTAAACCGCACAAACCATCTCTCGCACGTTGAAACCGATGGAACATGACTCGGATAAGCCTCGGAGACCAATCGATGTGCTTCAGCAGCACTTTTCTTCAAATTAAAGAAGTAAATTAAAACTTCCCGCAAATGCTGTTTTGTTGGCACGAAACTCGACATATTGAGAGCTCAAAAAACTATGAATTTGACACTGCGACAAATTGACACATACTGAAAATTAAAGCTATAAGACGTAGCTTTGACATGAACATAGTCACAGTACTGCCTGATGCGTATAGCGTTAGTAACGCCATCTGTTATCAATCCCGCATTTTCAATTTGTACCCCCAATAGTATTAATTGATTTAATAATTATATTCCCATTTTTAAAGTATATTTTTGTTGAGAGGGAGAGAGTTGGGGATTTATCTAAATTTCTAGAAATAAGCATGTCAAAATGCTAACAGATGAGTGTGCCATACAATTTTCATGGCACGGGCTTCAAGGAAATATAAAGATATGGCTTTAAAAACAATTTTCTGAAGTTTGCGAAGACGACGTAACAAAATACAGTGAAACCTGTTAAGTTGGACACATTTTTAAGTTGGTCAACTGGCTAAATTGGACGGTTCTGTCTTGCACCAACTTGCTAAGTTGGACAATTTTGTCTTGCATTTTTAATTATCCTTCAATAAAAAATGTATTGCGAGGAACCCTTACAACCTTTTCAAGTTGGACACCTTCATAAGCTGGCCATTTGTTACGGTACTGTGAGTGTCCAACACAGATTCCACTGTATATGAAAAAAATGGTTACAATTAATCAGAGACAGATAAAGAAAGCGTTCACAAGCTGAGAAAAACAAGGCTAATCTAAACACTTTCAAATAAAATTTAATTTTCACAAACAGATATTAACAGTCAAAAATTATCCTTATGAAATTTGTCAATTTTATTTAATTTATATATTTTATTATTTATTTGTTTAATGTGATAATTGAAATTGAATTATGTGATAATATTTAATTTTAAAATAGTATTTTAGTAGAGATAAGGATATCCTTATCTCTGATTTTAGTATAAACTTTTTATATTTTAATATTATAAACAATCTTTAAACTTTTATTTATTCTTTATTTTACTTGATATAATTATGTTAAATTTGATTAATTGTATTTAAATATGTACTATTGTGAATTAAAATATTGAATTAAAACTATTTTTTAAATATAAAACTTCTTTAAAATCATATGAAAAACTATTTTAGAATAGCATGGAAAAGTGCATGTAATAAGTATGGAGCAAAAACTCAAAACCGAATACCATTTTTAAAAAACTAAATAAATTTTTCCAAATCATATGGAAAATTGTAAGTACATAATTAGTTTGGAAGAAGGATATCGCGATTTATGTGGACAGTCAAGCGGCACTCAGGTCACTAGAGGCGGTTTCTCTGAAGTCACGGGTGGCGCTGGATTGCCGATCATCTCTTAATGAGATGAGCGAGTATTTCAGTATCCAGATAATCTGGGTCCCTGGTCACTCGGACGTCACGGGAAACTGCAGGGCAGACGAACTAGCTAGGTACGGTACGACTCTCCAGATGCAACCGGAAAGGGCAGGTCTGGGGAGGCCTATAGCAGCGCTTAAATTGACGCTCAGTAAAAAGGCAATCGCCTTGACAGATGAGAGGTGGACCAACACTCTCACGTGCAGGGTAGCAAAACAGGTTTGGCCAAAACTGGACCTGCGGCGCTCCAAGGCACTTATATCCCTGGGAAAACGAGATTTAGGATTGGTCGTAGGGATACTGACAGGACACTGCCTTTTTGGGGAACATGCGAGAAGGCTGGGTCTAGAGACGAATGACTTTTGTAGAAGTTGTATGGACGAAGAGGAGGAAGAGACGTTAGTTCACTTCCTATGCTCGTGTCCAGCACTATCCTACAAAAGACATAGGTACTTGGGTGTGTACAACATGGACAGCCTTTCTGAACTCGCGGACTTTGGGGTGCGAGATATTCTACGCTACACCAGTAGCTCTGGTTGGTTTCAGCGGGAGTAAGGGGAGATTGGATCCTGTGGTATCACAATGGGCCATTATTGGCCTAAGTGTGCGATAGCAGCCACTCTAACCTAACCTAACCTAACCTAGTTTGGAAGAAAAACACAAACTCACTAAGAATAGCATTTAAAATACACACGGAAAATGTTTTAAAATCACATGGAAAATGTAAGTAATTGGTTAGGAAAAGCGCACAGTACTATTTTCACGTGAAATTAATCGCGATTTCCAATTTTATGTTTTTTCTCTTTTCTTTTTATATTTACCAACACATTTACAAGACACTCGAATTTTGGGACAGTTTTGACAGGATAAACGATATTCCGTGTTATTTTCACGTTTCTTTCCATAGGAACATTCTGTATTTCGCACGAGAAAGCGAATGGATTTCCTTGTGAAATGTTTATTGGGTAATATACAGTATCGGACAAAACATTTGCAACCTTTTCGGCTTACTTAATCAATTTAAAAAAAATATTAAAACAGTTGCCTGCTATAATTTGTTTTTTTTTCCTCTAAATATTCAAACGTGTTTTTAAATCTGGATATTCTCCATAACCAATCTCTCAATTGTTTCTCTCATTTTAAATTTGTTTAACACTTCTCACATTCGCGCTGGACTAAATAAATGCAACTTATTAAAAACCATTTTTTTTTAATTAGACCATGTTTTGAAAAATATTCAGTTTGCTGTAAACTTTGATGTCAAAAGTGCATTACGAAATTATTGGATTTTGTGTTTTTGGATACAAAAACTGAATTTTTCTAAAATGGCGGGTAATAAGTATAACAGTGTCTTCATGAGAAAAACTATACAAGATTTTCGTGCTGTTATGCAGCAAAATCACATTTTCGAGAAGTATGGAGTGCATAAATGAGACAACACATCACGGTGGACGTCGTCGAAAAACGATTACACGAGAAGATACTAACATCGTACGATCTTTCTAAAGAGACTATTTTAAGTCGTCGACCACATTGGTAAGTCAACTAGGATTGTCCATGACCGACCATGCAGTAAGAAGACGAGCAGTTGAAGCTAAACTCTTTTCACAGAAGAAGACGCTTGCAATTTGCACGTAAATAATGGTAACTGGGATGTTGTTCAGCGACGAATCGAAATTTAATTCAGTTGGTAGCGACGGAATTTTTCACGTAAGACGACCAACGGGAAAACGTTTTGATCCGAAATACTATATAAAATCTGTAAAATTTGAAGGAGGAAACGTAATGGTCTGGGATTGAGGTTGTTTTTTAGGTCAGGGAAATGGTCCGATTTATCGAATAAGTAATACAATGAATCAATTATTCTACAAAGATATACTAGACAACGTTATGCTACCATACGCAGCGTGGGAAATGCCACTTAGGTGGCGATTTCAACGTGATGACGACCCGAAACACACCCTGGGATCGTTAAAAACTGGTTTACTGCAAATAAAATTAAAGTTTTGGACTGGCCAGCTCAATCCCCTGACCTGAATCCAATAGAAAAGTTATGGAAGATCATAAATAGAATGGTTCGCCGCGATAACGTCAGAAATAAGGATGAATTATTTCGAAGGGTGGAGGAAGCTGGGCTGGGATTTCCAGAAGCTATCTTACGGTGTAGGGCTGTTGCAAAGATGATTTGCAACGAAATATTAAAAAATTAAAGGGGGTTTATTTTAATACTAAATAATAATTTATTTGTTGTGCATGTTTTGTCCAATGCCATTCAGAAGAAATTTTGAATTTTTTAAAATCTAATGAAACAGATTAGTTATTTGTGATATTTTAAAAATAAAACATGGAATAATTAAAAATGCGAGTAAATTGTTTTTTATCTGCACTTTATAAATACCTTTCTTATACTTTTTACGGTAATTGAAATACATAGTTGCAAATGTTTCGACCGATACTGTATATGTAGTTATAATATCAATATAGTTTGAGACTTACGCTGTTTTATGTTGCAAAATCTATTACGAATCCCTATCGAATGCGAGCAATTCGTAAAATTTCGTGTCAGAATCTGTTGCATATGGCATACCGAACTCAGGAGCTAGAGGCTATACTCTTGAAACACGAATATTCAGTCTGCAGTCAGAATGCAATTTTAATCAGATTTATGAGATAATTATGGTGAAATATTTTCGAGGTAGAGCATATTTAAAAGTCTAACGGTTTCAAGTTGACGAGCGAAAAGTTCCGCTGCACAGCGAATTGGATAATTAGTGCATTCACTGACGAACAACAAAAATCAACCACCACACATTTGGGATATATGGCAAAGGACCTTAATTTTTATAACAAAATCAAGTTCCTCCATCTAACCACTTTCAGTTTCAACGAAGTTTTCCACTTTTCAGTTTCAAGAGTTGAAAATAGACGTGACAAACTCTACACCTTGAAAAGTAGGTTCATAGGGATACCAGGGATAAAATGAAACCACAAGACGACCAGAAAGTGAACGAACACAAATATCTCAGATAATCAATAAATGACTACAGTGCTCTTAGTAAAATAAGGAAAGGCGCACTTATTTATTAATGCATTTTGCTGCCACCTTACAGTACCATATTTTTAATAACGCTCTTGCGTATAACCCCTTTTCATGATTAAATTCATTTTTCATTACCCATGATTAATTCCTTAAATAAATTTCGCTTTAATGTCTGTAATAAATGATTTTGGTATCGTCATTCACCACTAAATAAACAAAAGTATATAAAAAGACATTTTTTAAAGATTTACACACATTCTTCCATCATACACAAACACAGAATGTGTCTGTAATACTAATTACACTTTAACTTAACATACCCTTCAGGGTTTCTAACTTTATATACTTTCGATTTTTTTAACACATTTGAACGAAGAAATAACACACCTGTTATGTTAGAGACATGTTAGGTATTGTACGTACTTACTCGTATGTGTATCGTATGTAGCATATATAAGTGTTCTGTGCACGTAAAATATCCACTTGATATAATTTTCTTATGTATTTTTTTTTCATCAGTTTCTTAACGTTGCTATGAGATAGTAAAGCAACAACGAACAAATTAAAAAAGCAGCAACATTTTATTAGGTCAAATCTCTGTGGAATCTCCGTTAAAACTACTTTTATCGAATTACTTATCTAGAATAATTCCAATCTGGTCTATTCATGCTAATGATCTCTTTAGAAAAACAATTTTCTACTTGTTAATTTAACGATATCTGAATAATATTGAAAATACATTTGTGCATCGTCAAATGCAAGTTTTTAGTATAGACATTAATATTCAATTTATGTGAAGCGTGAAGGTTGTTTTTTTTTACAATTTTTTGTAATTTTCCTTTACAAATTTACAATGTAATATTTCGATAAGAAATTAGCCATGACATCGAACTGTAAAAAAATCAGCTAAGTGCATATTTATGATGCTAACGTCATTATTACAATATTATGTTTATGTCAAATGAAATATAAGTTTTAGCAAGCGGTTTATCGTTACAATACTTTATAAAAGAATAATTAGGAGTAAGTATGCAAGTTCTAATTTGTTATCCCAATCGTTAATACTGAGATGTAAAACCGGCATTTCTGATTCACTGAACCTACTCACCAGTTTTTTCAAATTCCCCGCTATACCGCCTTAATCCGAATAAGTGAATTTCTAAGTGAGCTTGGCCGGTGTAAAACGGAACCATTCATCATTCCAATAAATGGGGATAGTGAGCAAATAATGAATGCGGGTTTTAATGAAAATGTGTGAAGAACGCAACAGATGATGAATGTAAAATGGAATATTTTATAACGACAAGAAAGCATTCAACAAAAATGAGGTAACATACATTGCTGTGTCAATTTTTTTCGATAAATTTCATGAATCGGCAACATTACACGACATTAGATTCATAATAAAACAATTCAATTAGTGATATAGATAAAATGCATTATCGAATAAGTTACACTACCGGTAATGCAATTCAACTATTGTTTCATATTGAAATTTCGGAGGTTAATGACCACACAGCCTGGAACATAATGAAAAAACGATGACGACACCAAAACTGTTGTGAATATTATAATAACATGGACATGTTGTGAATATTATAATTTATTATCACTCTTCAATAACTGGCTACAACTGGCCAATGGTTAGTTCAATAAGCACGATCCAATTCAAGAAAGTCTCCAACTTTCGAAATTTTATATTCATGTTTGGAAACCCGTTCCGAAGTGTTATAATCAAATAACGATGAAAAAAGACGAGAAATAAGGGAAGATGCAATAAAAATCATTTCTCACATCCAAGAAGGAAAGCAAAATCAAAGCTTGTTAGTACTGTGTAGCAATTTCAAATTGTCAAAATTTAAAGGCATGTGCTGTAGGAACGCGGAGAACTTATAAAAAGGTAAACAATACTGGTTAAGATGTTTAACTTTCACTCTGTGTACTGGGGTAAAAAAACTACCCCAGACCAACAAAAATGTAAATAAAAAACTAATTAATAAAAATTTTGAAAATCCATTTAGATATGCCTTCTTCAATTAGATAGCTATACACCAGATAAAAAAACCGAGTTATAATCGATTGTTGCATTTTTTGTCATTAGAATGAAACTAAACACATTTCTATGTACTGGGGTCAAAAACTACCCCATCCGTTTTTATATAAAAATCTGTACAAAAAAACGCAAAACAAACTAAAATTATCCTGATACCGTTCGTCGTCTATCAAATTTTTATGTTACTAGGTGCGCAACTAAATTTCCGTTTTTTTTTTGAAAAATGAAAAATGGGAAATTTCAATAGACATTTTTTCCGCTATCTACACATATCTCTGGCAATACATGAATACCACGACGATAAAACGACGCGTCTTTGAACCAAAACCAACCAACCATCATCCAACCAATTTTGCACTTGTTCGAAACTTTCCAAGTGTAGCCCTACCAAGCCATGCGCCATCGACCGGAACAAGTGATAATCCGAGGGGGGATTATCAGATCTGGCAAATAAGGCGGGTGCGGTAATAGATCCCATCTCAGCGTTTTGATGGTGTGCTGTCGTGCTGCAATATCACTCGATCGTGTTTTTCAAGCAATGCATGGTTCAGATTGATGAGTTGTTGTCGGTAGCGTTGCCCATTGAGACTTTCGCCCGGTTTCAACAGCTCATAGTAGACGATTCCTTTCTGATCTCACCAAACGCAGAGCATTGTCTTCTTTCCGAAGCAATTTGGCGGTGCCGTCGATGTTGATGATTTGCCAAGTGAAAGCTACGGCTTTTAGCGTTTGGGATTCTTAAAAAAACATCCGATTCTCATCTCTGATGACAATTCGATGCAGGAGGTTATATCTTTCATGCCGTGAAAGCAAATCAAAATTTCTCTCTTCGTATTTTCATCTATCTCTCAGTCAACTCTTGCGGCACCCATATTTTCCCTCCTTTTGAATTTTTCAAATACCATGTAAACGTTTGATAATACTTGGCGAGTCATGTTGATCTTGAGTTTGCGTATCATCTTTATCAAATAACGCTTGCAGCTCGGATGTCTTCAAATGTTTTTGGTCTTCCGGAGCGCTTCTTCTCCTCGATCTCTAAATCGCCACATTTGAAGCGTTTAAACCAATCTTCCCAAGTAGTTCTTCTCAAGCAAATGACGTGCTGCATTTTTTTTCAAGTTCAAGCAGAAAAGCAAACCTTCTGGCAAATGCTGTTTGTTTGGTACAAAACTCGACATTTTCGTTCTTGCACCATCTACGTGTGAAACCTGGAAATTTAGTTACGGATCTGATGCTTGCAAGCGAAAAATTAGAAGATGGTACTCTTCCTCAACATGCTAGATGCGGCGGGTTTTGCCACGTATAATTTGCATACATTAGTAAACCAGCATCTCTGTGACTCATCGGTTTCGGCTCTCAAGAAATTGACATTGCAGCTGGTGGAGAATAAAATCAAGAAGAGACTTGCCACTCCCAGAGCCTTGAAAAGCGTATTATGAGGATACAATGTTGTAGAGTTGAGATTAGCACCAACCACTCAAAACCAACAAAACAAAAGTCGTAAAACACAAAGATGCAATTTATGTCCACAGAGTGCTGACGTGAAAACAAACGTAACTTGCCATTTCTGCGATAAACCAGCATACTCGGGCATCATAAAACCATGTGTGATGATTGATTAATTTAGAAATAGTTAATGATGAAATTAAACAACATGAAGGAAGAAGTTGATGACTTTTCTTTTTAATAATTTTAATAATCATACACGGATAATGTTTCACTACACCATACACAGGTTAATGCTGCATTATCGTAAATTTCAGGCGACCTGTTGTGATATTTGAAAATATGATCACCATACACTACTACATTCGGAGCACCAGAAATTTGAAGATGATAAACTGCAGCCTGCAAGGTATAAACAATTTCCGGAAAAGAGATGCGATTCAGAATCAACCAATAAGACGAGTGGACACCAATATTACTTGGAGGGCACTAAGGGATAGAATGTGCTCCTTGCAACTGTGTTGGTAGATGACACAAACAGGCACAGTCAATATCCAGATTTGTTTTGTTAAAAATCGAAAACAGAAAACGGTTATGGGAAATAGAACAAATTTCAACCAAGCACACACCAACAGAACATGAGACGATATGTGAGGAACACTTCGAAAAACCCATAGTTCATCATGGGAATCGCCAATACGTAGTCCAGATTCCATTACATAACTAAAACATTAGTACTTTTGATTCACGAGATCTAAAGTCGCACCAGATAGTAAACTATCAATACCCTGTTTGCAATTATTATGAATAGTTTTTTTTATAAAAACTGTAATGATGTTTAAAATGACAGAACATACGCATAAATGGGCTTTATATGACTGTCAAAAGATGTCAACTGGATTCAAAGGAATCCAAAAAAATGGCAGAATTAGTAAAATTATCGCAATTCGATTTGACGATTTCATAATGCTAAAGATTTTCAAAACATTGGTTTCGATTTTACTTAAAATGTTCTCAATTGTTGGGTGCCCTGAAGCACCCAATAGCGTCGTAAATAAAAATCCGAAGGTAAAATGTTGTTTTTATGGTTTTTGATAAAAGTGTTTTAATGTTTTAATGCAGTTCCTTGATTTTCGGACCAAAAATTGTTGCATGATGAATGATCTGAGGGGCTAAGAAACTTTTCCGAATCCGAATTTTTCCGATAACAAAAAAAGTCGGCTCTTTTCGAACGTTGTGTTGACTATGCTGGTTCAATCGACATTCCAATGTCAAAGAACGGGGAAAATAACTGTGATAAGCTATACTTACTTAAGTATATTTGGTACTAAGCCAATTGACGTAGATCAATTAAGTTATCTCACACGTTATTTTTAGACAAACGAGAAAAGCCTTCCCACATCTGCTGATCTAAAAAATTTAGAAAACTGATCAAAGGGAATATAAATTGAAATGTAAGGGAAATGTGCTTAATTGCAATTGCCAGTCGGGCAGAGAATAGAATTTCACAAAACCAGCCACCCTGCACTTTGCTGGGCTGTGGAAGGCAGATCTAAAGTCAATCGAAACACCTTAACAGAATGAATGATCGGTGACTCTAATTAACTTTTGAAGAATTGTCGATACTACTTTTCAAAATTGAAGCATCATTAAACTTCAGGTCTTTGAATACTGTTACAGAGCACATAGAATTAGAACCTCTAATGCCAACACATTTCCTATTTGGTGGGAGCATTGTCACTCATCCGACACCTTTGCACTCATCAATAAAAAGATTAAAGTTGTTGCATACAACTAATTCAAGCATCATATTTGAAAATTGGTGTAAAAATTTACCATTTCTCGCGAAAAACATAGGTGCTTAAGGAGTGATTCAATAGGAAACATGCACAACAAGGAGGGTATATTCTCAAGACCACAATCGTCTGCAAACCCCTTTAAAGTCGTTATCCTCAATAATAACAGAAGTGATTGATACGCTGTTACTACTGGGTTGTTCGTACAATCCACTAGTAACGCTAGGTATTATCGTAGGTAGGTCATGTTAGCAGGATATTCTTCAATTTCTAGTTTATTTCTATACACTTTCGACTTCAGATTTTTTAAGTTAACTAGTCTATCATCGAACCACTGATGTTGAACAATTAGTGCTTTACAGCAAATGGGTACATAAAGTTCTAAGTCTTGCAGCCTGACACAAAATTTAATTGGTTGAGATTTTCATCATATCATTAATTGAGTTATTTTCCACTTGATTCATTCTAGGCAACTTTGTACCCCACGTAGTTTGTTTTTATTTTGAAGTTGCATTTCTTTGAGTGTATATGTTCCGAACTCGCAAAAAATTGCGGAGAACCTTAAAAGCACAAAATACAAGATAAATTGGCTTTTAGGGTCAGTACACTTTCATTTGAAGAAAGAACAGAGAAACGGTAAACTCCCACGGGATAAACAGAAAAAAATCGCCAGAGTGGTAGGCCGATAAAAACCCAGAACCACTAAATGAACCATCGCAGGAGACACAGCAGAGAGTAAAAACCTCGCCAACGATGCAATAATAGACGTATTGTACAAATTGAGTTTGGATCCATTGCGGACTAGAGAGAAGTTCGTAAACTGCTTAACAGAACAAACGACTAGACCCGCGACTGAGATTCTCTCACCAGATATAACACAGCGTTAAGGGGAAAATGGATGGAGATGTTTACTAAAACATTTGCAAGGCCTCGTCGACTAGGCAACTTCACATGACCTTATCCTTAGAACCTAAAAATCTATTGACACCAGTCTACAAGGTGACTGGTGTAACTTATTACCGCAAACGAGGGTATCATCTTTCACTACTTAATTAAAAGGTCTATTCCCTGGGCTACAAATTTTCGGATGGTACTGAGATGCACCGCATACTTTTTTAACGAAATATTGTTTTAGAGGAACTTATAATTGTTACGACACGTTATAAATTACTTGGATAAGTTGCTTGGATATAAGTTGCTTGGACGCGTTAAAAGTAATTACGGTTATACGCAAATGGAGCAGCACGTTAGAACAAAATCTGTTCAATATGTTCTGAAAGGGAGCGAGCATGTACTACAATCAACTCAACTGTACGAAGAATACGCCTACGATCTATAGTAGAGAACAATTCATCCACCAATTGAGGTTTGAAATTATGTATCTAGAATATCCTAATCGCTCAGTTGTAATAAAACATATTGCGATGTGGCATCCCCTTCATTGCGGTGTCGTCCGGTGAACGTTGTGTAATCGAGAATGAACCTGAAAGGACCCGCCATGCCCAAAGACTGTTCAACAAACCGATTAAGGTCATATATGCGTACCCTTTAAAAAAAACCGATTGGTGAAATTAATCCAGGGATGATTGAGAAACCAGGAGAGGTCAAATGGGGGGTTCACGCATCTTTCATTTTGTTTCAAATTAGTTAGACAAATTCTGTATAAATGTTACCTGATTCTAATTAGACCACACAAACAGTGATTAAAATTACCAGTTCCATTGAGCTTGTCTATATTCTTGAATTTCAACGAAAAATCGTTTTATATAGGGTTTTCCAATAGGAATGATTTGTTTTTTAAGTGACGTTTCGGCCATTTGTAATATGTCATGATCTGTCATTTTTTGTTTCATTGCATTCAGTAATGTTTACAATTTCATCATGGTGAGATATACGCAAGAACAACGTTTACAAATTATTCAGTTTTATTATCAAAATAATCGTTCTCCAATTGAAACTTTTCGTTTTATACATTTTCTTTACATAATGTTCAAGTGCCAATAAGACAAAGAAACGCTCGAAGTAATGTAAATATTGCTGCCATTCAGGCAAGTGAAGCTGAAGACCGCAATTTGTCGATTCCAAGACGTTCTCAAGAATTGGGAGAATTGGGTCTCAAACCACAACCTGGCAGATTTTGAGAAAGGGTGTGGGTTTGAATCCGTATAAAATTGTTGAACTGAAGCCATTGGACCACCGTGAACGTCGTGAATTTGCCTTGGAACAACTTGAAAACGATAACGATTTTTTTAAGTAAAGCTTCTTCTCCAATGAGGTTCACTTTCATCTGAGTGGTGCGGTAAACAAACAAAACTTTCGATTCTGGTGCGAAGAAAATCCACAAATTATTCAAGAAAAACCATTACGTTTACCTAAATTGACAGTTTGGTGTGGTTTTTGATCTGGTCGAATCATCGGTTCGTATTTTTTCGAAATGAAGCTGGTAACACCGTTACTGTCAATGGAGATCGGTATAGATCGATGAAAACCAACTTTTTATGGCCGAAATTGGAAGAAGTTGATCTTGACAACATTTGGTTTCAACAAGACGGGGCTACGTGCTACACAGCAAGTGCAACAATTGAATTATTGCGAGAAAAGTTTGGAGATTCGATTATTTCTAGAAATTGTGATTTTGAATGGCCTCCAAGAAGTTGTGATTTAACACCATTAGACTATTTCATGTGGGGTTATTTGAAGTCATTGGTCTTTAGCAATAAACCAAACTCTCTTCAAGCTTTAAAAGTCAATATTGAACGTACCATTCATGACATACAACTTGATTTAGTGGAAAAAGTGCTCGAAAATTAGGTTCATCGAATTCGTTCCTGCAGAGGAAGTCGTGGAGGCCATTTGAATGACGTTTTATTCAGAACTTAATTGTATCGATTGTACTTCACATTAAATAAAAAACATTTCAATTTCCTTAACAATTAGTGTGTTTTTTTTTTAAGAAAACATATCATTCTTATTGGAAACCCCTATAATTCCATAGCCAATCAATTAGATAGAGCAAGTAGAAAATTTTATTTATGTAAGGAGGAATCTAGATAGAACTTTTTCTAAGTGATGTCATCTAACTATTCATCTGAGCATAATGTCCACTCAAGGTGCGACAGCCAGAACACATCACTTTATCAACACCCGAATCGGTTCTAAAGCTGGAGCAAACCATCGAGGGATCAAGACTTGCGAGAGCACTAATCCTTTCATGGGAGTAGAAAACTGTTAAGCAGCCAAATCTGTTTGAGAAAACTTTGTTAAAATGTTTTGGCTCATAAAAGAATAGATTTGAGATCAATAGACTAAAACTCTTGATTACGTAGACATTTCAAATTCAAAGACTTAGTACCCTTTATAAAGTTTTGTAGAATGAATTAATAAACTGGATAACAGTAATAATAAAATTGTAAAACTCCTGCCAAACCCGTTAAATTTTACAAATAAAACTGTAATCCAGTTAGAATTGAAAATTCGAATCAATCATACGGTCTTGCTTGCTCTTGGTCAAATAAACTTACACCTGCTGTCAATTTCCCGCCAAATCGGAAACAAGCAAATATAATAATTCATGTTACATGCAGATCATAAACTCGGTCGTCACAACATAATTCTATTTATTAAACAAATTACAAGAAAAACCCCGAAATAAAAATGTCTAGTGACTAAACACAACCTAAAACATATTGATTTAACAAATAATTTTCTGTTTTATCATGATTTTCCTCATTTATTATGGAGATAATTTACATAAAATACAATTTATGGCCAATAATTGCACTTTCAACTTTCGTAAGTAGCACAGTGCAGTGTCACCCACCATTCTATTACCAATTATCCAAAAGTGGGAACTGCGAAAGGAAAAAAAAACTTACACTGGCGGGTTTATACTATAGAAACAGTTATTTGGTGGGTTGGGTTGAGTTGGGGTGGTATATATTGGCAGTCGTCAAGTGGAAAATGACACAACAATAACAAATCGTCAGGCATACGCACGATTATTGTTTGGACGATTCTAGAGACGAATACAATTTTTATCAAATTATTTTGGTTAATTCACAAGACAAGATGTTTTCATTTTATACTTTTCATTGAATTTAGTTTTCTTGTGTGTGTTCCCTTTCCCGTCGTCTACACAACAACAAAATAAAGGAACCAAACAACAACAACAATACAGTCTCGAGACAAAAAAAAACATAAGCGAAGAAAACTGTGTCACACTTTTTTCTTCTATATTTCCACCGATCGATTATTCAATATACGCGAAAAATTAGATAGAATATAGATTTGTGCTTTAACACACATAATAATTGCATTACATTGGAGAATAAAGGATTTAAGCACTTACTTGTTGTTCCAATTTTTGATGTCGACTGTTATTCACGGTTGTCATTGTGCACGGTTTGTTTGTATTTTTAACAAACCAATTTGTTGTAATTAATAATATATCGTATTTCACACAAACCACACACTTTTTATATAAATTTATTAATCAAATTATATTTTTTATATAATACAAACACAACTACACAATTATTATTAATTTAAATAACTTTTTTTTACTAAAAATAATTCCGCACAAAAACTTCAACACGTTCAATTTCGTTTGTTTCTGTTTGAATACTGAAAAATTGAGAGCGCAAACACGAAAATGAGAGATTTTGATTTTTTGTTTTGTTATTTTGCCATAAAAACGTTTATAGTTCATTAACATTTTTATAGTAAGACTAGCGGATATTGCACGAACTGTTTAGAGAAATGTCAAATTTCACATGTCGCTGGTTGGCAAATTATTTTCATTTCGTTTGTTTTTCAATTTTAACAATCAACTGTGTAAAATGAGTCAAATCGAACGATTATTTGCAAATAATACATTGGCCGAGGAAATATTAAGCTCGCTTAAACATCAGGTACGTACAGCTTGCGAAATCTTAATTGCATTGTTATCTAACGTGATTGGTGATTTCACAGCTAGCAGCAATTAAAAATGAGAGAATTGCGCAACGAATCCGGCAATTGGAACGAGAAAATGCAGAACTACGTGAACAAGTCGAATCTGCTAAGACTGAGCTCATTAATTTAGAGGTGAAGAATGGTAAAATACAAATACCAATACAAGGCGCAACATTTGTAAAGTGCAGTGAAGTGATCCCTCCGGCAGCGACACAAAAACCGGTAACCGCGGCCTCCGAGCCGGCCAAAATTGAACCAAAAACACCAAAAGAAAAGAAACCGGCGAAAGAGAAACAACCCGCCAATAAACCGACAGGCGAACCGGAAGGACCAATCGATGTAGGCCGTCTCGATTTTCGGGTTGGAAAAATCGTCGACGTACAGAAGCATCCGGACGCCGACTCCTTGTATGTAGAGAAAATCGAGTGTGGCGAACCAAATCCACGCACTGTAGTATCCGGCCTGGTAAAATATATACCGATCGAAGAGATGAAAGACCGTATGGTCGTAATTCTATGTAATCTCAAACCGGCGAAAATGCGAGGTGTTACGTCCGAAGCGATGGTAATGTGTGCCTCGACCCCAGAAAAAATTGAAATACTAGCTCCACCAGCGGGTGCTGTACCCGGAGATTTAGTCCACTGTGAAGGATATACTCGTAATCCCGATGCACAGTTAAATCCAAAAAAGAAAATTTTTGAAACGTGTGCTCCCGACCTACTTACTAACGGTGAATTGGTGGCCTGTTTTAAAGACACGCCGTTGAGTATTCCGGGCAAGGGCGTCGTGAAGGCACAAACCTTAAAAAATGTTCAAGTTAAATAAAATGTATAGATTTTTTGTATAATTTTGTAATAAATTTGTTGACACCATACGAGAACCCTACAAATGTTGGTTTTGTGTATCGAT
This sequence comes from Nephrotoma flavescens, assembly GCA_932526605.1. Lineage (NCBI taxonomy): Eukaryota > Metazoa > Arthropoda > Insecta > Diptera > Tipulidae > Nephrotoma > Nephrotoma flavescens. The sequence goes on along the minus strand of OW052221.1, from coordinate 266,687,426 downwards.
AATGCAGTAAATCTGTAATCTAATTTATTTAGGGCTCGAATTTTATAGATTTCTGTCCGGAAACGATACGGATTCGTAGAAAGAAACAACTTTTATATGATTTTTAAAAACAAATTACAAATTGGAGAAATTTCACCTATTAAAAAAATTCAACTGGTTCCATCCAGGATCGAACTGGAGACCTTCTGCGTGTAAAGCAGACGTGATAACCGCTACACTATGGAACCTATACATATTTGGGTTCGATTATTGCTTTGTGTTGTAAAGCAATTAAAGAAAAATATTAGACCAAACCATATGCCACCAGAATTACATGTAATCATATTTGGATCTGATAAGCTAATTATGCTTACCATCCCTATATATCTATTGTCTTCAAGACGCTTTGCAAAAGAACGTATGTAAACTAATCTACCCACTTTTGTGAAGTGGGCCAAAAAAAAATTTGGCTAGCGTTTACATTTTAATACATATAAGACCCCCGCATGAGGGCCCATCTCCTCAGAATTTATGGTATGGCAGGTTTATGGTCGTATTCATTCGTTCATTCAGATAATTTTGTTGGACCAATCATATTGCTCCAAAATGACGACTTTTTCTTCTGCATTTTTTCACAAGAGATGACTGGTCGAAAAAAATTGTTTGAATGAACGAACGAACGCAACCATAAAGGGTGGCGCTTTTGACGCTAAAACGATCATGCCCAGCAAACAAAACGAAAAATAACGTTGAATGTAATCGACCGCCACACACCGCCTCCCTAATTGGGACGACCAGGTTACACAATACCATCAGGAAAACCCGCCCTGCCCGAGTAATGTCGTGTCCCTTTGTTATTGTCCTTGGAACTGAATTAAATCTGACGAAGCTGGCAAGGTAACGTTTTTGGTTGAAAATAAGGTGGTATGTGCATGTTTCACTGCCATGGCATTTGTAGTGCCTTCCTTCGGTTTTACAAACATAGGAGTACATTCCCCTAATAGACAACGGACAAAAATTTGCTTCATGTCGCGTTTTTGTGATGAATACTAACTCTCTGAAGTGTTGTACACTGTTTAAGATCTTTCTTCTTGGTTACAGTCCGTGTCAGCTATGTCATCACACATTATCACACTGATTTGTCTTGTATGAAACCCCAAATCGTGCAATCCGGTTGTGCATTGCCTTAGCCCAATTTGTTTATCTGCTAATCATACTGGAAGGCCAAAACGTTAATTTTCGTCAACAACAACACTGTCACTGCTCTGAATAAGCATTTCAGAAAAGCTTCGGGCGTGTTTATCTGTTGAAGGAGAAAAGAGCCACTACCGACTACATTATCCGCCCGAGACACGTGGTTTTCAAGTGGTTCATAGGAATGAACCGACAATAAAAATTTATCTTCCCTAGAAATCGCTTTACCTGCTGAATGTTGACGGTTCGTTCAACTTGCGTAATCATTTTGACGGGCTTGGACGACGATAGAATGCTTTGTGCATTGACTTAATAATATCGATTAGGAGCTAAAATGACCGTGCAACATCTCAGAGTCCGCAAAGTAAAAATGACTAGCCGACGTGTTCGCCATCAATTTTGTGAAGATCGCATGTACATAAACAAGGAATTGCTCGGCGTTTCATCGGTTCATTGTTTAACGATACTCATGAAAATCGAACGACGAGAATCAATCGTTTGAACATATACAGCTTGTTGCATTAATGTGTCCATTAAATCGGCCAGTTAGAGTCAGATCATTATCAATAATTTATGCAGTTTGGTCTAATTAGGTTTCCCTAACAATTTGATGGCTTCTTATTTTAATTTAGGATCATACAGATGTGCATCCAACTCATTGATGGCGATAGAGAAGCGAATTTTCGAACCAAACCCTTCTCAAATAAAACTAAATCTTTAACTTCCGATAAATATTTGTTACTAATAATATTTACTGTCCCAAAACTCATCATATACTAATAGTCATCCGTATCCGAATCGGATGTTAGCAAATCGAAATTTAAAAGTCCCCGTCGTAACATCCTTTCATAACTCTCCTCCACATCATAATTGCAAATATGATAATCGTAATCCTCATTCGGATCGTAATTATTCGCGTACGACAATCGAATCGCATCGAATACAAATTTATGATAGATCAAGAACTCCTCTGTAATTTGTGTACCGCCCACTATGATACAAACCGGCTGCTGGCGATGATTTATTATATCCATGATGGCGGTCAAAAAGTAATCGTTTATGCCGTAGCAACCTGAAATATCGAGTACTTTAAGCGATTCTCTATTTGTATTCACAAAATATATGAGCTCGTCACTGGAAAGGTTGCAGCATCCCGCAACATGTAATTCTTCAATTTTGCCGATTTCGCTCAGGCATCGCAGATTTACATCACCCATATCTAGTTTGTCGTTTAGCCGGATCACTCGAAGATTCGTAAATTTTCCCAGTAACTCGAATGTTTGGTTCGTCGATAGTCCAGACGATATATCCAGCATCTCTAAGCGATTAATCTTACTTAACTCGTAAAGCAAACCATCAATACTGTCACATTGATTATTCACGAAATTTATCTCCAACCGTTTTAGTGTAGTGAGTTTCGAAAAATTTTTAAAATTTCGTAAATTTGGATAGCAATTACTAATCACGAGCGTTTCCAAATGGTGAAAATGATCCAAAATCTCATTTAAATTACCATCGTTAAACCATTCGCATCCGTTGATATTTAAATAGCGTATATCGTGGTTGGTATCATTCCGTACGAACTGCTTAAAATACAGGTAGTTGATGTTTTTGCACAAATTTAAATTAAGGCTGACGATGTGTCGTAGATGTGGCAGAAATTTACCAATAGTTTTGAAATTTCGCACAAAATTGAATGCACGCAGTTGCAGCTTGGGGTCCGATAAAACTTGTTGTTGGTAATAGTTCGATAGGAAACAATTTGAAAACTCAAGTGTTTCGATTTGTGTGAACACCGAATGATATTTTAACAGAATTTTTTTCTTCACCAAAAACCCCTCGAGCCTTAGTGTTTTTATATCGCCACAATTTGTCAATATTAAGCCGAGTAACGCGCTATTGGGCGTTTTAAATTTATACGCATTAACACTGACCTCGGACACATACGCGCCAACCTCTTTCAATATAAAATCAATAAAATTATTTTCCAGTTTGGCATTGGCCAAATTACTAAAGTTAAACGTTTTATAGTACTTCCGGTAAATAATCGGTTTGAGAACATTAAAATACGAGTCCAATTCGCACAAATTTAAAATATCCGGCACATTAAGATACGACAGGATGTGAATTAAGCAATCGTCATTTAATTTTAGTAAAGTTAAAAATCTTGAATCCATGTCCGGCGAGTTATTGTGACACTAGTACACAGGATGTTTGATCGATATACGAGAATAACGCGAGTAAGGAGACGAAGTATTGGGGGGTGCTGAATAAAACTCCCGCCATTATCAAAATAAGCTGCATTTTTTTTTTATTATTTTTAACAATTTTTTGTTGTTGTTTCCTTATCATATATAAATAATAATTTAATTAGTAAATAGTATAACAACTCAATATAATTTAAAAATAAAAATTTATTATTTTTTATTTGTTTGGATTTAATTAATAAATTAAAATATAATTAACAATAATAAATTACGATTTTTTTCTATACAAGATTTATAAATTAAATTAAAAATATTTTACAAAAAATTATACATTTTGGTTTGATTTGGTTTTATATTTAAAAGTAAATGTTAGGCTCTGTGCGTGTGTTTAATGTATTATGAATCTGGCGCTCGCGCTGAATCAAAATTCTAATGTTATGTATATGTGGTATGATGATGCTTATATGTTGAATTTTATGAAACAACCCAAGAATGTATAACCGCTGAAAAAAGAAAAAAACATATTAGTTTAGTAATTCAGGATTGTGAAGACGCTTTGTAAAGCTTTGTGTGGTAAATCAAAGTGTCAGTTACTTGAAATTCGATGGCATAGTTCGAGTTGCTAATAAAATATAAATAAACCGTGTTTTCTAGGCTTTAGTGTGCTAAAATACTTTCCGGTTCCTTGACGAGCTCTCATTATTTTTATCTGGCATGATATTCACTACAATATTCCTAAATTATTGTGGATTATTTGTGGATTGAAATTTGAATTCAAATCACACTCTATTTGTTTGGTGTTGCTGCTCCATAAGGCTACACCAGCCAAATCTTCGCAGATGCAAGGGGAAATGAATAAAACGGCAAATCTATTTTCATAGGTTTTCGGAGATAATGACGATGCTGACCAACAGCAACAAAAGCGACACACACGTCAGCGCCATAATGACCGTCGTAGGTACTAAACCACACAGCAAACCATCTTACGAGCTGAAAATGAAGTTACTGAACGCCAAATATTATTACCTTCACCATCAATTATGAAAGGCACAACTGGAAAGTATCGGTAGAGGAATCTCGCAAAACCCAATCCAGGATAAAACTTCATCGGATATCAATAGCTAGGGAGACGATTGAAATCCCAGAAATCCAAATCGTGGATTATCAAAATCCCAGAATTTAAAAAACCCCGAAAATCAAAATCACGGAAATGTTAATCCCGGAAACAAACAATCCAGGATATCATGATCTCGGAAATCAAAACCTTGGAAATAAAAAATAGAAATCCCGAAAATCGTGCTTGGGCTTCACTGGACCATTTATCACGCACACTTCAAGTATGATAAATATTTTTTATACTAAATGTACAACTAATTATTTTTCTAATGATTTTCACTTTAATTTTAGAATGGCCGACTATGCATCCTTGAATGAATTTCTCGACACTGCCGATTGGGTTTTTTTACAGCGCGGTGTGGATTTGAATGATACGGTGCGCAGATTCAATGAGCTTCTCGGGAGTGGTATCGAGAGATACATTTCACGGGTTATCAATAATAAATCCGGCTTTCGTGATCCATGGTATAACACCGAGTTGATGGTGATCGAGAAATGACGCAACAAGTTTCATTCCCTGTACATGCTTTACGGCGTAGATTACTATCCCGATCTTGTAAAAGCTCGCAAGGAATTTAAGACCCTCAATTAGTTCCTTTACAATAATTACGTAGTGAAAATCGAGCAAGTTTTGACATCTAATCCCAAAAAATTTGAGAAATTTGGGAACTTAATTGGGAAAAAGGTATCTGATTTTCCATCGAGTATGTCTCACCAGACCTCCATCGCCAGTCAGCCATCCAACATTTGCAATTTGTTTGCCAAATTCATTACATCGGTCTGTCCACAAGCCGCTTCGGTCGATAGACACCGGGTCTGTTACTACTTCCACCTCCATTGTGTTTGATCATCACTCCTTCTCGACTTTAGTAAGAGAGCGGGTCACGACGGTCTTCCACCGACCCTATTCAAACGTTGTGCTGTAAGTCTGGCCCCTGCAGTTACCTTATTGTTTAACGAAAGCCTTCGTCGTGGTTTTTTCCGGATTCCTGGAAAATCTCATGTGTTCCTACAATTTTCAAGGCGGGTAATAGAAGTGAGGTACCCAAACTGTGAGTCCACAAGAAAGCTTTATATAATCTTTCGTAGTCGAGCTTATGTGGTATAATTTTTTACCAATTGTTTTGTAGTTCCATTCAATATAAATAAAAGTATTCTAAATAAATTTTTAGAATCCAATTTCCATTCAATATTCATCACATCAAGATCGGTTAAGAATTGGCGGAATATTGATCCAGGGCACCATTTTCCAGAACTTCTTTTAAAATAATTATATAATCCCATTTGTATCTAACCTAGCCTATCCCATAATCATAATCGGTTAAGAAATGGCCGAGTTCTGTCCAAAGTAACAATATTCTAAAATTTCTTCTAAAAAAAAAAAAAAAATGGCAAGGAGGAAAAATTATTTCTTTTCTCATTTCCATCTAATATGCCTAATTTCATCATGATTTGTTAAAAATGGAAGAGTTTCGTCCACTTCAAAATTCATTTTAGTATCCCATTTCCATTTAGTACCCAATTCCATCATAATCGGTTAAAAAATGGAGATTTCTGTCCTAGGTGGCCATATTCCAGAACTTCTCCAAAAAATCATTTTAGAGATTTCCATCCAACATACTAAATCCCATCATAATCGGTTAAAATATGGCCGAGGTTCGACCCAGGAGACCGTATTCCGGAACTTCTTCCAGAAATCATTTTAGAAGCCCATTTCCATCCAACACATCAAATCCCAGCATGATCGGTTAAGAATTGGCCGAGTTATGTTCCAGGTGGCCATATTTCAGAACTTCTTCCAGCATCATTTTATAATCCTTTTCGGTTAAGAAATGGACGAGTTCCACACACAGTTGGACATATTCCAAAATGCCTTCCAAAAACCATTTTAAGCCCCCATTTTCATCAAACATACCCGATCATCCCAGTACGAAAATACAGGGCGCCTACTACAGAAATTGACCGCCGTCGATTTTTGTTCGTTGTTTATTTTCAGCAATAGTAATTAGTATTGCTGAAAATAAAAAACGAACAAAAATCGACGGCGTTCGATTTCAATAGTAGGTCCCCGAGATTTCGAGGGTAATCCAAACAGCACATTTATATGGGGATTTTAGGCAGTGACCCAGCTTTCAAAGGTTATTCACCAAATTGATTTATTTCAACAACGATTTCACCAATGAGGAGAAGATGCACTAATTGCTGTTCATAATTCGAGAAGAAGCAGCTAACCTCATAAACCATCTCAGCATATCACAAAAAAAATATCTACGCTTGGGTGTTTTACACCCGTATTCTCTTAGTCGTGTCAACTGTCACTTCTTAAGACAATCATTTTTTCATATTCTCTTAGTTGATTGAAGCGACAATAATCGATTGAAGTGACAACAATGGTATTACGTTCGTCGTTTAAAAAGTTTTATGTAACCTATGAGGTGAGATTTGTAGTCGTGCGAATTTTTTATGCGATACAAGCAAGCATGAAGGGGGACAAAATCTAGGTTTAATGCTGTGTGCCTAACGCCGATTTTTTTGGTCTAAACTTTCAACTAACTAAATTGATCGTTAGTTCATCCAGGATTGTTAGATGTCTCTAACATTTATAAACCAAAATCTACCCGATATTTAGTTCTAAACTGAAAACTTAGTTCCGATTTATCAATTATCGATTATAAATGTTTTGTAGAATGTTAAATTAAACTTTATATAGCAGATTTTAATTAAACATGAGATGCGGCTTGTTTTGTGCCATCTTTGAACGATTGGTATGAACTAACCGTCAATTTAGTTAGTTGGAAATTTAGACAAAAACGTTGACGTGCGGAACACAGCAAGATTATTTATTTTGACACGATTTGATTTATTTTTGTCACGTCACCTCAGTCGACTAAGAGAATAATGTTTTATAGACGAAGTGACACGACAATTGTCGCATTTAGATGCGAGGACATGCGACTTATCACAAATACGTATACCAAGATGATAAAAATATCCGCACAAATTAGTGAGCGGCACTATCTGGTGTAATTTATTTAAAGTTGTGACAGGTTTGACACAGTGTGTTTATGTAAGTGTGCAAAGTGGTTTTTGATTCAGTCGGTCGGTGTACTTAACCGAGTCTTGTTGTTATTTTGACAGTAAACAAGAAACACGCTAAAATAGTTTTTAGTTAGAATTAAAATTTAGGTAGTTCGTGCGAGGTGTGTACGGTACGTGTTTCTAAAATTTGGGGTTTCAATAGCCGCGAAGCGTTGTGAAATTGGTGTACATAAGCAACCATTGCTGCAAATATTAAATTGTAATTCGGCAGCTTCAATGTAGGCGACGCTCAAAAGTATGTATGATCAAACATCAAATCGATCGTTTTCGGATTCTCGGGTCAGAGATGTTTATGTACATCCGAAAAACAATAAAAACTTTATCTAAAGGCAGTCAAGTGTGTGTTCGTCGGATATGATAAACATTAGAAATCGTATCGAATATCGGACGGGCAAAATAGAGATAGCACGAAACGTGATTTTTCTTCTGGAACAATCAATAACAGCGAACGTGATAGATAATGAATGAGGTCAACAACATGTTGCCATGTTGGCAATCAGCGAGGAACCAATGATATATACGAGCAGGCAATTGGATCGATGATCACAAGCAGTGGAAGAAGACAATGAACGAGGAATGCGATTCACTCATTAAAAATCGTACGAGGAACCTATTCAATACACCAGTTTTTTTTAGTATAGGATTGCAAATACGATGGAAGTCTCCTGGATGGAAATTGAGCGATATGTAGTGGTAATACCCATTTGTAGAACTCTTGGTATCCACACACTATGTCACCAGTATATGACCAGTACCGAAAGCATACCGGAGGCTTTCGGAATTGGGGCCCTATTATGAAACCGTTCGCATTTCGCATTTTATGCGATTTTGGCCCGTTGCGCTTGTATTATGAATTGCGATTATTGCATATCGTATTTCCCAAAGGGAAATTTTTATTGGGATTTTTTTTTAATGTCATTACAACATCTGTCAATTCTTAAAATCTATATATCGATTCGCAGTGTTTTTGCATTTATTTATTCTATCAATAAATAAAAATATTAAATGGATTGTGTTCCCTTATATTTAAATATAAACTGTGCTGATGATGAAGAAAGTGATACAACGTCAATATTAAAAAGAAATGTTTTACGAAACACGCCAAACCGCATTTGAATTATGTGAGAAAACATATAAAAGTAAATACTATCTTTTATAGATTTAGAATCCTT